>SPJY01013647.1:3072020-3210846 GCA_005191435.1 Raddia distichophylla
ACCTTTAAATCGGTTTATTGGTTTGCATCTAGATTTAGATATGAATACTGTCTTGGCCTGACCAATCTGTTCAATCTATTTCTTGGTTTAATCTAATATATTGATGCGAAGGTTTATTGCTAATAATATATAAAAATACCAAAAAGAAGTATAAGATTTATATTTGAATGCCTATTTACATTTAATTGCTCTATCAGGCATTAAGCCGATAGATATTGTAATCGGATTATTTAAAGCCGATTGCATATAACCTGATCTGGCTAATTTTAAAAGCCGATTGGGGCTAAGTCACTAACAATTTTCTCCTTGTCAATTTACAGGTCAAATTGATTGGCACACTTGGTCTTTGGTTGCGACGCAATCCCAGAATTGACGCTTCCTCACGTGTGTTCACAAAAAACTCACTTTTGTGTCAACATACTTTTTGGTACGCTCGGTGGGACCCCGAGAATCGAGATCAACAAGATGACGCGCACCGATACCGAGGCGGTGTTGGAGGCGTTCAAGCTCGCTGCTGAGGCGGTGACGTTTGACGAATTGAGCCCAGATCAGAAAAAGGAAATCGAAGATAGGCTCGCTGAGATACATGAAGAGAATAAGAAGCGAATGCTTACTGGCTATCGGAAAACACGCAGTGGCCAGATTACGAATACTTCTATTGGAGATCCACTGCTCATTGGTGATTTTTCCGAAGTGATAAGAGATCAGATTAATAGCTCTGTTGACCGATCGATGCTGGACCAGTCATCGGTTTTAGGGCGAATCGTCCAGGAGGGGACCATCACCGCGCTACATAACATCATGACCGGGCCAACTCCTCAAGGTAATCGGAATGTTCTGCAGGGGATGAATTTGGGAAACCAGTATCTAGCTTATACTCAGCCAGGGGCATCACATGCCGGGACTTCCGAACCAAGTCCTCCATTGACTATTAATCCAACTCCTATTTAGATGATATCGAATAATCAGGCTATGATCCCAGCTCCAGAACCGGTATATCAGCCGATCGGTACTGGGATGAATGAAAATCTGGAAGAGATGACAAGGAACCTGGTATATAACATGATGAAGCAGTGTGGCTTCAACACCCCGAAGATTGCTCCGCATTATACTATGCCGTATCCATTGGCTTTCAACGAAACAGAATTTCCACACAAGTATCGAGTTCCTGATTTTGCGAATGCCAAATTCAGCGGGAGCGACAACACCTCTACGCGCAAGCATGTCGCTAGATTCCTTGCGCTGTGCGAAGAGGCTGCATCAAAGGATACTCTCAAATGCCAATTATTCCCACTATCGTTATCGGGATCAGCATTTAATTGGTTCACATCGCTTCCTTCGAACAGTATCACTTCCTGGCCGGATCTGGAGAAGAAATTTCATGAGTATTTTTACTTTGGAGAAAATGAAGCAAGAATTACCGATATCTATATGATTAAACAAAAGTTTGGAGAATCGGCAAATGAGTGTCTCCGTCGTTTCAGGGAGGTTAGAAACCGATGTTATAGCCTTTCACTGCCTGACAATGAATTGGCGGAATTGGCTTTCAAGGGATTACTACCCGTTAATCAGAAGAAAGTGGGCAGTCAGGAATTCGCTGATATTTCACATTTGGCTCAGAAAATCGCGCTGTACGAAAGCCGATTCTCCGATAATTCATACCCTGGCCAGAAGGAGTATCGGAACAACAACAATAATAAGGGTAAAGACAAAGCCGTCAACGTTGTTGATGCTGATTAGATTGAAGATTCGGATGACTCCGATACTGAAGACGTTGGTGCTTATATTGCTGAATGGGTAAACGATAAGAAGGAATTTGAGCTTGGATGGATAAAGCCGAAGGGTTCCGAAAAGATCAAATATTCTTTTGATACATCCAAGTGTGATCGGATTTTCGATCATCTGCTGCAGGAAAAGCAGATTCGGCTCAAACAGGGGCATGTGATTTCTCCCCTCGAAGAGCTGAAGAAGCGGAAATATTGCATGTGGCACAATTCTAACTCGCATGTACCAATGAGTGCAATGTATTTAAACAAGTGGTGCAGAAAGCGATTGAGAGCGGGCAACTTCGGTATCAGGGTAAGAATTCGCAGATTGACACAGAACCATTCCTGTCAGGTTTGTTGGGATGGTTGATGCTAAAAGGAAAGCCGATGATCTCGAGAGTTCCAATCGGTTTAAAGTGCTCGTTTGCTCTAAGAGGATTGTGGTGGAAAGGAAACCGGAGGTAAAATTCCAATTAGCAAGCCGACGAGGTGGAAGAACTGGCGAATGGCGTGAGGTGAAGCGTGGGCAAGATCATAATCCGATATCCAAGCCAAGAACGAAGCCAACCTTTAATCAGCTATTGAAAAAATATAACCGGATGGCTAAGGAGACACCTCGTAGGGACATCAAATCAAATATTCCGGAGCCTGTTCCGAGGAATTCAAATGAACAAGACTGGGAGATGGAGCATTGGGATTGTCCTTTTTTCGATACTGCTGGGAAGAAAGAATGTCATTGCCTACTCTGGAGAACTGCCCAATGAACCAGACGTTTGTTCCACCCAAGAGAACATCGGTGAAAGATCGGCTAGTGTTTCCTAGTGAAAAAGCCGAGGATATTCTGATAAACAAAAATACCGATGTGCATCAGCCTCCTAAGGTGTCGTTGTCACAATGGTGCCCGAGTGAAATCACGAAATCTTAGAAGCGGCGCTTGCAGCGGATGAGAAACACTGCAGCAAAAGAGACAGAAGCTGAAAATTTCAGGATGCACTGCTAGAGCAGGTAAATCCGATGAGACCAGCTAGGGGCAGGCAAGAATGGAGGCCCAAGTTAAGATCGGCTGTTATTATCGATACTAAAGCAGGCTCTGATGAGATCTCGATTGATACCAATATGGTTTGCGTATTATCTCGGGAATTCATGTGTGATTATGAAGAGGCCGCTGCAGAGCTGGTAGTTGGAGCTGAAGATGCTATATTCAAGAAATCAGAAAATTCCCGTTTACACTTGAAGCCATTGTTTATTATGGGCTATATGAATGGAAAGCCGATTTCCAGAATGATGGTGGATGGTGGAGCCACTGTAAATCTGATGCCATATTCTATGTGTCGAAAAATCAGAAAATCTACAGAATATTTGGTCAAAACCAATATGGTTTTAAGCGATTTTAATGGAAATCCGACCGACTAAAGGGGTTCTGGTCGTGGAGCTCACTGTAGGAAGCAAAACAATCCCGACATCTTTCTTCGTGATTGAAGGAAAGGGAAGCTATAACGTGCTGTTGGGAAGGGATTGGATACACGCCAATTGCTGCGTTCCATCGACATTGCATCAGATTCTGATACAGTGGATTGGCGAGCAGATAGAAGTGGTCATAGGAGAATCTCTAACCGCAGAAACCGATTGTGCTGAAATACATGATAACCTGGAGGCATTATTGGGAAAACCCTTGGAAGATTGTGATTTTCTCAGCGTTAGTAAATTGGGCTTCGAGTCAACGACATTGGAAGCGCAATCAGTAACCCAAGGACATGAGGGTTTTTTATGGAAACCACGGCTCTAGAGGGGATTGAGTATAAGATGGGCAAGGGTTTCATATCATGCATCTGATGAACTTGAAAAAGTCGATATTGGAACGGACGGTAAGGAAAGGCCCACTACATCAGTAAACAGTTGCCGCGGGAATATAAAGATCGGCTTATCCAGATACTTAAAGATCGGGTTGATTGCTTCGTTTGGGAATATCATGAGATGCCTGGTTTGGACTGATCTATAGTTGAGCATAAGATTAAAATGAAGCCTGGATTTCGGCCAATAAAACAATCGCCGAGGAGAATCACTTGGAAAATTTATGATCAAGTAAAGGCTGAGATTCAGAGGTTGTTGGATACAAAGTTTATTCGGCCATGCAAATATACCGATTGGATTTCTAATATAGTACCAGTTGGTAACAAGGATTCTGATAAAATTCGGGTATGCATTGATTTTCGGGATTTAAATAAAGCAACGTACAAAGATGAATACCCGATGCCGATTGCCGATAGGTTGATCGACGCTGCCTCAGGCAATCGGATTATCAGTTTCCTGGATGGCAATGCTGGTTACAATCAAATCTTTATGGCCGAAGAAGATGTGAACAAGACTGCGTTTAGATGTCCTGGAGCTATCGGCTTATTTGAATGGGTTGTGATGACTTTTGGGCTGATCAGCGCTGAGGCTACCTATCAAAGAGGGATGAACTTGATCTGCTATGACTTGATCGGTAAATTGGTTGAAATCTACATTGATGACGTGGTAATTAAATCTCAGGAGGAAGAACAACACTTGGCTGATATCGTGACTGTTTTGGATCGGTTTCGAAAATATGGCATGAGGATGAATCCAAAGAAGTGTGCTTTTGGAGTATCGGCCGGCAAATTCTTGGGGTTTATGGTGCATCAGAGAGGAATCGAAGTCCATCCCGATAGGGTAAAGGCGGTCTTGAATACTAAACCTCCAGATTCGAAGGTTCGTCTACAAGAGCTCATCGGTAAGATCAATTACTTGAGGAGATTTATTTCAAATTTATCGGAAAGAATCATCTCGTTTTCTCCATTGCTTAAATTGAAAAATTTCGATAAGTTTGTTTGGGGGCCAGAGCAACAAAAAGCATTTGATAATATCAACAAGTATTTAATAAATCCACCTGTTCTGGTCGCTCCGAAAGAAGATTTATAGTTTAAGTTGTATTTATCAGTATCGGATAAAACGATAGGGGCTGTTCTGGTCCAATAAATCGAAGGAAAGGAACATGCAATTTTCTATTTGAGCAGGAAGTTGTTGGACTCAGAAACCCGATACACGATAGTGGAAAAGTATTGCCTGTGTTTATATTTTGCTTGCACTAAACTGAGGCATTATTTGTTGGGTGCAGAATGCAAAGTGGTTTGTCAAACCAATGTGTTTAAATACATGCTTAATGCTCCGATTATTAAAGGACGTCTTGGGAAATGGGCATATACACTCATCGAGTTTGATTTAACGTATGAATCTCTCGTATAACTTCGTATAATGTATGAGGGGCAGGTTTTAGCCGATTTCATCACACACCTCAAGACGTTAATCTGTCGATGTTTTGCCTTGGGTAATGTTCTTTGATGGATCGGTTTGTGAGAAGGGATGTGGAATCGGTATTTTCATTGTTTCTCCTGGTGGTGTTCCGTACCGATTCAGTGTTACAGTGGATTTTGGGTTGACCAACAATCAAGTGGAATACAAGGCTTTGATCTAGAGATTGGAGTGGTTAATTCAAGCTGGTGCTATTGCCGTGGAGGTGTTTGGAGATTCACAATTGGTGGTTTTTCAGATGATCGGTAAATACGAATGTCATAGTAATCTGCTTCGGGAATACCTGGAAAGAGCTTCTGATTTGGCTAAGTACTTCAGCATATTCACGATTCATCATATTCCAAGAGAACAGAATTGTGAAGTCAATGATTTGGCTCAGGAAGCATCAGGCTATAAATTACCGATCATGGAGTTAGAATTTGTTCCGATTGCAAGTCCTGTTCCGATAGGATGGTAGGCAGAGATTATTGGTTATCTTAAAGATCCTCAGGGAAAAGCCGATAGGAAGCTCAAAAGGAAAGCTCAAAGGTACGTATTAATCAGTGATAAGTTGTACTATCGGAGTTTTGATGGGTTGTTACTTAAGTGCTTGAATGAGGAGGATGCTAAGGTTGCAATCGGAGAAATTCATGAAGGGTTGTGTGGAACACATCAGTCGGCATACAAGATGAGATGGATGTTGAAGGGCGTGGCGTATTTCTGGCCAACGATGGTGGAAGATTGTTTCAAATATTATAAGGGTTGCAAAGATTGTCAGAAGTTCGAAAATATTCAGCATGCGCCTGCGTCTATTTTACATCCGATCATGAAACCGTGGCCTTTTAGAGGATGGGAAATTGATATGATCGGAGAAATATTTCCTTCCTCGTCCAAGGGGGCATCGGTATATTTTGGTAGCAACGGATTATTTCACTAAATGGGTTGAAGTTGTACCATTGAAGAAAGTAACTGCTACTGAAGCGATCGACTTTGTTAGAGAGCACATAATTTACCGATTCAGGATTCCTCAGACGATCACTACGGATCAGAGTCGGTATTTATGTCAGAAGCATTTCAGGATTATGCTCGAAGCTTGGGGATCACAACGATCAATTCCTCGCCGTATTATGCTCAAGCCAACGGCCAAGCGGAATCTTCAAATAAAAGTGCTATAAAGCTGATCAAGCGAAAAATCGATGAAAGGCCGCGTGGTTGGCATAATACTTTGGCGGATGCGTTGTGGGCGTATCAGATTGATAAGCATGGAGCTACGAAGGTGTCACCATGTGAGCTGGTTTACGGTTAACAGGCTGTTCTACCTTTTATCCATTTATGGTCCGTGGCAGAGCACGGGCATTGTACTAGTATGTATAAAAAAGTGTTTCCATCTATGATCTGCTTAGCATAACTAGCACTTTAATAATATAGTAAAGATTGAAATATAAGAAATGAAAACATTGACAAAAATAGGGTAACAATTGAAAAGTGTATTAATAGAGATAAGATTGTTCACGAATAAAGACAGTAATGGTTTTGCTCTTAAAATACTAAAGAAGTAAAGATCGAAGTGAGCACAAAGAAAGCTCCCTATGTCTCGTGCCCCCCGCGCGAAGAACAATGTTTTTTTTTTTTGCTCTAGGGCATTTGGCGTTGCCATGTATGGAATGCCATACTGTCTAAAACTACATCCATTGTAGCTCCGAAGACTTTTGTTAAGTGCTTTACTAATTAATTGTAAAAAAATCGAGGCTAACATAGAAAATCTACTGGCTAGCTTGATAAAACGAACATGATTAGTTTAGATCAAATAACCACTTGACACCCAATGCCCTGCCTCTCCGCCCTCACCAGCACCAATGTGACCTATGATCCATGCTTCAAAACATCATAAAAGGAGTTGCTAGGCAATGAATGACCATTGAAACGGATTACAAGTTTTAAGTAGCCTCATATAGTTTTATAAGATGATTTTCTGTAGTTTTATAAAGTTTTATGTAATTTTATATAGTTTTTAAAATTTTTATATAGTTTCATGCTGATGCATTATTTCATTGCAACCGTTAACATTTTTTGAAAGATCAATTGAGAGAGTTGGATACAATTCCTGTTGATGATGCTCTAGGCATATATTGCCTATATAGTGCACACGTCTCTAATGACAAAGACTTGTTCTAATTACGATAATAGGCTAGCCTTAATGTCTGTCTATATCAAATAGACACGATATGCTCACAAAAAGCATAATCAATCTATAACTATATGATCTGCTGCTCATCAAGAGCAGAATCGATCTGCTCACCAAGGTGGATATATTCCACCATTATGATTATTAATCATATTCTAATATTTTCTCACTATAAAGCCCACAATAAATTTTTTTGAAAACCCTGTTGTTTTTACCAACAGCTCACGTCACCTTGACTCGTCGAGTCATCGACGATCATAGATTCTCTACCATAACAGAATGTGTAGTTACTACTAGTGTTGATGGGGCTTAGAAATCGTACCCACCTTATAGTGGCGGTGGCTAAGGCAGAGGATCCCAGTGCGTTATTGACACCGATGTCACTCCACAGCCACTTGGCCTCTCACCCTGTTGAGTTTTGTGATGAGTAATTGAATTGGTTTCATATTGATTTGTGAGTTGGCAAAGGTTAGAGTTCTTTTTTGTTTTAAGAGTCGTGTCGTGCTAGATGGATTGCCGGACGATTCGGTATTCGCCAGATTGTCCGACTAGATGTGGCAACAGGGACATTCCCTACGGGGGAGTGCCTCCCCATCCCATCCCCACGGCCCAAAATTTTTTCGTCCTCATCCCTGTCCCCCATCTATATTTGGGTAATAGGCCCCGTCGGGGATCCATCCTTGCAAAAATTCTACACAAAATAAAAGTTATCATCATCATTTTTACCCTAAAATCATGCTAAGGGGAAGAAAAAATAGGATGAGTGGATACATTGAAGGTCTGGTTACTACATATTAGAAAATACGGATACAATGGGCTAGATAACATGTTTACGACCTAACAGTTCTAATAGACAAAAGTAATTTCAGATCCCAATCGGGGTCCCCGCGGGAAAAAAATCCCTGTGCCTATCCCCACAATCCTCAACGGGGGATGGTTTTTCCCGTTTACATCTCCATGGGGTAAAATCTTCCTATACCCGTACCCTAATCAAGAAATTTACCGCTAGGGATCCAGGAACGGGTCCCATTGCCACCCCAACACCCCTAGCTCCGACGCCCCAACCGACACGTTGCTTAGCATTTTCAGTAGTCAACTGGACATTTAGGACACGTCTGGATGGCCTCCCGGACCATCCCGTATGCAGTTCAGCGTGCACAATATATTTTGAGCAGTACTATGTGATTTTAGGTGTTCACGTCGAACGAGGCACCAGATGGTCCGCCCCGCGGTCTGGCCCATTTGGACAGAATGCGCAGCCTGCAGTATTTCATAATTTGGAGGGCCTTTTCGTGCTCGGATTGAAAAAAATTATACACAAAAGAATATTAAGGCACATCTTTTTATATTCTCAACTTTTTCATCAGAGTAACGGTTAATTGTATATAATGTTTCTAAGGTTCTACGGTGTAGAAGGTCATGTGTTTTTGATGGTTTCAGTTGAAATTTGAAATTCCTTTGGCTTTTCATATGAACTATGCGTTGTGTTAGGATGTAAGGGACTAACCATGAAGGTAATGAAGGTAAGTCGCTGGTCTGGCTAATTTTTATGACACAATTCTTAGTGCATTCGTGGTCGACAACATGTTAAGACGCAAACTGGAGGTTCAAGAGTTTGCAACGACAAGGAAGTTGGGCAAGGAGATTCCATGAATGATGTGGATGACAGACTCTAACCAGCATAAGGACTTCGAGCTCAGCACGAGGTTGAGAACGACAAAGACGTAGTGGTTAAGTCGAACTAGTTGCAACCGATGTGTGTGGCCATGTTGGTGGTGAGTGTGGTAGAATATTCCCATGGATATGCCCAGGGTGTTGGGGAGTGTGTAATCAAATTTCAGTCGTCCATAGGTGTTGGTGTTTTTCACCTCACAAATTTTTATGAACTGTGTTCGTCTAGAGGGGGATTTTTTCTAACTACGCTTGATTGAGCATGCATATGGAGACAACAGATTTTATCCAGGTTCGGACCCCCAGGGTGGGTAATAGTTCTACTCTTGCTTGTGCTTGATTTCTTTGGTTTGAAGGTGTGTGTTCTCGCTGGAGAACGTATAAAGCTTGTGTGTATCAGGGATCCAAACCCCTCTCTCTCACCCAGATCCCATTTTACACTTCCTGGGACGGCTGAGAGAGAGAAAGAGACAAGACTGTGTGTACATTAATTGCGCCGTATCACTATGCATCCCATTTTCCTGTGCTGCTGACGCCGGTTGTTTCACCCACTCCCACCTGTCACCGAGTGTGGATGGGATGGAAGAGCCGCCTGACACTGGCGCCAGTCAGACCTGTGGCAGCGCATTGGCAGAATGACCATTACAGTGCTTCGGCCAGAGCCACAGTGACCACAATCATCATTTTCTTCCTCCCACGCCGAATCGCTGAGTGGAGACGAGCATTCTATGATAAGCTCCCTCCTCCCCTCGGACGCACCTACCAAGTGGGCCCAAGCCCACCAGTTGGCAGGGTGCCACTCGCCGAGGTTGCCAGATCGACATCGAGCCGCCGCGTGCTCGCCCATGGCACCTGGGGCCTTGCTCGCCCGCCGTGTGCCAAGCCGCCGCGTGGCATGCTCGCCCGTGACGCCTAGGGCCTGGGGCCTTACTTGCCCGCCGTGCACCGTGCTGCCGCTGATTAAGTAAAGGGAGCAAACCTCGGTGCACGTTACACCGACAGTAGCCCTCGGGCCCACCTCGAGACACGAAACGCTGGCGCGAAAAAACAGATGATCTTTGCACGGGCAGAATGCGAATCGTGGGGGCCTGACTTCCCACGTTCGGACCCCCAGGGCGGGTAATAGTCCTACTCTTTCTTGTGCTTGATTTGCTTGGTTTGAAGGTGTGTGTGTTCTCGCTGGAGAACGTACAAAGCTTGTGTGTATTAGGGATCCAACCCCTTCTATCTCACCTGGATCCCTTTTTATACTTCCTGGGACGGCCGAGAGAGAGAAAGAGAGTGTGTACATTAATTGCGCCGTATCACTATGCATCCCATTTTCCTCCGCTGCTGACGCCGGTTGTTTGACCCGCTCCCACCTGTCACCGAGTGTGGACGGGATGGAAGAGCAGCCTGACTTTGGCGCCGATCAGACCTGTGGCAACGCAGTGGCGGAATGATTGTTACAGTGCTTCGGTCAGAGCCACAGTGACCGCAATCATCATCTTCTGCCTCCCACGCCGAATTGCCGCATTAAATGACTCCGATTCGCTGAGTGGAGACGAGCATTCTATGATAAGCTCCCTCCTCCCCTCGGGCGCACCTGCCAAGTGGGGCTTGAAGCCCACCAGTTGGCAAGGTGCCACTCACCAGGGTTGACAGATCGACATCGAGCCGCCACATGGCATGATCGCCCGTGGCGCCTAGGGCCTAGCTCGCCCGCCGTGCGCCAAGCAGACGCATGGCGTGCTCGCTTGTGACGCCAGGGGCCTGGGGCCTTACTCGCCGGTGCTGCCCCTGATTAAGTAAAGGGAGCAAACCTCGGTACACGTTGCACCGACAGTAGCCCCCGGGCCTACCTCGAGACACGAAACGCCGCCGTGAGAAAACAGATTATATTTGATGGGAAGAATGCGAATCGTGGGGGCCCGACTTCCGCTGCCGTTTCTCAAACTATCCCCATGCACGCAACACTTGATTATTGCGTTGGGAATCGCCGTCGCTTCTTATGGAAATTGAGACGACGACGATCATTGGTTGGGTGGCGCTCGTGCGAGAGGGAGCAAAACCGCTTCCCTTTTGCCTACGCATATAAATACTCGTGGGACTTAAAGAAATTTCCTTACGCCTCTGTTGCTCCCGCTTTTCCTCTGCCGCCGCTGCACACTATTTTCCTTTGCCGTAGCCCCTTTCTTCTTCCGCACCACCATGGCATCCTGTCGGCCTCGTCATGGCGCCACCGCCCCAGCCCCGACGCCGGCTCTTGCACCGGCTCGGACGACGCCGCCGCTTCTTCCCTCCGCCGTCGCCGAGAGGGAGGCCGTCATCTGCTGGCGCTTCGCGCCGGAGGGAGTTCTACGGATGATGGTGGGCACCATGATCCCACGCTACCAGCCCAACGATGTCATCACCTTCTCCTGGGCGCTCCTGGTGGGCCTGGTCCAGCCATACCCTGAGTTCTTCTTGGCAGTGCTGGGGTTCTACGGCATCCATGCCTTGCACCTGCCCCCAACTCCATCCTCACGCTCGCCATCTTCACCTTTGCGAGATGTTCGTGGGGTGAGGTCAAACTTGCCGCTCTTCCGCCACTCCTTCGTTCCGCGCTCCCAGGTGAGTGAAAGCGTGGTGGGGAGCTGCTACGTTCGCAGCCGTCCTACCACCACCGGCGCCCTCATCACCTTCAAGGCGAAGTCCAATTGGAAGGATTGGAGGAGTGAGTGGCTCTACGTCGCCTACGAGAGCAACCTAAACGAGCTACAGATGCCGACAGAGGCAGTTCAGCCCACCCCCGAATGGGAAACAACGCTGGAGGACTTCACCAAGCTCCGCACCATGGTCTCCTGCATCGAGGGACTTCGCCGCGCTGGGCTCACCGGTGCCCAGGTGTTGGCAGACTACCTTGCATGGAGGATCTGTCCTCCGTACCGGCAGGAGCGTGGCATCTGAATGTACATCGGCGTCTAGGACTGCACCCGTATTTTCCCCGGCGGTAAGTTTCCTTTACGCTTAATCCTTCTTTTTAATTTGGTTCTTATTTTTCTGAACTCCCTTGGGCATTCTTCTTTTTGTCCAGCCGAGGTGAATCTTTCCCCGAAGTACTTCAGCAGAGACTGACAGGACTAGTCCCTACTGCTTTCGACGGGACGGCAGTGTCGGAAGGGATTCGCCCGTTCTACGAACGGGACCCGGCCGAGCGCACCACCTACATGTCCGCGCTACCTCCAATGGACGTCACAGGACCTGCCCCAGAGCGGAAGCAGAGGCCAATTCAAATCCGGGACCAGCCCCCAACGGCTGACGGCATTGCCGGCGACCGCGCCGCCGGCAAGCGCCCTCTTTCTAACGACAACGACGGTGATTGTGGGGCTATCCCCAAGAGGCCCTGGCACGACGCTGCAGCCTCGCCCCGCCTCGCGATCTTCCTCCTCCTCCTGGGACTGCCGCGCTTCCCGCGAGCGGGACCGTGGCGGTGGATCCTGGTGTCCATCAACGCCATCTATACCTCCTACGGCGGGTGCCGGCGCGGCGACCGCCACGGACGCCGTGGTTGCGCCCTTGGCGATGCCGGAGCCCCCGGCGCTGCCAAAGGTTGCTGCGCCGCCTTCTCCACCGAGTGGCGCCGCCGCAACGATCATGCCACGGCAACCATCGGCTACCCTATCCTCGGGCACCGCTCTGCACGCGGCGCACGTAGTAGGCCTTTCTCTGCCTCCCCATGTGTTTCGCTTTGGGGGGCGTCCTGTCAGGTATGCCCTAGAAATCACACAACAAACGCCGGTCATTCATTTTTTTGCGTACCTTCCCTCTTTTCTAATAACCTTAACGCGGTTCGTAGGGGCGATGCAGGCGCCAACTCCAGCACCGGAGTGCCGCCGGTCGTGACTCCTCCTGCCGCCACATCGAAGCCCGTGGGCGAAACTTCGCTTGCCTCGGAACACAACGGCGCGACAGTCGATCAGGCCGTCATGCTCATCCCCATGGTGCCTCTTGTCAACGCCGGCCAGCTCGCCGCCCTCATAGCTGATGTCGGGCGCACCCACGAGGCGCTACGGGATTTCGCTGCGACTGCCGCATACCACAATGAGCTCATGTCCTAGCTGGGGCACTTGGCTGAGGCGCTACACTAGCCAGCCAAGTTCAGATGCCGCCACACAGGCATCGGCGAAGGCGGCTTGGGACGCGCGTGGCGAGCTGCGCCGCCAGCTGCAATCCATCAAGGCCATGCTGGAGACGGCCTTCCGGAGCTTCCGCGAGAGCCTGGCGCCTCTGTAAGTTCGGCTTTACTCACCGCAGGAGCCTACGGCAGCATAGTACACCTTTGGGCTTGGCCGTGCTGTCGAGATCCTCGCCACTTTGCCACAGGAGTTGGCGGTGTGTGCCCCCCAAGATGACCCCAGGGCCACATACGGCGCCTTTCAGTACGCGATGTCGTGCTACGCCAGCCGTGACGCCGCCTTCGACACCTCCGTGATCACCGCTGGTCCTTAGTGGGACCTAAGCCCAAAAGAGCAAGCTCGGGTCGACCCCATCGTGCAGCACATACCAGGGATGATGGCGGTGGGAGGCTCGGACGACGTGGAGGAGGAGGCGGCCGCCGGCAACGACGACCCTGCGACATGACTTCGATTCTGGCTTGATAGTCACATCGTAATGGTACAGGTCCTTGTCTGTGGACTGTACTCAGACTTAGGACGACGTCGTTGCCAGGCTCTTCGCCAACTTCCTGTACATAGGCAAACTTTGTCAACGCGTATGAAACGCGCGAACCTTAGATTTACCTTTTAGATTTGGGCATTGTAATTTGTTTGTCGGTTTATCCTTATATGCAATCCCAATGCTTTTCACTCTTATTTCATGATCTACTTTGGTCAGCCCGTGCGAGCATCCGAGTGCCACTATTTCTCTTTAAGACTGATCGCAGTAAAACGGAAAGATAGCACAGGAAAACTTTTGAAAAGACAAACAGAGCGGTGCCTACATGCTGGCCGAGACAAATGTTCATTCCTTAAATCTTTTGAAACTTAAACCCCTGTAATCTCTCTGGACCCCTCTCATCCCTGCGCGGCGGAGACTAAGCTCCTGGAAGTGATCTGAGACGCCGGAGCCCTCATTGGCACTTGGTGTCTAGACCGAGCAAAAACACCATGATAGATACGACTTCCATTCACTTCGCTTCGCATGACGCAATGCTAAGTGCTCACCCTTACTACAAAATGGCTAGCCGACCATAAGCATTTGCAAGAAAACGCTCGGCAAGCATCACCAAGGCACAACGCAGCCAAGAAATTGACAGAGTGGCCCAAAACAGGAGCACACAAAGAGAACTTGATTTCAGGAAAAGGCAAGTATTACATACCGCCCTAGCCCCCTGGACGGTTAGGAAAGAGAGACTTTGCTGGTCGGCTAAGCAAAACAAGGCTACACTTACAGAGCTTATGTGTAAAACTTTCTCAGTTGCTTGATGTTCCATGTATTGGTTGCTCATGGCCATCCTCCACGGTGAGCCTGACTGAGCCTGGACGAGATACTGAGATACTTTGTACGGACCCTCCCACGGGGGAGACAATTTCCTACGACGTGCCTGCACCTGCACTTTGCGCAAGACAAGGTCGCACAGTGCCAATGTTCTCTCATGCACCCTTGTCGCATGGTAGCGCCTTAGGGTTTGCTGGCACCTTTCTACCCTTAACGCTACTCGGTCTCGAAACCTCCTCCAGGAAGTTGACCGCTTCTTGGCGATCTCACCTTGATCAGCTTCATTGTACGCTGCCATCCGCGGTGATCCGAAGGACAGTTCGGACGGCAGCACTGCTTCGGTTCCATAAACTAGGAAGAATAGAGTTTCTCCTGTCGCCCTTCTTCTTGTGGAGCGCAACGCCCATAACATTGTCGGCACCTCCTCCGCCCAGTGCTTGCCACGCTTCTCCAACCGATCAAACGCCCTTGTCTTGGGCCACTTGAGAACTTGGGCATTTGAGCACTCCACCTGCCAATTGCTCCGTTGTCGGTGATGATGTTGTTGGTGACTCCAAAGTGCACGAACATGCTTCCCATGAACTTGATGGCTACTGCCGCTGAGATAGCCAAAACCGGCACGGCCTCTACCTATTTCGTGAACTTGTCGACGGCAACGAAGAGATGGGTGAAGCCCCCTGTGTTCCGGGGGAACGGACCCAGGATATGCAGCCCCCAGACCGCGAACGACCAAGAGAGAGGAATAGTTTGCAGAGCCTAGGCTGGTTGATGGGTCTGCATGGCATGAAATTGGTAGGCCTCGCATCTCCTCACCAGCTCGTGAGGCATCTTGGAGGGCAGTGTGGGCCAATAGAACCCCTGGTGGAACACTTTGCCGACCAGTGTGCGACTGCCCGCTTGGCTCCTGCACATGCCTCCATGGATTTCCGAGAGCACCTTGCTCCCCTTTTCTTGAGCGATGCACTTCAGAAAAACTTCATTTTCACCCCGGTGATACAGGTCCCCACCTATTGGGGCATAGCGCTTGGCCTTTCGCACAATTTTCTCAGCTAAGACATCATCGTCGAGGATCACTTGGTCCCGCAGGATTGCTAGGATTGGATCCATCCACGTACCTTTCTGGACAAGGGTGGCTACCAAGTTACGGTCGCTGATGTGCTCCGTCTGGCCTGACGTTTCCATTTCAACCGCTGTGGGGGTTCTTCCGTCTTCCCTCCCATCGGCCGTGACGAGAACACTGCCGTCCCTCCTAGGATCGGGGGCTGCAGCAGGTATGCCATCATCCCTGCCAGAATTGAGGGCCGCGATATAAGGTCACGGAAGTCTTTCTTCAAAGACTCCACCTGGAACAGATGCTCACGTAGAAGCGAGTTGGGACAATGTATCTGCCATATAATTGCCGCGCCGAGGAACTTGCTCGAAACGCAGCCTCTCAAAACGACGCTATATTTTTCGGACCTCGTCCAGATACGCCGCCATGGTGGGGTCCGAGCACTTTCGCGCCTAATTGACGACCAGGAAGGAATCACCCTTGACTTGAAGATGTCGGGCACCCAACGAGGCCGCAGCGCGCAGTCTGATGAGCAATCCCTCGTACTCGACAGTGTTGTTGGTGGCCTTGAAATCCAGGATGATTGTGTACTGCAGTGTGTCTCCTGTTGGAGAGACCAAAACAGCCCCAGCCCCCGTGCAATCAAACCTGAAGGATCCGTCCAGAAAAGAATCCATGGCGGAGGGAGGGGGAGGGGGCGCTCCTCAGCTTCTAGATCGATGGAGGACCACTCGGCGACGAACTCCGCCAGCGCATGACCCTTGACAGCGGTGCGGGGGGCAAATTTGAGATCAAATTCCCCCAGCTCCACAGCCCACTTGGCGATGCGGCCTTCAACTTCTCTGTTGCGCAGGATCTCGCGTAGCGGGTAGTTGGTGAGCACCATGACCTGTCGCCCATGAAAGTAGTGCCGCAACTTCCTTGAAGCCATTAGCACGACATAGAGCATCTTCTGGTGTTGCGAATAACTTTTCTCCACATCATGTAGCACCTTGCTAACGTAGTAGACCGGCCTCTGCATGCCCTCCCTCTCCGCCACCAATATTGTGCTGACCAACTCAAGGGTAGCCGCGATGTACAACAAAAGTGGCTCCCACGGCTCCAGTGCGACGAGCACAGGCGGGGTGGACAAGTAACTTTTCAAATTCTCGAAGGCTCATTGCGCCTCCTCGGTCTACTGGAAATGGTTGGTCTCCTTCAGCAATTTGAACAGGGGAAGACTTTTCTCCCCTTGGCGGGCGGGAGGTCAGGTAGCCAACCAAGCATTGCATCTTCTTGATCCGAGAAGGCGGCTTCATGTTCTCAATGGTGGCGATCTTATCCAGGTTTGCCTCAATGCCGCGATGAGACACGAGAAACCCCAGCAGCTTGCCAGATGGGACGCCGAAGATGCACTTCTCTGGGCTGAGCTTGATGTACTACATCCGCAAATTGGCAAAAGTTTCTTCCAGGTCATTGATCAAGCCTTCGCCCTTTTTTTCCTACACCATGAGGTCATCAACGTATACTTTGAGGTTTCTTACGACTTGCGAACGGTGGGCGATGTGCATGGCCCGCTGGTAAGTTAGGCCGGCTTTTTTTTAACCCAAAAGCCATCCTTGTATAGCAATACACGCCCATGGGGGTTACAAACGCCGTCTTCTCTTCGTCCTCCAGCGCCATGCAGATCTGGTGGTACCCGGAGTACGCATACAGAAAGCACAACAGCTCACACCCCGCCATGGAGTCGATGATGAGGTCGATTTGGGACAAAGAGTATGGGTATTTCGGACAGGCTTTGTTGAGCTCGATGAAATCCATGCTCATCTTACTTCGCCCGTTGGATATCTTGACGAGGATGGGGTTGGCGAGCCACTCAGGATGAGCGACACTCCTAATAACCCCGCCTTCAGCAGTTTGTCCACCTCTTCACGGATGGCATCCTGCCGATCCTGTGACTGTTGCCAAATCTTTTGCTCGATCACCTCCCTGGGGACCCCGGTCATGTCGGACAGTTGACAAGCAGTTGACAAGCAAACACATCGGTGTTAAACCAGAGTAAGGTGATGAGCGCGTTTTCCTATTTGGCGTTAGGCCGGCCAAGTAGGGCGATGTATGGGAGATCGAAGTCTGCAACCTCGAACTCAATCACCTCCGTACAGAAATTGTCGGCGTGCCCTAAGGTCACGAGAAGGCTGACACGATCCAGGGGTAGAGACTCTGCCCTGGGGTGACGCCATAGAAAGGGAGCGCCAAAGCTAGGTCACGCTCCTAGATCTACAGCGCCCAACAAACTCTTGAGGACAGGAGGTTGATAGAGCCCCCCCCCCCCCCCCCACCCGCCCAAGCTTCACATTCCGGACCGTGGGCGACACCACGATCGGGAGATGCCAGGCCCACGGTGCTCTCGAGGTGGCCGGCCTGACTGAAGGTGATAGGCTCCTCCGACCTATCTCCTCGACCCTTATTTGGTGCAATGGTGCACACTTCCCTCATAAGCTGCTTGAATTTGGTATTGGATGGGTAGGTGACCGAGCTACCGTGGATGTACGCCGCCTCGTGCTCCGCGGGGGTCCTTTCCTTTATTGTCTTTTGGTGGCCTGCGCTCTTGCATGCGCTGGTCCACCAGCTTGCTCACAACCTGGCAGTCAGCCAGATCATGAGCGTTGGTCTGATGGATGGGACAGTAGGTCCTGCGATCCCAATCCCTCGGCGGTTATCCCGCTGGTCGTCTCGCCCGCGGTGATCGTCGCGATCACCGCGACGTCCCTTCTCCTGGTCATCGCAGTCGACATGGCGTCCACCACGGTCGTCCTTTCGCCCGCGGTGACCATCACTCTGTGGGTGTTCTCTTTTTGCTCTCGCTCAGTGGCCAAGACCTGCTCGGTATCGCCCGCCTTACGCTTCCTCTTGTTCTTTCCGCCAGACCCTTTAGAGGTTCCGGCGTCTCCCCCCGCCGCGCCACCCGCGCTGGCTAACGGGCGGGTCCGAGCATTCGCCTGCAGGTCGCACTTGTGCGCGAGCTGGAACAACTCCTCAGTAGTCTTGATCTTTTGCATAGCCATCTTCTGCTTCATCCTATGGTCGCAAACGCCCCTCCAGAAGGCGGTGATGATGGCCTCGGCTGAGATGTCCGGAATAGTGTTGCGGGCGTGGCTGAATCTGTGGATTAAGTCCCGCAACAACTCTCCCTTCTGCTGCTGCAGGGCGTGGAGGTCATCCTCCACCCCCTGGCTAGTCGAACGAGCCCTAAACGTTTGTGACGAAGAGCCGGTGGAGATCTTTGCATGAGTTTATGGACTCTTGGGCAAGTTCATGAGCCATGAACGGACCCCACCGGTTAAGACCGTGGGGAAGTAGTTGGCCAGGACATTCCCGAAGCTCCCCGTCGCCTGCATCACTGTGGTGTAAATCTGCATGAACTCTTCAGGGTTGGTGGTGCAATCGTACTTCTCGATACGGGCCGGGCGAAACTTCTTGGGCCACCCGACGCGGCGCAACTCCTTCGTGAAGGCGCGACACCCCACGTCGTACGCCCCCTGATCCTCCTTCGGCTCCCTTACGCTCTAGCTCCGGAACTGGCGTAATGCCTAGGAAGCTGCATCTTCGTCGTCGCGGTTGCTGTAGTCGCCGTCGTCGCGGTCGCGACCCTCCTGAACCGCAAGATCTTTGCCCGCGGCCCGGTCCTACTCTCGCAGGTGGCGACGCTGGTGCCGATCCTCCAAATGCGGCCTGAGGTTCCCCCGGCTTCCCCGCCCCCTACGGAGAATGGGAGGCGGATGCGGGACCACCACGACGGCTTTTCCCTTGTTCCCGCCGTTTCCGCTGAGGCGACTTCTGCGGAGATGACGAGGTGGTGGTGAAGCGTACGACCAGGAGGAGGCCGCACCCCGGCCATCAGATGCTTTCATGGCCACCGCAGCTGCGTCCACATATCGAGCGAGATTTTAAAGCCATGGGGCTGCCGGCGACTCCGGCATCACCGGGATCGGAAGATGATCCAGGAGCACCTTTGCCGCGTAGAGGTTCTGAACGGGTGAGTATTTCTCCATGACGAGGTGACGCCTCACGCTGCTGGGCTCGCCAGTGTCGGAGGCCTTGCCGCCCGCCACCTAGGTATCCCGGCCACCTTGCGGTGCCGCGGGACACACCTTATTAGCTGCCCCTCTCGCCGTCGGTGGAACATTCACCATCCCTTTTGCCGCCGGGGAGATGAAGCTTGCCAAGATCCTTTAAGAAAGAACATACAAACAAACTGGCGCTACACCCTACTTGACGCGCCACTGTCGGTGGTTTTTCACCTAATAGATTTTTGTGAACTGTGTTCGTCTAGAGATGAATTTTTGCTAACTAGTTCGCTTGATCGAGCACGCACAGGGAGACCGGATTTTATCCAGGTTTGGAGCCCCAGGGTGGGCAATAGTACCACTCCTTCTTGTGCTTGATTTCGTTGGTTTAAAGGTGTGTGTTCTCGCTGTAGAGCGTACGAAGCTTGTATGTATCAGGGATCCAACCCCCCTCTCTCTCACCCGGATCCCCTTGTTATACTACCTGGGACGGCCGAGAGAGAGAGAGAGAGAGTGTACATTAATTGCACCGTATCACTGACGCCGATTGCTTCACCCGCTCCCACCTGTCACCGAGTGTGGACGGGATGGAAGAGCCGCCTGACACTGGCGCTCATCAGACCTGTGGCAGCGCAGTGGCATAATGACCGCTACAGTGTTTCTGACAGAGCCACAATAACCGCAATCATCATCTCGTGCCTCCCACACTGAATCGCCGCATTAAATGACCCTAACCACCCAAGAGAATGATCATAGGTAATTTATGAAGAGACATTTTTAAGGTCTTTTTTACAGTGAAAGCTGCAGCAAGTTTTAATTTGAAAAGGTTGTAAGTTGTAACCGCACAAAAGATATCTCAAAAAGCCCAAAAAATTATTAAAAAATAATTTTGAAACTTTTAAAAGAACTAGTTAACCCCAAAAATAACTAAATCATCTGGTTAGTAAAAAATTAACAAATTTTAATTTAATTTTAAATGAAAAGAACAATGCATGTGTCAGAGTTTTCGTGCACGGTGTTAAATGAAAATTTGGCTGATTCCGTGTCTCCGTGACGTCATTTCAATCCCCTTTTAAGCCGCTTGAGGTCTTTCGCACCGACGCACCCAAGCTCCGAAACACCGCGAGACTCCCGAAAACACTGCCTTTTCGCCCGCCGCGTACACGTGGCCCCTTCGACCCGATCACTCGCTCCCCGTCGCCATGGCCGCAGCCGTCCTGCGGCGCGCCGCCGCGCGCGCGAGGGTGCCGCCGCCCCACCTGGGGCTCGCCCGCTTGGTCTCCGACTCCACTGACCCCCTCACCGTCGAGACCTCGGTGCCCTTCGCCGCCCACAACGCCGACCCGCCGCCGCGCGCGGTCGCCACCACGCCTCGCGAGCTCGTCGGCTTCTTCCGCAACATGGCCCTGATGCGCCGCTTCGAGATCTCCGCCGACTCCCTCTACAAGGCGAAGCTCATCCGGGGCTTCTGCCACCTCTACGACGGCCAGGAGGCCGTTGCCGTCGGCATGGAGGCCGCCACCGCCCGCACCGACGCCATCATCAGCGCCTACCGCGTCCACTGCACCTACCTCGCCCGCGGCGGCGACCCCGTTGCCGCCTTCGCTGAGCTCATGGGCCGCCGCGGCGGGTGCGCGCGCGGCAAGGGCGGGTCCATGCACTTCTACAAGAAGGACGCCAACTTCTACGGCGGCCACGGCATCGTCGGCGCGCAGGTGCCCCTCGGCTGCGGCCTCGCCTTCGCGCAGAGGTACAGGAAGGAGCGCGCCGTCACGTTTGACATCTACGGCGACGGCGCCGCCAACCAGGGGCAGCTCTTCGAGGCGCTCAACATGGCCGCGCTCTGGAAACTGCCCGTCGTGCTGGTCTGCGAGAACAACCACTGTGAGTGCGTCCTCAGAGTTTTGTGATACTGTGATCAGCTAATTACTACTTTGTAACACTGTTCTTTAGTGCAAATTCATTTTTAAAATTTCAAATTTGAAATTTTGAATTTGTTGTGGTTTGGAACATCTGATTTATGCAGATGGTATGGGGACGGCTGAGTGGAAGGCATCGAAAAGCCCAGCCTACTACAAGCGCGGGGACTACGTGCCTGGTTTGAAGGTAAACAAGTATGGTAATTGCTTAATTCTTTTTTGGAGTTCATATGATCACTGAACTCCAACCAGTATTGGCCAGCGTATGTTATGATTTTAGGAGTGACACTCATGTCATTGACATATGGAGTGTGTATTGAATTATCTAATTTTTAAGGGAGCGGCTGGAGGGCAGTCGCCTGCCCACGCCCGCGCCTCCCGCGGGCCCAGCCAGTTGGCGGCCGCGCGGTGAGGGGCACGAACGATTCCTCTGCAGTCGACTTCACCGTGCAGTCGTCACTGACGCGTGGGCCCGGTCCCACGCGTCAGTGACGCGGTGTGACTGCAGAGGATCTCATTCCGTGAGGGGCAGGCTGCTGCCTCCAAGCAAAAGCTAATTTTTAAACCCAATTTTGGTGTTTGTGTATTGGACAAGTGCTCGGGTTTGTATTGCAGTGAATATTTGATAATGGTATAGTGCCTTGTGTTTGGTATAGGTGGATGGGATGGATGTACTTGCAGTTAAGCAGGCTTGCAGATTTGCCAAAGAACATGCCCTGGAAAACGGGCCAATTGTAAGTATTCAAGACACTTTGCTGCTTCTGTCATTTGGATTATGTGCATGCATGTACTTTTGGGGATCGTTTAGGGGTTTGGTCTGGCTAGGACACACAGCTAGTAGTTTGATTATCTGATTCTCATGCTATTGGGTGGATTCAGCATCAATAAGCGGCAACCATAATTATGCTTCTTGACTATGTTGCGCATGTAAGTACATTTTATGCTGCTAGCTTGAGATGCCGCTGTTCTGCTTCGTCAAGTGAAGCCAGACATTTTTGACTATGTATGTCTGATCGCAACAATTCAGCCTACTAAATTACAGGGCATATCTGCTGTGGGTTCCATGTTTAAAATCATTCAAACGTTGTTGGTATATGTTGTTTATGCTCCTGTGTTAATAATCTGTCTTACACGTGCCTGTCCATTTGCTGCCGATAAATTTCTCAAGGTTTTTGTGCTTGTGCAAGTTGAAAATATCTGTCTGATATATTGGATACATTTACTTATGAGTTATGATCATTATCTATATTTCTGTTTTTTTTCAAACTGTCCATTCAAATAGATTGACCTGATTCTTGGAACCATGAATATTTTTGAAGATAAAGTTACCTATTTTACAACCTACGAAAGGCACCAATGCCTTTTGAAACTGTTCATCAGATTTAGGTCCTTGTGCTTTTATTGTTACCTTAAGTACTTCTCCTGGATAATGCTCATTTTACACTCTATCATTATGTATCTTTTGTGTGCTCCCAACTTCTCGGATGGCCTTGTGTAAATCATTGCACTAAGTTGTTTTGGTGCTGTTGCTGCTCCAATCAGTTAAATGCTAACTTTTGATGACTTAACTGTTTCAATTTTGTGTAATTGTTAGGGCTGGTGTTAGTTTCAATGTGTTACTTTGTTTTATATCATTCCCCACTATACTTATTTAAATGAAGAATATGTTTGATAGTAACTAAGAGGCACGAGCATATGCTTGTTACAAGCAGAGCTTCGAAGTTTGGGACGTAGTATCACACTGTATTAACATTGTTTTCGATATAATATATTTTTCCTGTAGCTGCTACTGCCAATTACCATGGTTTTCTGTACTCTTTGCTGTTTTAGATTCTTGAGATGGACACGTACAGATACCACGGGCATTCCATGTCAGATCCAGGGAGCACCTACCGCACCAGGGATGAGATTTTAGGCATAAGACAGGTCAGGATGGCCATAAGCTCCTGCTTGAGATTTAATTTACCGAGGTCTGATGTTCTGGGTGTGTTTTCTTTGTCATGGCACCAATCAGGAGCGTGATCCAATCGAAAGGGTCAGAAAGCTGATACTAGCTCATGACTTGGCAACAACCCAAGAGCTTAAGGACATGGAGAAAGATATCAGGAAGCAAGTTGACACTGCCATAGCTAAAGCAAAGGTTTGAATTGCTGGCTTGCAGTTAGATGCCTAGACATGTCCTACGGTTGTTTCGTCCATTCAAGCTAAGTATGCTAATATGAGTGCATGACACAATTCAATATATACAGGAGATCCCATTGCCTGATCCAAAGGAGCTGTTCACAAATGTTTATGTCAACGACTGTGGTCTGGAGGTAAATAGTAGATGTTAAAGCTAACATTATTTCATTCAGGATATAAAACGCTTTCAGTAACTTATCATGCATGCAAAGGCAGTTCGCTACTTGCGACCATGTTTACGAACTTTACAATTCACACTTTGATTTGGAGTGCTGAACTTGCAACTGTCCAATGTAGTTTAGAATACAGATTACAGAGCAGTAAGCTAAATTAGCCTTTTGAGCTTGATTATTTGTGTTGATTAAACATCGTTTACATGATGCAGTCATTCGGGGTAGACAGGAAGGAGGTGAGGACTGTACTTCCATAGGCCGGCCAACCAAAAGCTCGGCTATCATGTAATTAACGTGATGCAGAAAGAGCGAGGAACAATAAAGGTGAAGGCATCTAGTGCTGGCCTGCAGTTTTTCGTAATAAATCTGTATAGTGATATGCATGTACTGCCGGATTCTGTATCACAGTGCTGTCAATTCACCACCTCGTCTCGTCTGGGCCTAAACTTATGAATTAAGCTGCTCAGCGACCAAACACGTCCTTGATTCGTGTGCAGCTGATTGTACATTCGTACATGCGTGAGGTTGATGCTTCACTTCTGATCGTACAAGTGTTTGCTTGTGTAGCTGTGTATGCTCAGCTCTTCTGCAGAGATGCTGGGCCGCAATCTTGATCGGGCTGGGCTGGAGTGCTGGGCATTCCAAACGGAATTCCATGGTTTCTTCGTATGCTTGGGCCGGAACAGCATGGCGCGCGTGTACGTGCGGCTACATGTCCAAGATTAATAAAGAGCGAGATGCGATGCATATGCGACTATCTCAAAGCAGTTGTGAGCTACGTAAAGAACGAAAGTGTCCTCGAAAGATCGGTCAATTACTCAATTATACGAGCAAGGGGGCAGAGAGGCCAAAGATAACAAGGAATTCGAGAAGAGTTTCAAGGAGATACGTCGCTAACTTATTGGTGGGATTTCCCCTTCTCTTGTGGAGATACTATCAAGATAGCATGGCGCTGTCGTAGATGGGAACACTCTGAATGTTTGAAGTTGTTTACGGCCCTCTTTGATTCGCAGCTGTGATTTGGTTTTGATTGTACTTAAAAAGGTTGGAAACCTTTAAAAAATAAACTTGAAAAGGCAAAAAAATCATTTAAAAATATTTTTAAAATCTTTGAGAAACCACCCCCCCCCACACACACACACACACACATAAAGTTTTAAAAATTACTACAAAATAGTATAGAGAATGTCCTGTATAAAAATTATAAATTTTATAAACCGAATCAAAACTTTACTAGAATCGTGAACCAAAGAGACCTCTAATACTGGAGTTTGGATACACCGTAAAGATTTTACACACTGCAAAGATAACATACCAACCCAACGCTCTTGTTGACATAATCAGATTTGAAGCTAACAAAACCGGACGACAATTCAAATACACCTAACAAATTAAGCAAGAAAAATTTACGCACACCTAGTTGGACTGCGGTGCTTCGGCGCTTCGTGAAGTATGGGCCACCCCGTGCTTTTGGTTGTGTTTTAAAAATAACCTATCCAAACCAACCATCTCATTTGTCTCCTTGAGTTCTCACAAGCCATAAAATTTGATATTTTGATATTTTTACTATTATTTCATATTTTACAAAAATAACATAAATTGGAGACTCCACAACTATTTAGATCGTAGGTTTTCATAAAATCCAAAAAATAGTAAAAACTTTTAAAAAGAGATTTTTTTGTGAAATGAGATTTCAACGAGACGGACAAAATTAACATCTCGAATTAACAATTTCAAACTTAGATTATGTAAATGCAATGCGAAGCACAATTTCCTCTGTACTTTGCAAAACATCGTAGCTCAACTCCACTTACACCTTCGAAGGTGGAGGGCATACAATCATCTAGGGTTTTTAGGTCCCATCCATCAATCAATAAGCAAAACAATCGAATAAATATGCCCATGTTCAACCGGCCAAGAAGAAATCAACGGGAGGTATGAGATACAATACAGTACTGACCGAAAGAGATTTTCTCCCATAACACTTTATATTGGACACGCAGTTCAAAAGTCATTATATTTTCACTTTCAAACTTGACTACACAATTTTATTGATTTAAAACAAGGTTGAAACATTAATTATATGTTCAACTTTAGATCTAGTTAAAATAAATCTAGCTAGCTAGCTTCCAACGACTAACCATCCAAACACTAGTAAGAGATCTAGTAAGAATAAGAGCAATTAGAGAGTAGAGAGGTACCACTAACCTTCCAACCACAAAAACACTTCAAATCTTTAAGTAATGAGCACAATTTGGATGCTTGCTACTATTTTGCCCTATCCTCCGCAGCTACAAGACACCACTATGTCAAGAGGTAGAAGGTGAGTAACAATAATGCAGCCTCAGACCAATTATTGTGGTGTGTAAAACTATCACTAACGGTTCAAATATCAAACCACTAGTGATAGGTTATTATCACGAATCACCAGCTTACAAAACCACCAATACCCGCGATATTATCACTCGCAGTTCTATATTCGAGTGGTCCATTCAAATAACCGCTAGTGATACTTGTACTATCGCTCTAAGTTGTCATCCCTTGCTGTTTTTCAGAGGTCGGGCGCGAGGTGGGGCTCATCACTGCCGTTTTTTATCACATCAGCTAGTGATGGGGAGACAGGGGTGGACCAACCAGTTGGTCAGGGGGGCTCTAGCCCCACCTACACGGTCAATGACAGTGCAGCCCCCCTTAGATCCATCTATAATTTTTAGTGTAAAATAGAAAAAAAAAGAAAAGAAAAAAAAAAGAGGGGCTCAGACTTGTCACTTGGGCCTTAAGGACTTGAGGCCACTTAGGCCCAGGTGCCCACAGCCCCCACCCAGCCACCCCGGCGGCCCAACGCCCCGCCCCCACTCCACTCGATCGGTCACTCCCTGCCTCCCAATCCCCCAGCCGCTTCCCTCCCAAGCGCAACCCTACCACCTTGGTCTCCATTCTCCGGTCGGTCGACCGATGCAGTGGCCAGTGGTGGCGCCGCAGCGAGTGGGCGGCTGGTGGCGGCCAGTAGGCGGGGCGGGCTTGGTGTGCAACAGCGGCCGGTGGGCGGGGCAGGGCCACGGGGGCTGGTGTGCTGCTGCGGCCGGTGGGAGGGGCGGCAATGCGCGGTGTCGTAGCAGCCGACGAGGGCGAGTCGGCGAGGCTAGCACCAGGCAGCCAGCAGCGAGACGGCGGGCAATGGTCACTTGGTCAGCTGTCCAGTACTGGCACAGTGGCACTAGCGCCCTGTAGTAGGAATAGGATGTCGATGTTTGATTGTTTGATAATTAATACTTTGATCTTTCATGTTTCTCATGTAGACATGTAGTTACTACTTTCTAATGTCTGATGCAATGATGCCTAAAATTAATATTTTGATTTATGGACTTATAGTTACTTGTTCATACTATCAAATTTGTACAGATAACATGTCGAAAAGAACATTATTCATGTATTATTCAAGCTCAAGCAATGCTAATACTACTAGTACCCCAACCCAGTCGTCCTCGCATTGATGGGGCACAAGTCAATTAAAGAGGCGTAGAGTGGAGTTTAGTCAGTCGGATTTAATTGGTGACCCAGTTAGTCGTAAACCAATTGAAAAGTATCCATTTGAAATTTGAGATCAAGTAAAGAGGTCATATGCTTTGAATGGTCCAACTCAACCTGTAAATCATGCATTTCCTCGCAAATGGCAAAGTGGTTAATGGAGATCGTTTCAAAAAACGTGGTTTGATGAGTTTGATTGGCTGGAGTATAGCGTGTCAATGGATGCAACATATTTCTTGTATTGTATATTTTTCTTTTTGTCGAGAAAACCAGAAAAATTTGGGGCTGTTGTCTTTGCAAAAGGTTTTAAAAATTGCAAGAAAGCTATGGAAGGCTTTGTTCGTCATAGTAATTGCATAACACATAAAAATGCAAGGCTAAAGTGCGAGAACTTTTTTAACCAAAGATCAAGTGTGTCCCAAAAAATTAGAAACACTAGCAAGGAGGAAGAGATTCGATACAAGATCCGCTTGACAACTTCTTTATATGTTACAAGATTTATCATTAAGTAAGGCCTTGCTTTTTGTGGACATAATGAGTTTTCCACTTATCTCAACAAGGGTACTTTTAGAGAGATGGTTAATTGCTATAAAGAAAAGAAAAAGAAGGTGAAGAATGCATATGAGAAAGGCTCTAAAAATTATCAAATGTTATTTCCTCAGATTCAGAAGGATCATACAAAAGCTTGTGCACAAGAAGTCACGGCAGTGATTATGAATGAGATTGGAGACCGTAATTTCTCTGTGCATATTGATGAGTCCTGATATGTATCAATAAAAGAGCAAATGACTGTGATTTTGAGGTTAGTAGTTCACTAGTTTGATTATGTAATGTTGATTTTATTTAGTACTAGTTTGAATGTTAATTATGTAACTTTGATTTTGTTATGCAGGTTTGCGAATGATGAAGGGAAGGTCATGGAGAAGTTTCTTGAATTTGATCATGGATGTAAAAGATCGCTTGCAGGATATGAGGGAAAATGGATTTGAGCCATTGATGGAAAGAGTAAAGTCCTTCTGTGGTAAAAATGAAAATGAAGTGTCAAATATGGATGATGAAGTAAATGCTACAAGGACATCTGCACGTAGAAAGCAGAAGGTAACAAATGCACATTTTTACAAAGTTGAGATATTTCTTGCTGCTATAAATGCTATTTTGTCAAAGATGAATCATCGGTTAAGTGAAGTTAGTTCAGAGTTATTAATGTGCATGGCTTCTCTTTGTTAAGGTCTCAACTTGAAAGCTTCATTTATAATGTTAGGAGAAGTAAAGAATTTATGGGGTGTAGGGATCTTCCAAAGGTTGCTGAAATAATGTTTCAATCTAGAAAGAACAGATCACACCTATTGGTTTATCGCATCATTGAGCTAACATTGATACTTCTGGTGACAACAACTTCAGTTGAGAGTCTTTTCAGCTATGGCTCTTATAAAAACTGATTTGCATAGATAAATGGGGGATGAATAGCTCAATGACTTGATGATATGATACACTGAGAAGGACATATGTAGAAGCATTAGTAATGAAAAAAAATCATGCAATGGTTCGAACAGATGAACAAACATTGTATGTTACTGCCTAAAAAAAAACTAGTTGTATACAACATTCTCTTGTAATGTTTATAACAATTTTTAATTATTATTTTTGCTCTGTCACTAATTTGTTATATTTTGTGTGTAGATCACTCCTCATGAAGAATAATGGATGTCATGGATCTCACGGTGTCACGCGTCACACGTTGCTTCGGTATGAAAAAAATCTCCCTTTATTGTCAGCCTCTCCTATTAGTTTAGGCTGCGTCCGCCCCTGTGGGGAGGCACAGATGAGTGTTTCTGTAGTAATGTTTGTTATAGGAATATATAGGGACATATCACAACCTTTAGGGTTGTCGGGGATATCGATTATTTCTTAGATTCCTTAAATAGGATATGGCAGATGAGCTGTAAAGTTCAAAACAGGAATGCTCCTTTTTATGAATGTGCCAATATGCCCCTATAAAGTGAGAACACGAGAAGACAAGATGGGAAATGAGGCTCCCATCTTGCCCATATATGCAGCCTTAAGGACTCTTGTACTGCCATGAAAGATCTCGACTCACGACTCCTCTCTCCATGCTCTCTCCTCTAACCTAGATCCCCATCTCTTCTTCTTCCCCCTCAAGGACGCTCCAATGGATACAAACCATAGGGTTGTCTTACTTCTTGTTGTTGAACACATCAATGACAACACATTCACTGTGAGCATGTATTTCATGTCAAAAATATACACAAACAATTGCAATGGTTTAATTAACTATTCTTATTTCTT
The DNA here is from genome assembly GCA_005191435.1 of Raddia distichophylla. NCBI lineage: Eukaryota > Viridiplantae > Streptophyta > Magnoliopsida > Poales > Poaceae > Raddia > Raddia distichophylla. The sequence goes on from SPJY01013647.1 coordinate 3,101,614, forward strand.
AAGCTGAAGATGATTTTATCATCCTCGAAGAGGTACCACTTACCTCAAGTAAAATTTCAAGGGTAAATTTAGCATTTTAGAAAAATATTCTATCTTCTTCTCTCCCAAATCCTTAGGCGCTTCCAGAGTTCACGTCGTCGTCGCTGCCACTACCACCACACACACCGGATCGCACACCGCCATCACCCGTCGGAGCTCATGCAGCCGCCGCCACCACGGGTCGGCAAAGTTGCCACCATTCGACCCATGGGCAGGCTGCAGAAAGGCGGCGTGCACAGGGTGGCACGACACGATGCGTGTGCAAGGCCACCCGATCGCATGGCGTAGGGGTAGGGGTGGCATGCACTACAGGAATCGCAGTTTATGTGGACGGCCAAAAAATTAATGTCGGCGGTCACAAAAGCCGCCGAGAAATCCATAGTATATGTCGGCGGCCTGGTATATACCGCCGACATAGAAACTAGATGCCCCGCCCACGAGGGAACGAGAAGTTTTTCCCTTACTCTATATCGGCGGCATCATCTATGCCGCCGACATAGACACACCACCACCCCGCCCAGCCGGCAAATTTGAAAATTTCCCCCTCCCGCCACGTCATCTATGTCGGTGGCCCAAAGATTCCTGTCGACTCTGGTCCTTCCCGGTCACGGCAGCTTGACGGCCTTAACGGCGACTTCCCAAGGTGGTCCCACATGGCAGAGGAGGCACGTCTATGCCATGTGGGCCCAAAGTAAATGGCCGGGTGCTGGAGAGCCACCTATGTCGGCGGCATTGGCTAGGCCGCCGACATAGAGAAATAAAAAAAAAAACAGGGCGCGAGGCGGGGCTCGAACCCGCGCCTCGCCGCGCGCTGTTAACCAAGTGAGATGATATCTTTATATGACATAAGGGGGCACTGATTTTTTTTATGCCCTTGCGAAAGCCTATGTCAGCGGCCACGATTATGCCGCCGACATTTCTGCACTTATGTCGGTGGCTTTTCAAACGCCGCCGACATAGAGCCTTCCACCCTCCTTTACAAACCTCCCTCGCCTCCACCGATAGGGTCGATTGGCCTACCCAAGTTCTTAGGGCATGAACTACACCTATTATCTCTTGGCACATAGCCATTTTGATGTAATTTGTATTTTTTTTGGCACGTTGCTTTGAAAATCACATACCGTTTTAATTAATTAATATATCGATATGTTTTCATACCGGCCTTGTTGCACGCTAGAGGTTGTTAAAAATCTGAGATGGTATTGGGGGCATTTAGTGTTTAGGAGAAGTGGTTTTATTGATATAAGCCGCCATTCAAAAAGACGTACTGTCGAAACGTTTTTCGGTTTAACCACCCCTTTGTAGTCGGTAAGGTAAACGATACATGTAAACTAGTAGTCAGTCTATGAAGCAACATGGCGTGAAATTGGCACTATGCGGATATGATCATGTAGGATGTGTTAGTAGGTGTAGTGCAAGCTCTACAACATTAGTTTTCCCTATTGAACCGCTCAGGAGAGCCGGTTTTTCGCTTGGAACGGTCGACGGTGGAGTCTCTATGTCGGCGGCCACGTGGATCGGCCGCCGACATAGTTGTGGGCGAGTCATCATTGTCGGCGGCCTCCCAATTGCCGCCGACATAGGTGCATCTATGTCGGCGGCCACAGTAATGCCGCCGACATTTCATTGTTTCACTGGCCGGTGGCCCCGAGCCACTTTGAGGACCGTTGCATGGGCTTTGTTGGCGGCACATGTACCTATGTCGGTGGCAATAGGCTACCGACACAGAGTTCAGACTTGTAAAAACTTATAACCCATGCTCGATTTGGTCACGGGCTCAAACCGCCGCCGCCAGCTGTTCTCCTGCGACGCCGCCGCCGCCGCCGCCACCACCGTCCCCGCCCCGGCCCCGTCCCTCCCCGGCGGAACCTCTACCTGATGCAGTTTTTGCAAAAGGTAATTAAAAAATCATGTCCTATCCGTATTTATATCTGTTGTTGTCCTTTCATTGTTTACGCTCTAACATATTATATATGTATATATTCGCAGGCATTTCCAGGGGCAGGGTCCTCCAGCTAAGCCCCAGCGCCTCCTGCATCACAGTACACCTACACGCCTTCATAGGGGGACCACCGAAGCAGCCCGGCACTTTCCCCGCGTTCGTGCCACCACCCTGGATGCTCCAGTTCCCGCCAGCAGCAATGCCTTCTCCAGGGGTATGTATTTCTGCCATAACATTTTCATAAGAGTACACAAATGCATAAAGTTGCTCACATACAAGATTTCCTCCGCTCTTACAGGTGTCCAGCTCAGCTACGCCTGCTCATGCACAGAATGAGCAGCAGGGAGGTGACGACAGTGCCACAGGCTCTGCGGCCATGCAGTTCATGGATGGCTTCTTTTCACATGATGCAAGCCTCTACGACGGTTCGCAGAACCCTTAGGTTTAGCTTATATGCAATTGTCGATGTCTAGGATATAAAACTTGCTTATATGACATTGTTATGGCCTTATATATGTACTGTCATTTGGTTATGTATATATGTGGAGACTATGTGCCATTTGGTTATGTTTGGGGAGGGCTATGTGCTATTTGGTTTATATTTGTCGTTGAATTTGTGTTTTGCATCGATGTGATTACGGAGTGCTCGAAAAGATGTGGATTTGTGCACCTAAATATGTGGATGATGTGTGGGCAAATTGGGGAGGGCTATTTCTGCTGGGAATTGTCTATTTTTGCAAGTTAAAATTGATGTTTTTATCAAAAAAACAACAGCAATATTAATTGTTGTGCAATACCTATGTCGGCGGCCTTATATATGCCACCGACATAGGCCCCCTCCAGGCGCTCGGCAACGTCCTGCTAGCCACCACCACTGTCGGCGGCATAGGCATATCCCGCCGACATTTCCCTACATCTACGTCGGCGGTACAGGGATATGCCGCCGACACTGGTCGCCTCCAGTCGCCGGCATAAACGTTTGCTATGCTATGACTATGTCGGCGGCATCACCTATGCCGCCGACATAGGTTGTGCCACGCGTCGTTCATTCGTTGCCCGGTGGAGCCCACCAATCAGGTTGCCATTAAACGGCGCGGGCCGTCATGGGTCAGCAATGTCGACGGCTAAAAATACCGCGGACATAGGTGGGCGCTGGGGCAGCATGCGCTGGTTGCTGCTTTGTCGGCGGACCCGCCGACAAAAGTGAGCTATGTCGACCACGGGGCCTCGACGACGCATAGAGTTATGTCGACGGTATTTTGGGCTATGTGGTCGGCTTTTGCCGACCACATTGACCCTGGTTCTTGTAGTGATGGTGTCGCGTGTGTGAGGCTGCCTAGCAGCAGATCACGGGGTGGCATGGTGGCGTAGGAGCCAGACGTGAGCAATGGTCAACGAGAGGCAGAGCGCATGGGGTGGCACCACGGCGCGTATATATGCATGGATGCGCTGCGGCAGACCATGGGATGGCTTAGTGGCACGTACGCAGGAGTAGGACATGAGCAACAAAACGATGGGGTGGCATCGGGCTCACCACACATAATACCGACAACACAGCCCCAAACCCATTGACACAGACCTATGTCGTCGCCCAACATTGTGAGGAGGTATATGTCGGTGGTATTACTTGCAGCCGATGACACAACCCACTGCCATGTGTGTCCTCATTGAAGTGCTTCTGTTTGAGCTGCTATCTGCCTGTGACAGAGTGGGTTTGTGTCAGCGGCATTCATTTGGCCGCCGACACAGATCCTTTCTTACCACGGCTTGCATTCAAATCGCCCCTCATGGAAGGGGGAGTTGTATATGTTAATGTTGGCGGATCTGTCTTAGGGCCGCCAACACCGATCAAATGTTTATTGTCGATTCAATTGCCGGCAACAATAATATTCCGACCAACAAGCTTGATCTCGTTTCCTGTAGTGGCTGCGAGCAGCGCGGCAAGACCGACATGCCGATGGCTAGGCGGGATGCCATGGTGTTGGCGGTACATCACCGTCCAAGGGAAGTGTGGCGAGAGATGGAGAGGAGAGAAATGAGGAAGAAGGTGAGGAGATCTATACTATTTTGCCCCTCGTAGTGTTGGAACAGAGAGGTACAAAAAATACAATAGAGGTATGAAGAGGTACTATCTCATCCTAGCTATTCGATCTTATATAATGAACGATTATGACGAGAGATGTCGTAGATGCTAAAATTTCTCGAAGCTGAATACAGCTGACTGTAAATAAGCTAACTGCTGGCACACGGTGCCGTAGATCTCATGCCAGTTGATCATAAATAGCAATTTAATACCGTGGTTTAATTTTAAAGACAACACAATACTGTGCGTGTGAGAAAGGAAGATGTGTGTTATCAATCGAGATCCTCTGCAGTTACGCACTGCCGTAACTGCCACTAACAGGTGGGTCCCTGTTGGTGGCAGTCAGGGGTGTTAGAGAAGGCTGACTGTGATAGCCGTTGCCCGTGGGGGAGGGGCCATCACCTAGCAGTAACGTCCAGAGGCGTCCCGTTGCAACGAGGACAGAGAGCCAGAGAGATGGAGGGTGGCCGGCCGGCGGCCGGAGTGGGGCAAGCAGCTCCGCCTGCGCGCTGTGTGGTCCAGCCCCAGCACATGCGCACGCACGCCACCTACATCCATATATATCCACATCCGCCCCCGTCACCACAGCTTCTCTCGGTCGATCGATGGGGAGTCATTCTCAATTTCTCATGCACGGCGATCGACGCAGAGGTCGTCAAGCCGTATGTCCACGACCTCGAGGACACGTATACGGCCATGAGGTGCGCACGCGCGTGCGTACGTACGCATGCACGTGCGTCGTCGGCGTGCCTGCGTGTTTAGCTACGGGTACGCGGTACGAGCGCATCGTTGAGCATGTGGGTACGTGGTCACCGAATTTAGCTTGGAGAGCGTCTTTATGTTTGTGATCCTTGAGTACATATATATACTAGTTGCATTCGCGTGCCCATGACGCGTGCGAGCGAGGCAAATGCGGCAGCGCGCCAGCGAAAAACGTGCATGTGCGCGCGCGCGGTGCGTGAGCAAAAAAACGCGCAGCGCGCGAGGAGCCCGCGGGACGCGCCTGTGGACGCACGGGCGGGAAAAGAAGCGTGGCCGAGTGAGCGGGCGAGCGCGGGAAAAAGCGAGCCACGCGGCAGCGCAAAGACGACGCGAGCGGCGAGCGACGTGGCCAGCCTGGCGAGCAGCGCGCGAGGAGCAAGCCACGTGGCGAGGTGGAGGGAGTAACCCGGCTTTGTACCATTTATAGATATAGATGTAAGTAAAATTTTGTTGTAGGATCGGATCTCCATCTCTATATTTCTTCTTTTACAACACTATTCAGTACAATCTGTATCCCAAAAGATATAGAGATTGGATAGAAAGACTATAAATATCGAGGCTAGGAAAGAGAATCTTTAAATTTAAAGATTGATATAGTGATTATGCTAGTTGGGTCATATAGAATAAGGACCCTCCTTGACATGTTCTCATGATATTCACTTAGTTCGCCTTGGCCGGTTGGCCCAGGTAGGCAACTATGTCAAATAAGGAAATAGGTTACACAAGGTTTACGATTTGGTGCCACGATGAAAAACCCAAGCCATTGAAAACCATGCATGAAATTTCTTTCTGAATAAACTCAGTTTTCCTTTCGAAATTTCGGTCCATTTAGACCAAACCGGTAGATGTACATCAAAATTTAAGTTCAAATCTTATAAAGGCATGTTCAATGGCGGCACAAATTTGTTGAATTAGCCAAAAAATTACTATTCATATACATGAAATCGCTATTCACGGGCTCAAATTTTGGTCTATAGCCAACATTTTTGGCCACCAATAAACATGCTCGTGTGGTTAAACTTGTTGGAAATATAAACTTTGAGGCTATATTTCGAAGCAATGTATTTTCATAGTTTTGAGACAATGGTGATTTATAAGAATACCATGATATTTTATACCATAATGTGTTTGGCTACCTAAAAAAATCTGTATTCAAAACCATATTTTTGCCAAAACAATGGTGTTTTCGGAGTATTGACAACTTCAGTCTAAGCTGAAGTTTGTACTTCTCCTCTTTGATCATGGTCAATACTTTGATAAAAATTATTTAACTAAACAAATGGTAGTTGCAAACAATATCATGGTTATAATTGAGTTTAGTACAACCATGATATTCAAGTTAAAACAATTTTGTATCGGCGTTCAAGAATGACTAGGGAGTTGAGCTTTTTTCTCTCTGCGGGGATCAGCAAGATCCGTTCCCTCGTCAAAGGGGAGGGGCCTGCGGGAGAGTTGATCGCTAGTGCGTAGGAAGAATACGGACTTTGTGATTTTATCCTGGTTCGGACCTTTCGCCATCGGGATGATAATCCTACGTGTAGCCTTGGTTGCATAACAGAAAATTGGTACAAAGGTGGCCCGAGCCACCGGTGTCTAGCCCCTATGTCACAAGGAAAAGGAGGAAGAAAGGAGAGGAGGAGGAAGAAGAAGAAAATCCTCCTAGCACAAATAACACTAAATGCGTTCCACAATTCCAAAGAAAGAAATAGTTTTACTATAACATTTTGCCACGACACAGAGTAGGATTAAGGCTACGGCATGCACATGACATACACAATACTCTGGGATTAATTCAAAACAATTGCTTTTGCACGCCTTGGTGTTTTTCTTTCATGTTGTAACCATTGGCACAAACTTGACCTCTCACGTTATCAATACTTCCTCCATTACGAAATAATAATTGTTTTGTACATTGATATGGTCTCTAAATTAGAACTTTGACCATAAAAAATCTTTTAAAAATCTAAATAGTTTAAAAGTTTTCTACGAATAAAGTTTTAAATTTTTGACTTATGACAAGTCTAAAACGACTGCTATTTCATAACGGAGGGAGTATTAAGACCCAAAGCTTTAATAGCATCCGACAGTTCAGTAAAAAGGCTCAAACCAAATGTATCATCTACCTCCAAGAACCGAATAAAAACTCTTTTATCTTAATTTTATTATTTGACATGTTTACACATTGCACAATTAAAGTGATTTGTTCTTGGTGACTCAAATCTGGAGTACAATCTAGAATTATGAAAAAATATTTGCTCTTTGACAATGTTTATTGTAGAACTTGTAACACTAGATGCCAAAAGGAAAATAATCTCATTATTTTGAATATTTTTTTAAGAACTCATTATTTTGAATTTGATAGCTCAGGTAATGATAATGAATCTCATTATTTTGAATGCGCCTAAGATGATATTGCCTTATAATATCAAACGAGCAAGGTAGCCCGCGTGTTTGCGTGGCTAAATTTGTTTCGGCATATAGAGTTTATCTCTAACTCATAATTTATTTCTAATATATCATATCGGATTTATAGTTCATCTATAATATATTATATCAACTTTAGCATTTAATCTGATTTCTAATATTTTTCTTTTAATCTAAGCCGCATAGATCTTTTATTTTTTCTTGATTTATGTGAGAATTTCTTTGATTAATCTAGGCCGTTATATTTGGTCCCGTCGTTGATCGAATGGCTAAAATAATCATATTATATATTTTTTAGTATTTAATCTGAATTTTTAATATTTTTATTTTAATCTAAGCCGTTATAATCCGGCTCCACAAAAATCAGCCGTATGGATCTTTTATTTTTCCTTGATTTATGTGAGAATTTCTTTCATTGATCTAGGCCATAATAATTTAGCCCCACCGTCGATCGAACAACTGAAATAATCTGGATGATGTGGACTAACGTGGTGGCTCTATTTTCCTCTACTTTAATAATATTAAATATAAAGATAGATAGATAGATAGATAGATTCTGTGATCTCCTCAATGCATCCAAAAAATTACCATTATTGTTTTGATAATTTTTTTCATTAGATCCTAAAAAAAACTAGATTTTGCATGCAAGATATTTAACAACAGAAACTATTCTTACTTAAATATGTCGCAACCTTTCTTTTTTCTTTAATATTTGTTGCTCCAACTCATCGTCAATTGTTTAATTTATGCTAAGACAAACTTCTAATCCATTTCAAGTGCCCACATTAGTAATATGCTCGACACTGTTTTCATGCTCTTGTTATCATCATTCATTCATTCCATTTGCCGCTAATGAACTCTTGTTGTTAAAAGATTTGAAAAGCTAACTAATAGAAACAAAACACTTCATCGATGTGCTTAGAATAGACTAATCACTTTCTTTCATAGACTTCTCCATTACGCATTTTTTTAATACTCCATCCGTTCCACTATATTTGTCCATATTTTTATAAAAACACGTTTCATAATGTCTGTCCATTGCGAATACCAAGGGTGTAGTTATTGTGATGTTTCCACTCTTTATTTATCCCTCAATTAAATGCTTCACAAGAAGAAAAGTAGTTGAAACAAGATATTAAATAGAAATATGATGGTCTTTGCACATGGCTTTTTTTAACTAATATTTTTTTGTCAGTGCGCATGGCGCGTTACGAACAAACATAACGAAACGGAGGAAATAACTGTTGGAATAATTAGCACTTTCAGGTTTATTTTAATCAAGCGATATAACATGCATAACGTCTGAGAGATAGATAATACAGGTTGAATCCACAGAAGCACAACCTAGATACACATGCAGAAAACTACACGTATATCTCTCTGGTGTACTCGCGAAGGTGATGACTTACTGGACGTGGTCGTCGTCGCCGTACGGCACGAGTTGCGGCGGGGTTTGATTCTGGTTCTCCGAATCGGACGCCGTGTTGGAGAAGGTGATGCCGACGCAGATCGCGACGGCGTAGAGAAAGAAGTCCTCGCGAAGCGGAAGAAGCACCATTCACGCAGGTGCCGTGCGCACACCCCGCCCCAGCGAGCGAGCGCGTGCGTGTGATTCTCTATTTCTCTATCCCATCACATTCTCTAGTGGGAGGGAGCAAGCTCCACTATTTAAGCATGCCTTCACTCCTTCCACTAGCAATATGGTACTAAAGAAATTTCACATGCCTCATGCATACATGGACCTTTGAGATTTTTCAAGAATTATTAGATATTAAATGGGCCAGGCCCAACAATTCTAACAAATAACAGTAAGATCGTCGCAGCGTCGAGCCTGTGACTGAGTGACGCGTCGGATCGATCGACATCTACACATTATTAACGCATTAAACACAGTTACACAGGTGAATTGGAAAACGAAACGACGAGTCGGTGCACACTGTCTGTCTAGTTCGCGTACCTTTGATGGGCTGCTACAAAACTATTTCAACGGGCGTTTTTCGGCCTGGTCCGAGCTGTGTGGATGATGTTGTTTAATACATAGCGTGTCTGTATATTTGTAATATGTTTTTTTTTGTCTATTTTTATTTTTTGTATATTTCTCTCTCATGAATTTATAAAAAGCTCTCCCAAATAGTATGGCCATTTTTCCTTAGCTTTGTCTTGAATCCACAACTATTTTAATCTATGTGTCAATTTAAAATACACCTTTTATAAAAAGGGAGGGAATAATACTAATACTACCTACAAACTATATGGGTCGAGGCCTCAGAAAATTGGTAGGATCTGGCGGTCGCACTAGATGCCCCCTCCCTTTGGGTCAAACCTATAAGTAGAACGACTGTAGTCTCCTTGAATTGTGTGGTCGAGCCAAACTCGAACTTTGTCGAGCTTTTTAAACTTTACATTTTTCCTGTAGAAAATTATATTTTATAAAGTGTATTTGATTGCAAACTTTGTTGAAGCCTACTCAAGCTTCATTGAGATTATTTGAACTTTATTTTTCTTGATAAAATAATTTCTATTAAATCTACATGACCTCGAGTTTGAGCTTTGTTTAAGCCTACTCAAAATTTGTTCTTTTTAACCAAAGTTTGTTTTACCGAGTCTAGACGAGCGAACCTCGAGCGTCAACCTAGCTTGAGCGTGACAGGATAGGTTCGCTCAAACTTGACTCGTTTGCAGCCATAGCAATTCCTATGAAGCAGGGGCAGATTTAGCATCGGGTCTAGCCTCACCTGCGCTGTCTATGACAGTAGAGACCCACCTTAGATTCATCTATAATTTTTAGTGAAAAATAAAAAGAAAAAAAGGGTTAAACTTTTAGACTTAAGTCTTCAGCTAAACTTTAGCCTCTCCTGTTACTTTTAACTGTGTCCGCCCCTGCTACGAAGAGAACGCTTGTAGTTCCCCATCATCAACCAATATGGCTTCTTTTGCAAAAGCAAGACGCATTGTTGTTGTTGGTATTATTACGATGGTACTACATGACTAATACAGCAGAGCATTTTCCCGGTGGAAAAAAAAAATGAAATAATACACGCTCGTGCTCTTGTCGCGAATCCGACACATATATTTCGGCCAACCCACTGATTCCCCGCTCCCCTCAAGATAATCACCCTGGTAATCCCTGATTAAACAAGCCTGCTAATCTCTGTAGGCCGTACATGGGCGCACGGCCCACGGCCCCACCCGGCTCTGCATGCTCCTGGTCCACGCCCCTCCCTTGCCCTCGCAGCCGAGAGCGCCTTCACTGCCTTGTAGGGCCCGCAACGTGAGCTGTCGGAGGCCTGAGTGGACCTGTTCTACAGAGGCAGAGAGGGAAGCGGGGAGGGGGCGCCGCTCCATTGGATTCCGGCGCAGCGTTTAGATTAGATCCACGCCTTTTCGTCTGACAACGCAGTTAATTTTCGCTGCCACCGCTGCAAAAGTTTACCCGGGCATCTGATTGTTGTGCACGCACACAAAACGCAGACAAAAAAAAAAACCCTACAGGCAGCTACGCCAGTTGTATGAAACTAGGTTGGCTGGCGCGCCTGGCGCGCTGTAGGTGGATAGTGTAAAGTTGGCTGTGTGGCGTTTTGTTGTTAGTAAATACACTTTGCTAGAGAAAATGTGTGATAAGATATGGTATGGGTTTAGTAGATGTAAATTGATTTTGGTCTGCGGTTTGTGGAGTAGGCCTGGTAAACTCATTTGTTGACGAGAGCATTTGCATCATATAAGTGGATTCCCCGTGGAAGAGAAAGCAGGAACAAAAAAGAAAGGGGAAACCATTGCAAGAACGGGCTGCGAGTACGCCGTATGAAAGAGGAACCAAGCTGTACGTGCAGCTCATCCAACAACCCGGCCATGCGACAAATCAAGCAAGAACGGATGGTAATGAACTGACAAGTAATACCTGTTCGGAAAACAGCAGCATGGTAAAGAGGGAGATGGAAAAACAAGAAGGTTCGGCGGGGACGGCCGCGGCGCATAGGTGCGTGTGGAAGAACAGGTGCGCCAAGGTGGCCGGTGTCGCCATGGGCAGCGAGGGGGCAGGGCCATCGGAGAGTACGGTCGCCGGCGAGTAGGGCAGAGGCGACGGCGTCGGGCGGTAGGGGTGGGACTGGAAGCGTCGAAGGCATTAGCAGGCGGCGCAGGAGAAGGGTGAGGAAGGGCGTGGAAGGGCTAAGCCTGGCCAACCGGGACGGTCCGATGGAAGGAACGAAGACGATCGAACGGCGAGGCAGCAAGCACTTGCACAAGAGATGAGCAAGCAATTTCAGACGGTTGGTTACGCACAGCATGCAACATCGGACGGCTGAGGTTGGTGCGAACAACCTGGACGGTGGGCAGGACGAAAGAGCAATGAAGACAACTGTCGCGACGACGTTTCCTGCAGCTAGCGCTTTGCATAGATGAATGATGTGGCATGGCATGCTCTATAAACTGGTTTGAACAACTCTGAGACTTCACCCTTTGATCCTTCGTTTAGTTTTACTTTTTATTAGGTTTGCATTTTTTGTTATTTTTGTATAGACCATACACTTTAATTTTTAAAAATAACTTTTCGGGACTTTTGTATGGTTTTTCCTTAAAGGTCTCAAAAATATTTTAAAATAATTTATTTAGCCTTTTCATAGCACTTCAAAAAATATCAAATTGTTCCAGCAAAACTAATAAACTAATAAAACTAAACAAGTCATCAAAGAGTCCTTGACTGCTCCTAAATAGCTCCTATACGAATAGAGGGAATATGAATAGTATTTTAGACAAAAGGAGCAGGGAAATATTGGAGTTGTTCTTAAATACTGTGCGAGTGCAGAATTCAAAAGTAATGAGTCACAGCAAAGTTTATTGAGTACACATCATCCGACTCAAGAAACTTAAGATATGGTTCATTGTTAGATAAAAAAAAAGATGTGAATATGTATGGTTAAGATACCTTCTGATATATTCTTTCACAAGACAAATATATATGTCCGTATTACTACTACATATGCCATTTATATATTTACATGTAGGCTGGATTTATATATCTAAAAGGGCATCTCTATTGGTGCCATATCAGCTGGCTATAAAAAGTCCACCTTATCTTTTTACCTATGTGGAGGAGAGAAGAAGAGGAAAGAGATAAAAGCTAGCTGTTAAATAATAGCCCGTCTATAGCGGATTATAAGGTGCATTGTATCTATTACATATTGGTTCATATTAAATCTAATAGCTAATGATATAGCTAATCCATTGAAAATGTTGCCTACAAGCTATCTATATATGACATGGAGCTTATAGTTGGTTATACCATTGGAGGTGCCCTAACTATACTAGGCACCGTGCCTCTAGCTAGTTTAGGTTCTAGGCTTGTTAGGTTAGGAACCTTGCAAAACCGCATCATGTATGAGTAGACTAGAGAAGTTATGGTATGCTATTTGTGTTTAGAAATAGTTGCTAGCGCATGTTTATAATAAGTAGGGGCGAATCTAGGAAAACAAGTCGTTGGGTTGTCGGGGTCATTTTAACACTAAATCACTATGTTTATGCTTCAAATTGTAGGTTTACACACACACACACACACACACACACACTAATAGGGTAGCAATCAACAAAAAGGGTTCATCCAAAAGGCACCAGGTTCGCTTAACCCCAGTGCTAACACTGTAAATATGCCCTTGATAATATGGTAGTAGCATCTTCATAACAACTAGGGAACAAGTTCGTATAATATATTCAACTGCCTTAATTACTCTCGGACCAATGAAAAGCATTATAGTAGCTTATTGTTTAATTGCTATCAGATGGTTTAACCTGATAACTCCGGTGTAAAAGTAAAATCCCTCGGGTACCAAATTTTATTATTGACATCAGCATTTCCTCTTCTTTAACCAAACAAAACTTACCTAGCAAAGAGGTTCAATAGCTTCGAAATCAAAATTGAAGAGTAAGGTGTCCTAGTATATCTTAGTATTTTTTGTTATTTTCCCAATTAGCCCAATAAAACAACGATTACATGTTCTCGTAGGCAAAACTTTTTTGTTAATTTGCTAAAATTTTAAATATTGAGAACTTACTAAAGTGACTCGAGTGTCATTTGTTTGTATTTTAGAGATTTGAGAAACGATCCCACGACAAAAAAAAAAGATGCAAAAACAAGAGTTAAGCCACAAAGAAAATAAGTAAAAGCCCTCGAGAACCTGCCAATAGCAAAAAAAAAATTATCTTCCCATGTATACATATGAGGTGATGTGGTACCAGCATGCATAAAATTCATACAAGATAAAAATTTGTAGCAACATTTACCCTCTAGACCAAGGTGACACTAAGATGGTAGAGAGCAGTGACAGGTTGCTGCACATGGTAAGTAGCGGGGGCAATGCGTAACTGGTAGCTAGGACGATGACGGTGATTTTACGATGATGGCAATTCGGTCCAGGGTGATCACCTTGACATAGGCATGACTCAAGAAACTTGGTGGTGTGTTAGACTTCATCAATATTGACTCATAGTGGTGGCAAGTAGCGTGGCAACAATTTTATTTTGATGACCAAGTAACTAACCTAGAGAAAGGTGGAAGCACCAGCTACGCCATAGAATGAGGAGCATGGTAGAAAGCATCTCATGAAGAAATTAGAAAAACAGCAGCGAGTTTCACCCTCAACAATTAGCGGTGGTGGCAACATCGTTTGTTTTGATCTCCATGCTCAAACCAAAAATTCAAGGTAACTTCACAAAAAGGTTGCCTAAGGCTTAGATTATGATGCCGCATGATCAATATCGAAGAAAATACAAAAGACGGACATAGAGGTGGTGTCAGGTCAGCGATATTTTCTTCTCATCAATGTTATGTTCACACATGGACGCGAGATGAACACTTAATGGGTTAACGACGGTACAGGAGCTCCATTGAAAACTAACTTTTGAAGGTACAAAAACAAAAATCTCAATTTTAAGGAGTTATGATTCAATTTACCCAAAATTAAATAAGCCAGATCATAAACATTCCCTATGTCCATAATTTAGGTAATGTTGACCTAGGTGTTGAGACAAAAATCAAACTATGATAATTAAAGTGAAACCAAACAAACCGTCATTGACATAACAAATGCGACAAAGTGATAATGGACTTGTTCTTTATATCTTAAATTAAAATTAAAAGTTACCGCTAGAAATTTATTTTTTTATACAAGCCAAACGATATAGTATTTAATAGTCATTTTTGTGTGATGTGTTTTTCTCAGGGATTCTAATTTTTTAATGATTTTTTGGACTCTTCGAGACCCCTGTCGAATGGCCATAACTTTTTTTCAGATTATTTAAGCCGGTTTTAGCAGAAAAGAACAAGACAAATATTTGGATAGCACATCGCCATGGCCAAGGGATATAAAGCATATCAGGAATTCCTAGCAACGGGATCCCGTCCCGGACGGGATCCCCCTCCTAGCGACACGTGTCCACTCACTGTGCCCAGCTTCCCTTCGTCCGTGCCCAGCTCCCCTTCGCCTGCGCGTGCTCGCTGTGCAGAGAAGGAGGAGGCCTACGTAAACACCGTCGCCCTCGCCCTCGCCCTCGCCCTCGCCCTCGCCCTCGCCGCCGCCGGGTTAGGGTTCGGGTTAGGGAATATGTGGGTTCTTCCGGGTGTAGAGGGAGGTCGGGGCGGCGGCGGATCGGCGGTGGGTGGGGCTCATCGGGGGCGGCGGCGGAGGTGGCGGTGGTGCCGCCGGAGCCGGGGGAGGGGCGAAGGCGGGTGGGCCGGCGGTGGAGGGGGGACCGCCCTTCACCCCCTCGAGTTAGGGTGGGCGGCGACGGCGCGGCGGCGGGAGGCTGGGGCGGCGGAGCGGCCGACGGCGAGGGCGCCGCTTGCCGACGGCTAGGCCCGAGCGAGCCACGCGCGTGGCCCAGACGACTGGGCTGAAGCCGCTCCCTAATCTTTATGAATCAAAGCTCCCAGGAATAGGTCACAGGGACCGACTGCATGGCAATCGCCTGCTCACGGGGGCGGAGGAAGGAGGCGGCGGGGGCGGCCGGCGGAGCGGCCGGCGGCGAGGGTGCCGCCGGCCGGGGCGGAGGAAGGAGGCGGCAGGGGCGGGGAGGGCGCGCGAGGAAGGAGCGGCGAGTGGAGGGGAGGTATCCCGTCGGGTTGGGCTCCGACGGAATACCGTGGGCTAGTCGCCCCCAAAGCATCTATAGTAGAAGAAAAGCACGCACGTCTAATATATATCGGTTCGGTTTGACCATATTTTTTTAGTCGCCGGCTGGAGTAACGTTAGATTTATGTTATCTATTAGATTTATATTATTTGTGTTATCTATTATGTCAACATTTCATATCAATTTTGAACTTTGGTACAAAGTACAAACTAGTTGCTTCCATCCTTTCCTTTCCCAATAAACCCTCACAAATAACAGGAGAATATAAACAGAAAGCATTGCCACACAGGTCACAGCGGCGCATACGTTTTTAAAACATACGACATGCGAACATGAACATGAACAATACATACGTCTATCAAAAGGCGAACAGAAAATGCTACACAGCTGGAGCACAACGATGCGTCGCTAGAAAAACGTTAACGCGTTCGCGAGACACGCACGGGACGCCAACCTCCTCCTCCTCTCTCTCTCGGCATCGCATACGCGCAAATACATACGGCCGCCTCGGCCTCACCGACCACTCCCTCTCCATTACTCCCCGCCTCCTGCTCCACCACGAGCACGGGCTGCACAGCGCACGCCGCAAGAATCCAAGAAGCGCCGAGGAGGAGGCGCTCGCCGGCGCCGGCGATGAGGGCGGCGGCGATGGTGATGGCGATGGTCTTGTTCTTGGTAGTCGCGGGGGAGGGGGCGTTGCCGAGGTTTGCGGAGGCGCCGGAGTACAGGAACGGGGAGGGGTGCCCGGCGGCGGCGGCGGGAGTGTGCGACCCGGGGCTGGTGCACATCGCCATGACGCTGGACGCGCACTACCTGAGGGGGTCCATGGCGGCGGTGTACTCGCTGCTGAAGCACGCGTCCTGCCCGGAGTCCATCTTCTTCCACTTCCTGGCCGCCGCCGCGCCGCCGGGGGAGGGGGAGGAGCTGCGACGCGCGGTGGCGGCGTCGTTCCCGTCGTTGCGGTTCGAGATCTATCCGTTCCGCGCGGAGGCGGTGGCGGGGCTCATCTCGGCGTCCGTGCGCGCCGCTCTGGAGGCGCCGCTCAACTACGCGCGGAACCACCTCGCCGACCTGCTCCCGCGCTGCGTGCCGCGGGCGATCTACCTCGACTCCGACGTCCTCGCCGCCGACGATGTGCGCCGCCTGTGGGAGACGCGGCTCCCGGCCGCCGCCGTCGTCGCCGCGCCCGAGTACTGCCACGCCAACTTCTCCCGCTACTTCACCCCCGCCTTCTGGTCCGACCCCGAGCTAGGCGCGCGCGTCTTCGCCAGCCGCCGCCGCCCGGCCTGCTACTTCAACACCGGCGTCATGGTCATCGACCTCCGCCGCTGGCGCGCCGGCAACTACCGCCGCCGCATCGAGCGGTGGATGGAGATCCAGAGGGAGAAGCGCATCTACGAGCTGGGGTCCCTGCCACCGTTCCTGCTCGTCTTCGCCGGCGAGGTGGAGGCCGTCGACCACCGGTGGAACCAGCACGGCCTCGGCGGCGACAACGTGCACGGCAGCTGCCGCCCGCTCCACGACGGGCCCGTCAGCCTCATGCACTGGTCCGGCAAGGGCAAGCCATGGGACCGCCTCGACGCTGGCAGGCCGTGCCCGCTCGATCACACATGGAAGTCCTACGATCTCTACATCGGCGACGACGGCGCCGCTGCCGCCTCGCCTGCGTCCGGGCTGGCATTGTCGTCTGCGTAGTGGGCCTAGTGGCATACTAGACAGAATAATTCTTTTGTTGGTTCTGCGATCTTGGCAATGGCAGTGCGATCCACTGCATTGCTGCTGCTGCCAATGCCGCCGCTGCCGTGATGTAGCCGCCTCTCACCATGGATGTACAGGGCGGTGAATGGAGTGGCGCTGGTGATGGTGGCACAAGGAGAGGGGAGAGGAGTAGGCAAAGAAAAGAAAACCTTGTTCTTTTCGGTAGAATTCTGATTGGTTATTTTGGGGGGGTTAGATTCTTTTTGGGCAGTGATTCTTGGGGTCCCGAGTTAGTTCAATTAGCTGTGTACAATTCTTTGGTAGGAAAAACCTGGAATATTTTTTCTATTAGTGATGATTCTTTCATTCATATGACGTGTGTTCTTAAGCTGAATTTGTGTTCTTGATCTGAATCCATATATGGTTGAATCAAATCAGGAATTTGTGTTGTATGATGTCATTAAATGTATGAGGCAGGTCATAAATCTTTACCGGCGAGCATGCTGACAGGAGAATTCTCCATAAACTATCACAAAAACTGGTTTTTGAAATACCTACGTTTCTAAATCAAACATTCCCATCTGGTGAAGAGCAATAGATGCAAGCATTTTGTGTATCTGTCAATTCAAAGCTGGTGCAAAGGCTGAAGAGCCGAGCGATGAGAATGCATCTCATGTTTTTGTAGATTAAACTGATTGTGTGCAATGCAGCATTGGATTTGGAGGTCGCACTTCCATGATCCTTGTGAATGGGTTGTTCTTGGAACATGCCCATTCAATTGCCAATGGGACTGTTCCTGATGTACATTCCCCCTCTGATCAATAGCAATTCCCTGTAATACTCCCTATATTCATTTCACTTGTATGATTTTTTCGGTCAGAAATCAATACTCCACACAAGGGGCCTGTGAGTCAGTGCCTGGGTGCTTCAGAGTTAACTCTTGAAAATGCTGTGCCCATTGGTTTCCCGCCTGCTTTCATGCATGTTGAAACTTGAAAACAATGGCTTATCTAGAAAATTGGCATGAGTGGGACTGAATGAAGACATCTAAAATCCTTAAAACATCTCTAGCAGGTTCTCTAAAACATTCTCAACCTAACATTTCCTAAAATACTATTGCAGATAGTCATAGTCTCTATACTCATCCAGTAAAGTATCTATCTAAGTTTCTAAATTTAGAGAATATTTAGAGACTCTGGAGAAACTATATATCTTTTTGAGATAGAGACTTTGCTAGAGATGATGAAAATTTAGGGACGAATAGTGATTTAGAAAAGGGATATAGAGAACGAAATACAGAGATGCAATGCTCTTAGGCCTCTAAAGTCTTAGACCAAGGCTAATCTATGTAATATACATAGTATAGCTATATAATAGGCACTCAAACATAAAATAGGGTAATTTATAATATAGAATAGAAATACATAAAACTAGTTGATATTTACGCTTGGCACTTCAGGCATCGTATGTTTGGCACTTTGGCTAATTGGATATAACAGGCAACAGCTTTGGGCGATTGGCTATCGCCTATCGGCCGCGAGCACGCCGCCACCGAGTGTTGGGCCGCGAGTGGGGCTCGAGCCCCACTATGCCCCCTCCCCCCTTGAATTTTGACACTGCTTGAAAAGGTGTGTGTAAGCTATTTAAAGTTTCACAACTGCATTTGTTCTTAAATATTTAGCATCATCTCCAATGAATAGTGAAAAATTATTTTCTCAGCTGACAATCAAAACAGAATGCAAGTGAAAACCCTTTTTCTCAACTCATAGTTAAAACAGGTCCCTATTTAGCTTACCTGCTCGGCTAGACCACTGTAATCAGCTCAACTCATGAGTCATGAAGAGTAGATAGCTCAAAGTCTAAAAGGTGAAGTCATGGAGCAGCAACATGAGAGAATATAAGCCTAGCTATGCCAGTAGTATGTGACCAGCAATGCATGTCAAAGATGAGCCACTTTACACAAAGGATTTTTTTTTTGTCACAAGAAAAGGTCCAGGCTGAAAGCAACCAACTAATGAACAGCTAGAGAATTGAAGCTGCAAGGTAAGGGCACTAATGCAGTGCAACTAATCATTGTCTTTATTCTTCTGCCACTTGCTTTCTCTTCCCTCTCACTTTGCTTTTTTTTCCTCTTTCTTTTCTCTTCACCCCTTCCAGTGAAGCATGACCAACGGGATCTAGCTTAGGTCATTTTAGTATTGTACTAAATAAAATAGAAGAGATGTCATTTTAGTATTGTACTAAATAAAATAGAAGAGATGTAAATGTGATGAAAGTGCTAAATCTACCTAAATTAAATCTAGATTGGTGACGCTCTGATTAACTCCTCTCCACCCACTAGGCATCGTCAACCACCACCTATTCAACTTAGGCCCTCTTCGATAGTTCGTTAGTTCGCGTTCTGTTGAGTTCGCGTGAACTGAACTGAGCACACTGCGCATTTAATGGCTGGACACCGAAGAGCTGCATGCGCACTGTGCCGTCTGTCCACCAAAACCGGACAGAACGAGCAGAAACTGAGCATCGAAGAGGGCCTTAATCCACTATATATCCTCTCACATGCATAACACCTACATGATAAAAAGAAAAGAGAAAAAGGAAGCCATTGTCATTGTTCTAGTAAACTCGTATCAAAAGATGGTGCAAATTGTATAAAAGGTGTCATTTAAAAAAAATCCGGCAGTGCCATTTTCTATGTGATTGTCATTCATCGGAGGATCCAAAGTTGCCTTGTGGTGAATGGTGATCCCATTTGTCATCCATCCACTTTCCAATGAAGCAAGCGAGGTGGACACATCCCAACCATCCAATTGAAAATTTCAGTCATGGCTCTACTTGTACAAAGACTTGGGTCTGTTTGTTGTCAAATCTGCCACAACTAAGTTTCGGTACGCCACAATTTTTATGTCTGGTGTTTGGTTATCGCCACAACTGTGCCTTGCCAC
The DNA here is from genome assembly GCA_005191435.1 of Raddia distichophylla. Taxonomy (NCBI): domain Eukaryota; kingdom Viridiplantae; phylum Streptophyta; class Magnoliopsida; order Poales; family Poaceae; genus Raddia; species Raddia distichophylla. The sequence goes on from SPJY01013647.1 coordinate 3,121,630, forward strand.
AATTTTCTAAGGTTTGGTTAAGCAAAGTGTGGCACCAACCAAATAGGAAAGTTTCTTTCATTATCTTATAGTATCCCCATCAGGGCCTCTATCCCCACCCTCTATTTCACTTTTACGCTACACACTAAAAGATTCATTTTCTCCATCAGCTAATCTATCTAGAGCTACAGTATTTTGAAGTGTCTGCTACAAATATTCTTAGATTTGCGGCGAGCCGATGTCCCTACGAGGCATGGCCTATCTTTCTTTTTCAGGGCACAACACTGTGGCGAGGTGCCGTCCTCCTCCGCTGCGAACAGTGAGGAGCGCTGTTCCATCACCCCCTGGCAGTGGCGCTGTGGCAGCCACCGGATTCGGGCGCCATTACTGGCCTCGGTGCCCTCCATAATGCCGCCCACCGAATTCAGGTACGCAGCGAGGCGTACACGCCGGCAGTAAACTCGTCGTCGTCGTCGCTGTGCTGGCTCTGGAAGCTCCTGGCTCGGCGACACGCCGTAAAATGGCAGCATTTGGGGTGGAAATGCTGGGCGGCTCCCCCTGCCGTTGCCATTGAAGGTGCTTGTGCTGGGCACATGCAGGTGTAGGGTATCCTTTTGGAAGCTCGACAGAATGTGTGTATCCTTTCAATATATTAGTTTGATATGCAGAGAACTCATATGGCTAGAAAACATAGAGTATTGTTTTACGCTTTTGCTAATAATTAGGTGACTGATTTTCAGATAAGTTTTAGTCGATTTTCTTATAAACGTAAATGTTCGTGTTAGATCTTTTATATGTCTTATGGTGGAGTTTGACCTATGGCCCATTTTTGGTCTTTATAATGGCGTCTCAGCTATTTCGATCTCTGCGGTGGTATTTCTGTCCAAAGGACACTCTAGAGTGGCATGTATGATTTTTACCCCTTGTTTTATCGATGGATTTGCTCTATTTTTTAAAAGCAAGTAACATTGATCAGCTTACAACAATAAAAGTGGCTCATGGAGGACTACGTTTAGGATATGTGGTAAGATGCTTTAACTGTAAAGTTTATTGCATATGTTCTTTTTTAAAAGGGATTAATAAAAATGAGGTCTCATCTTTAGAGACGTGATTTTTGTGTGATCGAATTGGCTGATCCTGCAATACACTTTTGAAAACAAGAATTCAGGGGCTATGCAATTTGGACGGGCGGCGCGGCTGGCCACCGAAGCTCCACATGGCGACGCAACGCAACGTTGTGACGGCATCATCTCGTCAGGGTAAGTCAGATGATCGATAGGAGCTAGTGGTAGGGCAGTTACGGGTTTACACCGGTGTGCCTAGTAACGGCTCCCAACGACTTGTTTAGTTGCCACTAATCTTGCAATTAACAAATGCGGTAGATTAACTAAGAACCTACGGGATGAACGTTTGTGGGGCTTGCAAGCTAGTGCGTGCTCTGGATTTCTTATTCGAGAGTACTAGCTAGCTGAAACTTGACTGATCAAACTGGAATCTTCTTCCAATGACTCCAAATGCAATTCATCTTTGAGCCCTGAGATGTCAACGATCAATTATCGCTGCAAATTTGGGAGAAAACATAGCTCGGCAGCGTAAAGCATGCTACTCCAGCTCCGGGACAAAGAATTAAGGCACTGAGAATGAGTCGATGAACACTTTAAGTGCAAAGGGAATGAAAGCTTCGAGAGTGTTGGTTGGTGCAGTGTAAGAGCAGGGCAATATGGCTTGCTTGTCTACAAAGGATGGATCCTGATAAATTGGCCCTACGAAAGATTGATCCGATCGATCCAGGTGGTGGATGCTGACGTGAAACCTGGGGAGGAGAGGAATCATCGGCCATGGGAGTTGGGGAATAAAGGGGTGGCCACGATAAGATATGCTGCCTGTGTATGCAACCGAGGGCGAAACGGCAAGAGTCCCAGATCCAAGAAAAGCAACGCCGGAAAAAAAACTAAAAGCAAGCATGTGGTGTAGTGGTCTTGAAACTCAGATCCCTATCTTTTTTAAACCACCGTTTATTCTTTATATTTTTATTGTATCTAATAGAGTGTCTAACAAAATACAGACACAAGAGTAATTATAGAGACTTAAAGATATAATACTAAATTTAGAGACAAATATAGAAATCTTGTTGAAATAATATACACAGACTTTAGTGTCTAGATATAGAGAATATTCATGTTAACCTTTAGAGATCCGCTTCGATGTTCCATACATTTTTTTTACTTGTATATATATATTGTCTCCCTCCAATCCCTCCGATCAATAGGCCTTTCTCTCCAAAATAAAAAAACAATAAAAGAGCAAATATTGAGGCGACGCGTCGCTCTCCACAGGGCGGCTCGGGGGCATCCCTGCCTCCCAGCTCACCTTGCACCCAAAAATTAGTGCCGCCGCCGCCGGCCAGCGACGGCCCCCTCCTCCTTCTCCCCCCTTTCTCCTTCCTGGTAGCTCCTGTCTTTCGCCTCCAAGTGTGTCGCCTTCCCTCGAGCGCCGCGATGTCGCCGTAGCTGGCGGCCGCCAGGGCGAGCAGCGGCGGCAAAGGCGTGGCCTTCAACTCGCGGATCCGGCGAGGGGGCGAGCGGATCCGGCGGCTGCGCGCGGTTCTAGCTGGGCGGCGTCCTTCGGCGTGACGCAAGCAGCGGCGCCCTGTCATCCTCCTCAACGCGGCGCAACGTGGACGGCCGCACCCGTGTCCGGCGTTGTAGGTGATTAATAAACGGCACATCCTGAGACGGGCCTTGGGCCGTTTACCGTACGGGCCCATCGCACGAGAATCCGAGAGACTGTTCCTGGCCGTACTGGCGGAAGTGTTTAACCCGCCAGCGACTGCCCCTGGCTTGACCGAGTCAAACCCTGCGGCACCATATGCCTCCGAGCCATCCTTAGCCCGGGGGAAGGTCCCACGGGCAATCCGCTTGCCTACAGGCAAGTGGCGACAAGTACCATGTCCCACCACACTTTATCCGACCTTGACTGGGAACACACTGTATCTCCCGAGAGACCTATAGCCAGGGAAAGGACACGCGGACAGCCCGTCTTGTCGTTTGCCCTCTTTGGCAAGCAGCAGATGGTTGTTACGCTACGCGACGCCCCCAACGGGTGGCGCAGAGCTGGCTCGGTCCAGTCAAGACTGTACTGAGGATAAAGGGAAAGTGCTTTCTCCCTAAAGAAGTTCTCTCCTCTAAACCGGCACGTTAAGACAAACACGAGCAACCAGGACAATGAATGAGATGATGTACTAGGCACGTATACAGGAGGTAAGTTTGTATTATAAAAGGGTGTAACATCAAGATATGAGTAAAAAGCTTGGTGCATCAAAAATCTATCTTCGGGAAGATCAATACCGATGGTCAGAAGTTATGTTGACTTGGTTTAACAAATGCTCTGAAGAATGGCAAACTCTTAACCAATACTGGGCTTCACCTGAATTTGTTCAAAATTCAAACAAGAAGAGGGATAAAAGAGAGGCGGGCCCAAGGTATCTCAACAGTACGGAGCCGACGGACATCTTCGTCTTGCGCGACGTATGCTAAGTTTATTACGGTTACCTATGGGTATGTTTAGGTTTCACTGTCGATATTTGATTAGTTTAATTTACAAATGTTGACTAATGTTGTTCTTTGTAGTTCTATTGGAAGCTCAAAGCGGATCTCGACTTAATAAGGTCGAAGCTTATATTATAGGTCACCTTTGTTTCGATACAACACAGCCAAACCAGCTATGCAGTGACAAGGCGTGTCAGCACCCGATTTACAAGATTGGATTCCACCTGCGGAAACACGTACTAGTCCCAAGGATCATGGCTAGTACACACAGATATACAGAAATAGAACATTGCCAACGATCTGATTATTACAAACGGGAACATAGTCCAGTACAAACACAAACAACGGTTCGCAGGCCGCAATCAGAGTACACAGCGATACAGGCCTAATACAACATCTAGAATTTTATTCATCCCACAGGCACGAGGGCTGTAGGAACGCGTAACCCTAATCTTCATAGTCTTCCTCAGAGAACGCCTCCTTGTCGTAATCCGGGTCCTCCTCCTCGGACGGCGGGCCATACTCGGATGGACCAGCTGTTGAAATTTTGAAAAGAGGAGAGAAAAAACGAGGGTGAGTACAAATTGTACTCGCAAGTCGGGAAGTATGCAAATGTGGCTCGGTACAAGGAGAGCTTAGGATATTTTGCGGGAATACATTTATTAGCCTAGTTTTGGAAAAGCAATTTGGAAACAATAAATCTTAACATTTTCTTTGGGCTCTTCTTAAACGGCTCTCGCCACTTAGCTTCAGTGCCATAGCGAGAACAAAATCCTTTCTCATTTTCTTTTCTCAAAACGGTTAGATCCATTCCACGCGACACTTTCCGGTAGGCCGACCCCCAATCCGAAATGTAGCCGGTGGCACCTAACTCAAACGAAAACCTACTCAAATCCTTTACTCACATCAAATCTTTTGTTTAAAACCCTTTTCAAAATTGGTTTTATAAATGAAGGACTACCATATAATCAGTCCCTTCGCGCGCTCATGACCACGAGCACGGCTATCATGACAGTTTTAACTCTACAGAGTGGGTACGCTTTACCCTCGAGAGGCTACGCATCGAAGGTGTTACACCACAAGACCGCTAACCACGAGGGCCAACGACCGGGCCCGTCCCATACCGGGGCTCGAGGTCGTACTGTTATGGTTTAGTTCATAGGATCATAGGATGAGCAGTCCTTAGACTAGGAGAGAGTTGATATTTTAGCCCAGTTTTTAAAACGGTGTCACACTGCACCAACCGACAAAATATCTCTCCCTATTCGGAAGGTTTTTGGGGTAAGAGGAAAAATCATTTCCTATTAAGCATCACCCTTGATGCGCTATCTTTAAATCACCCCTTTCCCAAACATTTCTCAGCAATATTCTCATTTCACACAATGGTTATTTCACTTCGCATAAAGATTTTTAAGCATTTATCCTACCACAACGGAGTATCTAAATATCAACAATTTATATTTTAGCCTTAGGTTTAATCCTACCATATTTCTTACCTTTCTATTCGGCATGATACCTAAGTCTAGAAAATACGACATTTATCATTTTTAAACTAGCATGCAGATTTTCAAGTCTAGTAAACATTTTCTAAATAACCGAAAATAGCTTCACAATATGATCGAAGGGGACTTGCCTTGATCGGTTCTGGGGAAAACGAACGGGACTTGCCTTGATCGGCACCGCGAGGGCGGGAGCACGGCGCTTGCGAGCTGACCGGTGGACCCTCCCCTGGTGCCACCTATCGGCATCTCCAGCAACGGCAAGAGAGGAAAATAAACAGGGGAGGCTTCCGATGGTGGCGACGATGCCACGGCGGCGACAACTCCGGCCACCCCAAACCAATTGGACGTGCGGGGAGAGAAACACGAGCAAGGCGAACACAACGGTGGTCTCGGTGGCGTCGGAAATGCACGGAGGCGGCGGTGCGACTAGGCACGACGGCGGAATCTCACGGTGTCCGCGGCGCCGGGGAAAAACGGGATCAAAGCTCGATTCCCTCGGCCGTGAGCAACAATGGAGTGAGGCGAAGCGTTTGGTGAGCTCACCGGGACGGAGAGGGTGGACAGGCGGCGGGACAACGGCGGCGGCGGCGGCGTGAGCTCCAAGACAAGCGCACGGACCACACGACTTCCTTCCCTCTGGGCGCGAGCTCCTCCGCGAAACCTGCGGACCACGCCCAGGGTGAGAATTGAGCGGAAGACCGAGGCGGAACGAGGGAGAAAGAGGGTCGCGGGGAAGTGGGCAGCAATAGCGCATCGGCTCGGGCAATTGACACGGCGGTGGCGCGAAGCAGAGGAACAAGGGTAGCGGTGCCCTTCTTAAAGGCATGCCTCGCCTGAAGCGTTCTTGATGCGACGCGGGAGGTTGGCGAGCGCCGACGCGAATTCCGGCCGGTGGCGTGTTGGGCGCGACGGCGGTGCCACGGGGTTGGCCGGCGACAATACAGGGAAGACGGAGAGAGAAGGGGCGTCCGGAGGAAGAAGGTAGGGGCGGACCGCGCGTGGGGAGACGAGCCATTGAGGCCCTGGGAAAGGGGACGAAAAGCAGCGGCGAGGCGAACAGAGGGGGAGAAACAGGGTAGAAGAAGACAGAGGAAGGGACGCTGACAAAGCGGGCCCACCTATCAGGGAACAGCGCTCAAGGGACGGCGGGGGCGCTGGCTACGGCGAGATGGGCCGGCGCGGCTCGGCCCATTCAGAGAGGAAAACAGGAACGGGGGATGAAAGAGGGAAAAGAGGGAAGTGGGTCGATTTGGGCCGAGGGAGAATAAAGCTCTATTTGAATTTTTTTTTGGTCCAATGGCTTTTATTTTTAAATACACTTTTTAAATACATTAACACTTTAGGAGATATAATTTTATTTTCCCAAAATTTACCCACATATTTCCAATTAGTTCCTCTTGGGATGGTCATTTAAGGAAATATTATAATTTAAACAAATTACCGTATTTTTCCACCAAAGGGCACTACTTAAAATACTTAGAATATAATTTTAATTAAAAATCGTGCATGAGATGAAGATGCCATGATGCTAACATTAATAAATGATTTAACATTTTTAAATCATGTATTTTAAGAATTTATTAAGAAATTATTAATGTGCCAAATTGGTTTTAAAAATTTGGGATGTTACAAACCTCCCCCCCTTAAGGTGAATCTCGTCCTCGAGATTCCGATTCTTCGGGGAACAATTCTGGAAACTCAGCCTGAAGATCTGACTCACGCTCCCAAGTGGCCTCAGCCACAGAATGATTACTCCACTGAACCCAGCAAAAACGCGTAGCTTTACTACGGGTTTTGCGAACTGCCACATCCACAACTTTGACCGGGTATTCTTTAAAAGACAGGTCAGGCTGCAAATCCAACACTTCGGGAACCAACTGCTCCTTGGGGACTCGCAGGCATTTCTTAAACTGAGACACATGAAACACATTATGCACACCTGCCAGATACTCAAGAAGTTCCAATTGATGGGCCACTTCACCTCTTCGGGCAAGAATCTTAAAAGGTCCAATAAACCTCGGGGCTAACTTGCCACTTACACGAAACCTACGCATGCCTTTGAGAGGGGACACGCGCAAATACACAAAATCTCCAATGACAAATTTCAAATCCCGCCGACGGTTATCAGCATAACTCTTCTGCCTGAACTGGGCTGTTTTTAACCTCTGTTGGATCATTTTGACTTGCTCTTCGGCCTCTTGCAAAATATCCAATCCAAATATCTTTGCCTCACCGGTCTCTTGCCAATACAAAGGAGTCCTGCACTTCCTTCCATACAAAGCCTCAAACGGAACCATTTGGATGCTGAACTGGTAACTGTTGTTGTATGCAAACTCGGCATAGGGCAACTGCTTATCCCAACTGGTAGGCGCAGCCAGAGCACAGGCTCTCAACATATCTTCTAGAATTTGGTTCACTCTTTCAGTCTGCCCATCAGTCTGAGGGTGAAAAGCCGTGCTGAAATTCAATTGAGTCCCAAGCGACTCATGGAGCTTGTCCCAAAATTTTGAAGTGAACTGAGTGCCCCGATCAGATACGATCTTTTTAGGCACACCATGCAAGCACACAATTCTGCTCATGTAAAACTCAGCTAACTTGCCTCTGGTGTAGGTGGTGCGAACTGGAACAAAATGGGCCACTTTGGTAAGCCTGTCAACGATGACCCAAATTGAATCATGGCCCGCTTGGGTCCTTGGGAGCCCAATAATGAAGTCCATCCTGACTTCTTCCCACTTCCACTCTGAAATCTTCAAAGGCTGCAACAGACCCGCAGGGCGCTGGTGCTCTGCCTTTACTCTTTGGCAAATGTCACAACGGGCCACAAATTCTGCGACCTCTCTTTTCATGCCCGTCCACCAGTATGAACTCTTCAGATCCAAATACATTTTGGTGCTACCAGGGTGTATGGATATAGGACTGTCATGAGCTTCCTTAAGGATGAGCTCCCTTAGTGCACTGACATTAGGCACAAAAATCCTCTTCATAAACCAAAGCACACCCTCGTTATCGATGGAAAAATTTGGTGCCTTATCCTTCAACATTCTGCCTTTGATCTCTTGAACTCCTTCATCACCCTTTTGGGCTTCTTTTATTTGGCTGAGCAAAGTGGGTTGCAATTCCATCGAGCTCAAATGACCTACTTTCACCACTCCAAGATTTAGCTTAAGAAGGTCTTGACATAAATCCGATGAAATTTCCTCACTCCGGAGGTGATTACAGGCGGGACGGTGGCTTAGAGCATCAGCCACCACATTGGCCTTGCCAGGGTGATAGTGAATTACCACATCATAATCCTTGATTAACTCCAACCAACGCCTTTACCTTAGATTCAGGTCAGGCTGGGTGAATATGTACTTAAGACTCTTATGATCAGTGAAGATCTCAGTGCGATTCCCCATGAGATAGTGCCTCCAAATTTTCAGGGCATGCACAACGGTAGCTAATTCCAGATCATAGGCAGGATAATTTTGCTCATGTGGCTTAAGTTGATGAGATGCATAAGCCACCACTCTTCCTTCTTGCATCAGAACACACCTCAGACCTTGACGAGATGCATCACAGTAAATCTCAAAGTCTTTACGAATATCAGGCAAAATCAGCACAGGGGTAGAAGTTAGGCGCTTCTTCAATTCTTGAAAACTGTCTTCACAGCTGGCGGTCCATTCAAACTTCTTTTCTTTCTTTAACAAATTGGTCATCGGACGGGCTATTTTGGAGAACCCTTCGATGAACCGGCGGTAATATCCCGCCAATCCTAGAAAACTTCTGACTTGAGTCACAGATTTCGGTTGCTTCCAGTCAACCACAGATGCTACCTTCTCAGGGTCCACAGCAACACCTTTAGCAGAAATGAAATGACCAAGGAAAGATACTTCTTTCATCCAAAACTCACACTTACTCAGCTTGGCAAACAACTGGTGCTCCCTTAACCTCTCTAGAACCATCCTTAAATGGATCTCATGCGCTTCCTCAGACTTGGAGTAAACCAGAATGTCATCGATGAACACCACCACGAATTTATCCAAGAAGTCCATAAACACTTTGTTCATCAGGTTCATAAAATAAGCAGGAGCATTGGTGAGGCCGAAAGACATGATGGTGAATTCATGCAGACCATACTGAGTGGTAAAGGCTGACTTGGGAATATCAGGCTCCTTGATTCTGATTTGGTGATACCCAGATCTTACATTAATTTTTGAGAAAATACAGGCTCCTTTTAATTGATCAAAAAGATCATCGATGCAAGGCAGAGGGTATTTGTTTTTAATGGTCACCTCATTAAGTGACCTATAATCCACACACATTCTTAGGGATCCATCCTTCTTTTTCACAAAAATGACTGGAGCACCCCAGGGTGACTCACTAGGGCGTATAAATCCCTTCTCTTGAAACTCCTCAATTTGTTTCTTTAACTCAACCATTAGGTTTGCAGAAGGACGGTACGGCCTTTGGGAGATAGGCGCAGTACCAGGGGCTAAGTCAATGACAAACTCAACATCCCTATCAGGAGGCATGCCTAGCAACTCATCGGGAAATACATCAGGAAATTCCCGCAAAATAGGCATATTCTTTATATCAGACCCTTCCAACTTATTGAGGGCAATCAGATTCTCAGAACAGGAGTTAGCAACAAACTGAATTTCCTTGCCATCATCACTAGTCAATTTGACTGTTTTAGAGGCACAGTCAATATGACCTTTATACTTGGCTAGCCAATCCATGCCTAATATCACCTCTATTCCCTTTGAATTAATGACCACCAGGTCTGCTAAAAATCCCACACCCTCTATTTTTATGCAAACAGCAGGACACAACAAGGTGGTATGAATGACTTTCCCAGGAGATTTAATCAGCATTGGTTTCTTTAATGCACTTGTTTCAAGGCCATGATTTTTAGCAAAGGATGCAACAATGAATGAATGCGTTGCACCAGAATCAAATAAAGCGGTAGTGGGTATGGAGTTGATGCAAAACTTACCCATCACTGCATTGGGATCAGCGTGGGTGTCTTCCGCACTGACGTGATTCACCCGTCCACGTCCAACAGACGCAACAGTCCTTGCATGAGGAAAATTCCCACGAGCTGGCCCAGAATTCACGGGCCTTGGCAAGACAGCTTTGGTTTGAGCCGAAGTAGACACGGCACCTTTATTGGGACAAGAAATGGCATAGTGTCCCATCTGCTGGCATGCAAAACACTTGATACTTGACAGGTCCTTAGGGAGAGTAGACAACTGAGTGCGAACTGGTGGAGCTGACTACGGCACAGGGCGAGACATCACCCACTGAGAACGTGGGCGTGGAGGAACAGCTGGTCCACGGCCACGGGTGCGCTGTCCCTTGGATCGAGAGCCAGAGTGAACATCCTTCTGGGCCCTCTTCCTCTTCCTAGCAGCAAGGCACTGACGACGATTCTCCTCTTGCTTGATAACACTAGCAAACAATTGCTTGAAAGTGGTGAACTCAGTGGAGTCGATCAGAGCATGAATCTTCGGGTCCATGCCCTTCTTGAAGAAGTAAATATTGTCAGCATCACTTCTCACATCACGGGGCACGTAACGAGCCAGCAGAGTGAACTGAGTGAGATACTCGTGCATGGTCATGCTCCCTTGGACCAAGGCATGAAACTCACGCCTCTTAGCTTCCTTCGAACTGTCAGGGACATAGTTCTCCTCAAAAGCTTCAACAAACTCAACCCAAGTGATTGTCTCAGGAGCCTCATGAGACTCACAAAACGTGTCCCACCACGCAGATGCGACACCGGTAAGCTGGTATGCCGCGAGCTGGACACTCTCCAAATCTCCACACTGGAACATAATCAGACACCTCTCTATTGCTTTCAACCAGTCTGCTGCCTCCATGGCATCAGTAGATCCACCAAACTTGGGAGGATTGACTCTAAGGAAATCATTCACACGGGAACGGACAGGAGGTGGAGCTGGTGGGTGGGTTGGCACGGGTGGAGGGAAGGGAGCATTGTCTCTCTCCCTCACTAGGTTTTGGATCAACTGGAACTGCATCTCCATGAACTTTCTCAGAGTGGGATCTCCACGAGGGGATGGTGGAAGGTGGGTAGAAGACTCGGCTTGATTTTCTTGTGGATTTTGGGGAGATCTTTGTGGCGCTGGAGAGGGAAAAAGTAGGAGCTCATGGGGAGGCCCTCCAACGGAAGCTTGGTCAACAGAACGAGCTGGGTTAGGGACTAACTGAACTCGCCTCCCAAGTCGACGGGATCCACTAGCTCTACTTGCAGCACCACCACGGACTCGACCCCGGGTGATATCCCCACACCCGGCCTGGCACGAAATCACCATCTGCTGACAAGAGGACGAGAGACAATAAGGGGAAAAAGCTATACCCAGATTTTCCAAAACATGAGTTGAAACATGCAAACTTGGCACGATGCACACACATAGCATCATAACATAATAACAAAATAGTTTTTAGAGTACAGACAGGGGCGCGATACCACAACAGCTGGTACGTCAGCCCAAATCGCGAGCTAACTACGCGCGGGTCACACGAACTGGCACCGGGACGACTAGTAGGGCCGGATCTACAGGGCCCACCAGGTAAGCACTAACCAGAGTAGGATAGTTACCACGGTGATCCAGAGAGGGAAGTGCCTCATCTACTCAAGGAACAGCTGGAACTCGCTCGGCTCGGGCCGACGGCGAGGACTTGGAGAGCGGCGCGGACTCGCAGAGCGGCGAGGGCTCGGAGAATGGTGAGGACTCGGAGAGCGGATCTCCGGCCTCCTTCTCATCGCGGTTGGAGAAGCAGCACGGGCACGGCAGGGAGACGAGGCGGCGAATCGCCAATGGGGCGGCCCTCTTATAGAGGCGGCCCGATTATTGAAGGGGGGCCGGTGGCAAAGCGACGGACAAGGAAGAAAGCAAAAGAAAAAGGAAAAGAAAAGGGCGACAGCGACTCATGCATAGGGTAGGGAGGGCTACGAGCTAGTCCTGCTCGTCTCGGACTCAGAGACCAACTCCACGGGGTCTTCTCCTTCATCATCATCATCGACATCCACAGCGGGATGCCACCTAGGCGGTGGCGATCGGACCATCAGAGGTATGCCTTGAAGCTCGACAAGGGTGGGAGGCGGAGCCCTCACTCCAGTCGGACCCAGATCCAACTGAAGATCCTTGGGGGTGAGCTCGAAGGTGCACATGGAAAGATTAGCAGGATCCTCGGGCTGGGACACGGGGCTGGTGCTGACATCCTTCTTCTTCGGGCGGGAGGACAAAGCAGCAGGAGTAGGAGTCCCGGAGGAAGAAGCGGCATCCCCCTGGAGACGCTGGTTCTCGCGAACCAACAGACGGATCCTCTTGCGAAGGTGGACCTTCTCCACCAAGTGGTGCGAGTCGCGCTTTTTAAGGTCGCGGCTCTCCTTCTTGACCTGGTCCAGCTGGCGGTTGGCGTCGTAGGCAGAGTTCAGCTCCCACAGGGCGATGGTGTACGCGTCATCTAGGGATTGGACGACCTCGGCAAGGTGGTACACCGTTGGGTCGCTCTCACCCTCGGCCGTGCGAGGGTGACTGAACAGCTCGTTAGGCAGACGAGAGGGAAAGTAGCGAAGCGGGGAGACGTGCAGCTCACGCGTGAACAGACTGCGGAGTCGGTGTAGAGCAAGTCTGGACACGTCTTGGATGGCGTCGGAGCAGCTGACGCGGGTGGCAGAGTAGCGAAACGGTCCCCGGGTAGGCGATGGACCCGCAGCAAAGATAGTGACGCACACCACCCAGCAGGTGCGTCCCTTGCGCGAAGTAGTGGCCCCATGGTACATGGGGTCACCAAAACCAAGCGTGCTTAGCATGAGCAGCAGCTGGCGCACGAAACCTCCGTAGCCAACTCCAAGGGCGGACGCGAACGACGGCATCTACAAGTTTTCAAAAGATCATCAGTTAAAATGGATTGCGAAGAATAAGAATTTATTTAACAATTATTCCTTTTAAAAAGTATTTGGTCTCTAATTCTAGGGCTACGTCCTAGGGCCAATAAAAACCTAGCTCTGATACCAATTCTGTCGGCACCCCATTTACAAGATCGGATTCCACCTGCGTAAACACATACTAGTCCCAAGGATCATGGCTAGTACACACAGATATACAGAAACGGAACATTGCCAACGATCTGATTATTACAAACGGGAACATAGTCCAGTACAAACACAAACAACGGCTCGCAGGCCGCAATTCAGAGTACACAGCGATACAGGCCTAATACAACATCTAGAATTTTATTCATCCCACAGGCACGAGGGCTGTAGGAACGCGTAACCCTAATCTTCATAGTCTTCCTCGGAGAACGCCTCCTCGTCGTAATCCGGGTCCTCCTCCTCGGACGGCGGGCCATACTCGGATGGACCAGCTGTTGAAATTTTAAAAAGAGAGGGGAGAAAAACGAGGGTGAGTATAAATTGTACTCGCAAGTCGGGAAGTATGCAAATGTGGCTCGGTACAAGGAGAGCTTAGGATATTTTGCGGGAATGCATTTATTAGCCTAGTTTTGGCAAAGCAATTTGGAAACAATAAATCTTAACATTTTCTTTGGGCTCTTCACAAACGGCCCTCGCCACTTGGCCTCAGTGCCGAGAACAAAATCCTTTCTCATTTTCTTTTCTCAAAACGGTTAGATCCATTCCGCGCGACACTTTCCGGTAGGCCGACTCCCAATCTGAAATGTAGCCGGTGGCACCTAACTCAAACGAAAACCTTCTCAAATCCTTTACTCACCTCAAATCCTTTGTTTAAAACCCTTTTCAAAATTGGTTTTATAAATGAAGCACTACCATATAATCAGTCCCTTCGCGCGCTCATGACCGCGAGCACGGCTATCATGACAGTTTTAACTCTGCAGAGTGGGTACGCTTTACCCTCGAGAGGCTACGCACCGAAGGTGTTTCGCCACAAGACTGCTAACCACGAGGGCCAACGACCGGACCCGTCCCATACCGGGGCTTGAGGTCGTACTGTTATGGCTTAGTTCATAGGATCATAGGATGAGCAGTCCATAGACTAGGAGAGAGTTGATATTTTAGCCCAGTTTTCAAAACGGTGTCACACTGCACCAACCGACACAATATCTCTCCCTAGTCGGAAGGTTTTTGAGGTAAGAAAAAATCATTTCCTATTAAGCATCACCCTTGATGCGCGATCTTTAAATCACCCATTTCCCAAACATTTCTCAACAATATTCTCATTTCACACAATGGTTATTTCGCTTCGCATAAAGATTTTTAAGCATTTATCCTACCACAACGGAGTATCTAAATATCAACAATTTATATTTTGGCCTTAGGTTTAATCCTACCATATTTCTTACCTTTCTATTCGGCATGATACCTAAGTCTAGAAAATACGGCATTTATCATTTTTAAACTAGCATGCATATTTTCAAGTCTAGTAAACATTTTCTAAATAACCGAAAATGGCTTCACAATATGATCGAAGGGGACTTGCCTTGATCGGTTCTGGGGAAAACGAAGGGGGCATCGTCGATCGGGTCTTCGGGGGCTTGACCACCTAAACGCATATGCAAAACAATACAACACTCATAGGTAAAATGTTTTAATGCCTTGTTGTTTTCAAGAAAAATGCAGCAACCCTATTTTTCATGCATTTTCATTTGGAAGAAAATTATGACAATGGCATATGGACATGAAATGATGCAATGCCCAAGTCATGAATTTAAGAACAATATAGAAAAAGCGTTTAATGCCTTGCTGTTTTAAGGAAAGTAAATACGGCAACTCTAATGCATTTTTATTTAATCAAAAATATTATGAACATTTCCCAATTGCACATGAAATAATGTAACCCCTAGGTTACTTATTTAGCTAGAAATGAATGCTATATGAATGACATGCATACAAAATATTTTTCTTAGGACCAGGAACCATTAAAACATTTTTACTAATTTTTACAGAATTTTTATCATGCACTCGCTATTTTTAACAAGTGTTTTAGGGTACCAAATAAAGACTTAAACAGAATTTATAAAATGAAAATAACAGAAGAGGGGGCCATTCGCTGGGCCGGCTCGGCCGAACAGCCCATCAGCGACGCGGCTCGGGACCGCGAGGGCGGGAGTGCGGCGCTTGCGAGCTGACCTGTGGACCCTCCCCTGGTCCCACCTATCAGCATCTTCGGCAACGGTAAGAGGGGAAAATAAACAGGGGAGGCTTCCAGTGGTGGCGGCGATGCCCACGACGGCGACAATTCCGGCCACCCCGAACCAATTGGACGTGCGGGAAGAGAAACACGAGCGAGGCGAACACAACGGTGGTCTCGGCGGCGCCGGAAATGCACGGAGGCGGCGGCGCGACTGGGCACGGCGGCGGAATCTCACAGTGTCCGCGGCGCCGGGGAAAAAGGGATCAAAACTCGATTCCCTCGGCCGTGAGCAACAATGGAGTGAGGCGAAGCGTTTGGTGAGCTCACCGGGACGGAGAGGGTGGACAGGCGGCGGGACCATGGTGGCAGCGGCGGCGCGAGCTCCGAGACACGCGCACGGAAGACACGGCTTCCTTCCCTCCGGGCGCAAGCTCCTCCGCGAAACCTGCGGACCACGCCCAGGGTGAGAAGGGAACGGAAGACCGAGGCGGAACGAGGGAGGAAGGGGGTCGCGGGGAAGTGGGGAGCAATGGCGCACCGGCTCGGGCAATTGACACGGCGGTGGCGCGAAGCAGAGGAAGAAGGGTAGCAGTGCCCTTCTTAAAGGAATGCCTCGCCCGAGGCGTTCTTGATGCGATGCGGGAGGTTGGCGAGCGCCAGCGCGAATTCCGGCCGGTGGCGTGTTGGGCGCGACGGCGGTGCCACGGGGTTGGCCGGCGACAATACAGGGAAGACGGAGAGAGAAGGGGCGTCCGGAGGAAGAAGGTAGGGGCGGACCGCGCGTGGGGAGACGAGCCATTGAGGCCCTGGGAAAGGGGACGAAAAGCAGCGGCGAGGCGAACAGAGGGGGAGAAACAGGGTAGAAGAAGACAGAGGAAGGGACGCTGACAAAGCGGGCCCACCTATCAGGGAACAGCGCTCAAGGGACGGCGGGGGCGCTGGCTACGGCGAGATGGGCCGGCGCGGCTCGGCCCATTCAGAGAGGAAAACAGGAACGGGGGATGAAAGAGGGAAAAGAGGGAAGTGGGTCGATTTGGGCCGAGGGAGAATAAAGCTCTATTTGAATTTTTTTTTGGTCCAATGGCTTTTATTTTTAAATACACTTTTTAAATACATTAACACTTTAGGAGATATAATTTTATTTTCCCAAAATTTACCCACATATTTCCAATTAGTTCCTCTTGGGATGGTCATTTAAGGAAATATTATAATTTAAACAAATTACCGTATTTTTCCACCAAAGGGCACTACTTAAAATACTTAGAATATAATTTTAATTAAAAATCGTGCATGAGATGAAGATGCCATGATGCTAACATTAATAAATGATTTAACATTTTTAAATCATGTATTTTAAGAATTTATTAAGAAATTATTAATGTGCCAAATTGGTTTTAAAAATTTAGGATGTTACAAGGCAACACAGAGCTTGGTTAGTAGAATTGTTTTTCTAACTGAAGTGAATTTTTTATTGTATACTTATGCATGTATATGTTGCACAGGCTTCTTATGGCAAGTTATGGCCGATGCTCACGGGCCTGACCATAGCTGCAGAAGAGAAGATGTCGATCCTCTTGCTCTATATAGTAGTGGAGGTGGCAAGAAATGAAAAATTCTCCATGTTCTAGTAGCGTTGTCTTAAGTTCAGCAAGATCCTCGGCTTCTTTGTAAGGTAGTAGGTCGAGCGCTCGTGAGACCTAACTACTACAGGAGCAGTTGAGGCAATAAGCTGCACGCGAGGTCCAACTCCAGGAGCAGTTGAGGCAACAACAAGAATACTTTGTTCCATGGTAGGCAGAACAACAAGCAGCAATACAAGTAATCATTTAATCTTGTTCATTTCAAATCATTGCTCATTTATGTTTAAAATTTATGAAAATTGCTAAATTTTACTCCATATTCATGCGAACTGCAAAATTATTGTTGCCCTATGTCCCTTGTTATGAATTCTATATATCATTGCTTCACATTAATGAAATAGTTTAATTATTGTTCATTTTTTGCATTGTTAACCTAGTAACTGCAAATCATTAAAACTTGGTCGATTATGCTCCAAATTCATGAAAATTGCTAAATTTTACTCAATATTCATGCAAACTGGAAAATTATGGTCAAATTGGGTCCCTTCTTATGAATTCTATATTATTACTTAAAATTCATGAAAATAGTATAATTATTGCTCATTTCTTCATGCTTTAATCTAATACATGCAAATAATTCTTTCGAATTTAGAATTGCTAAAATTATATGTATGCATATACAACACAACAGTTTGAAACGCCATTAAGTCTTCCTCCATTCTGGCCTCCACCTATATTTGCACAACAATTTCCTATCACGGTACGTATCAAACTTAGACTTTTTGTATTTGTATGATGATGTAATATGAAAATTCTAATATCGCATTGTAATGTAGGGTTCGGTGGCTCCTCTAGATGCCAATATTGGAGGCGCTTCTTCTTCGAAGACTCCGTCGACCGTAGAAAATTTCCTTGCCTCAAGATGCGATGGTGGTAGCGGACATCAGTTTAATAATAACCCTCCAAGTTAATGTTGTGAACTATCTTTTGGTGTATGTGTGCGAACGTGTGTTAAATGTCGTTTGGATTGTATTGCTAATGCTTAAGATGCTAGGACCTTTGTTGAACATGTGCTGAACGTGTGTGCGAACTTGTGTCGACCATCGTTTGGATTGTATATGTGAAAATATTGAGATGATGGAATATATTGTATGTGTGTGCCAATCTTGAGATAATGCAACATATCATGATGATTATATGTGTTAAACGTCGTTTGAATTGTATCTTAAGACGATGAAATTTATGTAAAACTGCTTGTATTTGATATCCCCGACGGCCATTATTTATGTCAGCTGCGAGACCGACATAAATAATGTCTATTTACATCGGCCGCCGACGTAAATAACCCTATTTACGTCTCTTTATTTATGTCGGCGTTTGGGCTATTTACGTCGGTTTCTAGCCGACGTAAATACTTCGGATTCCTGTAGTGCTAGTTGAAACAAGTTTTGGTAGTGGTTTTTACTTATATGGTGTCCACGTAAAATTTTTTTGACGTGACATCATGTCGTTTGTCTATGTTGAATAGATCTAATAGGTTTTAGATGAGTGAATAGGCAATTTAAACTTTTTAGGTTAAGTTAAGCGAGACTAAATAAGGTACACTAATTGCTGCAACTAGTAGTCACAAACCTAACACCACAAGCACAAAGATAAAGGGAAGATAAATGCGGAAAACGAAGAGGCAAGATGGGTTTTTCCCCTTGTTCGGAGCCTAACTCCTACTCCACGAGACAAATCCTTGCGCACAAATATCGGCTTCCTCTCAAGCCTACCACCTCATCTCCACAAGGATCAGCACTAGACTTGGATTCACGCTAGCTCTCAAGAGAATGGCTCATAAACACTCCAACTAGTTCCCAAGCCTACTCAAGAAATGAGAAAAATAGAGTTTGTAACCCTAATCCAAGGGACTCCAAGATCTAGAATCCATCTAGTCCATTCCAAATAGCATGGAGTGAAACCCCCTAAAAACTTGAGACAAGACAACGACACCAGGCTAAGCTGGATTATCTGAATTGTCGGACCAGCTGGTTCGGACAGTCCGACTATCCGAACCCCTCAAACCGAGCAACGCCCATAGAGGAGAAAAAGACCGAGCAGCTACGGCCTTAATTGGGTCATTCAGTCTGCTAGCTAGATTATCTGGTCCAATCGGAGCATCCAGGCCACGCCTCCCTCCAACATAGGCGCTATTCTTTTCGACTTATTTGTTTATTTACTCATTCGCTTATATTTTTTTTGAAAGACAAATAATTTATTTTTTGGCAAATGATCCTCTTTGTTTAACTTGTTTTTAGAGTCATTAGACCCACCTTTGAGATTAAAAGAATTGACTCAAAAAACTACAGCGTTTGTGCTTTCCAAATGGATAAGCAAATGAAAAACCGAATCATTGGCTGGTTTGAAACCCCAAGGCGTGCGGGCAACACAGCGGGCGGCTAGGGTTTTCCGCACGCCGCCACCGCCGACCCCTGCCGCCTCCCTCCCTCTCAGCCTTCCTCTCGCGCTTCCTCTCGGCACATTCCGTGGCCTCGCCGCCCCCGGCGGTGGCCTTGTCGCCGGCCGACCGGCCTGCCGCTGCCCGCGGGCTCACCGGCGCCACCTCCACCGGCGTGGAGCAGCAAGGCGGGGTTCCTCCTCTTTCTCACTCCGTCTTTTGCGGCGGCGGCCGGCGAGCTCCGGCGGCGGCGACCATGCGGACAAAGCTGGAGCGCGGCGGCACGAACGGGGCCGGATCGCGGCGGCGCATCCCGGGCCAGGAAGCTCCTGGCCAACGACAGCTGTGGCGTGGCTTTGGCCGGCGCCGGCAACGACGGCAGCAGCGCGCCCTAGGTCGGCGCGAGGCCAGGGCGCTGCCTGGCTGGCACGCTTCGTGGTGCGCACGCCTGCCCCGTGCTTCCCATGGGTGGCTGCGCCGGGGCCGCCTTTGCCGCCCCGTGGCCAGCCCTGCCCGGAGTGCCGCCTGGCCAGGTTGGCCTGCACCCAGCAGTCGGCGCCCTCTTCCCTTGCCGTTCGGCAGCGGCCGCCGGCACCCGGTGCTTTTCCCTACCAAATCCGATGGCTCCCGATGTTCCCTTGCGCTCTTCCTCTCCAAATCTGGTCGTGTTTTATCCGCTCGTCGCGTGTCGTCCCTCACTCACAGGACGCGCGGCTTTCTTTCTTCTTCTCCACCTTCGCGTGCAATGGTGGAGCTTGCCGCCAGCTTTCCCTCTTTCCTCTTACTTCTTCCTCTCCCTTTGGGCCCATCTTGGTGGAGATCGCCCGGGGAGACCGCTCTGTGAGGGGTCAACCCCGTAGGCGCGAGGCCCAGATCTAGCGGGGGTTGTTCGGAGCGGCCGGAGTGGTGGTACTCCAGGGTTGTGGCTCCGGTGGCCTCGTAGCTTGGCGGAGCTCGGCACCGGCGTCTTCTTCTCTTCCTTCCCCTCCCCTTGAGCCCGCCTTGGTGGGCACCGACCGCTTGGGGGTCCACTTCGGTAGCTGGCCGGAGTGGATGGAGCATGTGGGCTCTAGGGGCGTGTGTCCGGCGGCTCCTCGGCTCCTCCCGTGGTGGTGTGGTGGGCCATTGCCCGTCCTTCGGTGTAGCGGTGAGCCCTGTCTCTAGCCTGGTCCCGTCCTCGCCTCCTTTTGCCCTCCCCTCCCTGCGAGGTGCTCGGCGGCGTAGGGTGGTGTCTTCCTGGTTAGTGGCGGGGTTCGGCTTGCACCACCAGGGTGGCTCGGCGTCTGGTCTCCTTCTCTTCCTGTGCGCAGACCACCAGGCGTGGTGGCCCCTTTCGGGCGGCGTTGACTGGCGACCTTTCTCCGACGGTGTCCCCGTTCTCTGCCTCTTGACCTGGTTCCGTCCTCGTCGTCTTGACCGTCCCTTTCTGCGAGGTGTCGGGTGCTTGGGCGGCGTCTTCCGCGTTAGGTGGCGGTGTTCGTGCACGCTCTCCAGCTCTGCGTTTTCGGCCGACGGCTCAGTTCTTTTGGTGCTCTCAACCTTTAGCGGCCTCTGCCTTGTGCGCTAGTAGGGCTGGTGTTGGCATCACCTTTGGTGTCGCTCCCCCGTTGGAGGCATCACCTTTTGGACTTTTCCCTACTCTGGGTGAAAACCCTAGCAGTTTTGCGACGACGGCGGGTTCTCCCCGTCGCTGCCTTGTTGGAGGCGTCGTGGGTGCCGTCTTGCGCTATGGGCTTCCGTTGGGTCTGCTGCTACAGGAGTCGTTCGTCGCTGTGTGGGTGTTGGTGGTGTTTCTCCTTTCTCCTTTCTCCCTCCCTCCCCTCCTCTCTCCTGTACCTCTCTCCTGTTCGGCTTTGATGGCAGCGCTGTGGCTGCATTCCTTCTTTCTCATCTGTAGGTGGTGTTCCCGGCGGTGGCCGGAGGTGTGTCTGGTTTTGATCAGGGTTGCAACATAGCGATGTAATTGTATCCCATGCTTGCACGGGTTTTTATTTTGTTTACTCCTGCTGATCAATGAAATAGGACAGCAGTTCTCCTCCCGCCCCTTTTTCAAAAAAAAGAAGAAAGAAAGCAAAACCACTTTTTATCTTCACGCTTGGTGCCCATCAGAATAAATTCATAGGGATCCAAGAAATCCATGATTTCCCTGAAAATCACCGTCATCAACACAAAAAAACATTAAAAATCAACCACCAGGGACCAAAATGCTTTCACATGTCTCTTTTTGTACAACACTTTCCACGGAGCTCGATAAGATCCTAAATAACATTCGCATGAACATATTTAAACAATGCTAACAAAAAACCAAGACGATTTTGCTAATCTTAATGCCCATTACTCAAATAACTAAGTAAATGTTGTAAAGTGTCATAAAGAAAATCTGTGTTTCAGACTACATAACTCCAGCTTTTAGTCCAAGCCCCGGACTAAACGATGCTAGTCCTAATGCCCATTACTTTTACTCGGATTGAAGGTGCATTTGTTGAATATATCCTGCCAAAACTTGGTCATGATAGTAGCATGGCCAAATTTTTGCAAGAAAATGAAGAAAACCAATGAAAAGAAAACATAATAAAATCTAATCAACAAACTAGACCATATCAAAGTCAAAATTTGAGGTTTTGGTTTCAGCAGACGCCTCAAGTTAAAATCGAGAATTGACACATGAGTAGCTACGTTGGTTCCTACGCTCCTATCAGTATTCGGTACCAGGAGTATGAATAAGAATCCGGTAACAACTAACAAATTCTCTTAAAACTCAATCCACGAAAATCCCGGATCCCCTTTCTCCATCTACAGTGCTAATGAGGGTGACACGTGGGCGTTTGGTGCTGTTGTGCGCTGCGTCTTTTTCCTCTCATTTTCGCTGATTAGGGTTAGGGGTTAGAGCAATCCCTTAATTCTACTCCTTTGGCGAGTGAAGCATGCAATGCATGGTGGTCTTCTTCGACGATAACGCTGGTTGGTTGCAGCTGCATATGTATTCGTCGGCAAGCGGCACCGTGGATCTGGTGCCTTGCATTTTTACTTTCTAGCATTGAAGGACCTGTTTGTAATTTTCCTCCTTATCAGGGGCTCAATGTAGAAGGGTTGTGCTACTGTCAAATGAATAATGTGTTACCCTTTCTAGAAAAACATTCTGTGGACACGCAAAAAATAAATAAATAAAATTGGTTCTGATGTCTACAAGTTGTATGATTATCATCACAGCTATGGAAACTGCATCCACAGGAGTAAAATTAGTACTAAAATCAAGAGTACTTGTGCGTAACTGGAACAATGATTCGAGAACTAAAACCAGTTATTATTTCTAACGCATACACTCCACATAAACTCCAATTGAACCTCTTATTAAACATTCCCCAACATGGGGACTGCAGGCCGTTGGAGCTTTTAAGACTCCACTTTCAAAACTGTAAGCAGAAAAAAAAATGGAAGGTGCACACTACGACGCGGCTCTATTATGCCAGAGCGCCAAGTTCCAACATCAATGTGTGGTTCGCATCGTCACTTCCAGGGCCACTAAACTGGATGGGACCTGTGTCGTGAGAAAGAATAACAAAAGTTAATTAATTTATATAACAGTTATGGTAATTGCTGACAATTTCCTGACTATATACCAGGGCTGATGTATCGGTTCTTAAGGGCCCATTCATCTCGCATAGATGCAAACTTCTTAAAAGGTGCACCTGGAAATTGATAGTGCAAGAAATCAGATTTTGAAGGGAAAAAGAAAGAAAAAATGTATTTCTTAAAAGGTGCTTCATACCATCAAGTTCGACCATGGCCTTCTTGATCACTGGCTTGAACTTACCTGATTATAGAGAACAATGTCAAAAAGTTAAAATCTAATGGTAGTTAATAAAAAAATAATAATAAAAGGTTTATAATGTCTTCACTTGAAGAAACAGTCAAAAGTACATTTTTAAACATAGTTAGAGTAACATTACAAGTCAAAAGGAGAAGCACCAAGGAAACAGCGAATTGTATAAAATTACCATGCCTCCTCTCGACATCCATCAATGATGTCAAGGCAGTTCCTCCTACAGTCCATTCTTCTACAGGAGCAGCAAGGTTGCCAACCTGAGTCAACAAAAATACAAGGCACCAGTCAAATCATGGACATACATATACAACAAAATAGCTCCCAGATAATGATAACTCATATTTTGGCCCTATGTGGTACTGATGAATATGGGTGGAAACAGGAATAAAATATGGCTATCTTTATTTGATTAAAAATGGTCTTTACTAATTTTACAAGATACATAATGTAAATATGCATCCATGGAAGAATGTTAATCAGGCGCTGACACATGCATATCATGTGACGTGGCAAGAAAATACAGCAGGCATACCGACGAAATAAGTCCCGTTTTCCCATTTTGGAGAAGAGCCCCAGAACCATAGCCTAATGCATAGCAATAGCTAGAATCAAAATTAGTAGGAAGGCCACATCTTCCTTCGTATCTGCAAAATTACGAAGCAACAACATGAGCAAGAGCAGGATATTCTTGGAAATTTTAATGTACATACTAACCCAAAGAAATGAGATTGGCCTCTGAAATATGCAGGGTACTTTCCCTCCGCTTTTCTTTTCTCCAATTCAGTTTCAACCATGGTAATAAGCATTTTCTCAGTTTCAATTTTTGCGACCTGAAACAAATATTTTGGCACCAGTCAAGAGTAGTTAACATTTTAATAGAAACAGATTCAACCTCCAAGCAATAAACAAAATTATGATGGTTAAAAAGTTTCCTCGTTTCTACCTGAACATTGCCATGTGGATCTCTTTCAAGCAAAAGTTGCTCCTGAATGGTTTTGGGCAACAAGTCAAACAATTGACGGCATTCTGGTTGAAGTTTGCTTTTCCATGCTCCTGCCTCGTCAACGACGTCATGTGCCAAAATCTCATTCAATTCTGCAATGAGTTTTTGAACCTGAAAATAACAGAATGGTATAAGACTATCAGTAATGCACTGCAAAAAAAACACAAAAGCAAAATGTGTAATTATTGTCAAACCTCTGGGATGAAATCAATCAGGCCCTCCGGTATAAGGATAACACCATAGTTGTAACCAAGCGCTGCACGCTTGCAGATGATATCAGTAATGTAGTCTGTGACATTCTTAAGGGTTTGCTTCTTTGCAGCAACCTACATTGATGCATAAAAAAGGAAACAATATATGGCAGGCATTTCAGTGACATAGAACATGTAAACAATTCACACAATCACACATTTGATATTTAAAAAGAAGTCATCAAGTGAGTTAAATGTAGACAAAATACAAAGTTTGGTATGAAAAAAATAAAACTAAAATGTGCGTGAAATAAGATTATGAGTATAGGTGTACAGATGATTTTATTAACCGTGTAGCCAATCTAGCTAAAAGATTTAAATGTCAAGTGCTGCTAATTCAACGCTGAAAGATTTTCTTTATAAAAATTACAAACCTCTTCTCCAATGAGCGCAACATTAGGGTGTGTTTGCAAAGCACACTCTAATGTGATGTGAGAAGCAGCACGCCCCATAAGCCTGACAACTGCATAACAAATAGCAAGTGCTTAGCAGGGAGTGAAAAATAACAAAAAAAACTAAATGGATCACCAACTATGTTATTTCATATTTAATATCCATGAGTTATGTAAATTTGCAAAATGAACAACAATATAATAATATTTGTTGGCATTATAGCCATAACATGGCAAAAAGAGGATAAAATTCACAATAGCATTCAGTACTTATTGACTTTTTTCTCATAGTTTAATCATCAAAGAATGAAAATTTAAAATATAGATAATTTCCAGTTACAGGGTTGTTTGTTATGGCAAGATCAAATTAAGTAACTGCACATTTTGAATACTATCTTCTCAAATTTAATTAATGAAGATGAAGAATTGAATAACAGTCTGATTCAACAGTTATCTTCTGCAATAAACAATACTCCATCCTTTACAAAATATAAGTATTGCAATCTCGTTTCAACATATAAGGTGTGCATGCAGATTTAACAAAACTTATCTCTTTTCCCTCATTTATTTTTCCTCTCTGCAGCATTATGAGTAAACAAACTCACTAACCATCATGTCTCTTATTCCCAATAAACTAACATGAATGCCAAGGATATTTCCCTCTACTATTCTATTGGCTTAATGAACTTCATGATATTTGTTTGCATGGACAAAATATGCCTTACATAAAGAAAGTGTAGTAGTAAAATTTAGCAGTTGGCAATCATGACAATCTTCAAATTTCGCCTATTTTACTGCTACCGATTCATTGACAAGTGTAAGAAAACAAATCATGGTTCAGCATGTCCAAACAAATGATAAACAAACTTACAGTGGTAGTATTTTCCCGTTGACCGTGCATCAGTCATGACATTGCCAATCATTTCGGAGTATATCTGAAAGAAGAGTATGATTGTCATAACATGATCCTAGATCCTCATCTGCGTGAAATGCTATGGTTTCACTTTAAGCTGTTGGAATGCTTGTAAACAATTGCGGCATGACCTTGCAAATGAAGTATTTGAAACCTAGAGTAGATTTGCAGAAATCTCAGGGATTGATGCAAAAGGACAAAAAAACCTGATACCTTGCAAGCAGTGTCAAATCCAAAGCTTGTTGGAACCTCTTTGCATTTTAGATCTCCATCAATAGTCTTTGGACAGCCAATAACACGGGTCTTCAGGTTCTTTCCCCTACAATGCAAAGTTCCTGACTTAGAAAGCGTCATCTTTATTTTCTTGTGAAGGACAGATACTAGCAATATGGTCATGAAAAAAATCAACTTAATCTCTAATGTGCATTTACAATTTAGCAACGATATTGTGCCTTAATAATTGATGGAAAAATGTGTATAATCCAAAAAAATAAGCTACAGCATTGTAGAACTAGGTCTTAACAGCTGTCAACCTGAAGTACTCAGCAAGGAGACATGCGTTGGTGTTTGAATCATCACCACCAATGACCACAAGTCCATCCAAATCAAGTTTGTTGACTGTGTCTTCAGCTTGCTTGAACTGCGAAACCACCATATAGAGTTAAAATAAAGATGATGCTGTAGACGTACTGACTAGTTAACACAGTAGCAAAGTTCCCCAAAAGGGAGCATAAAGACTCAGTAAGCATTTGCACACAAAAAATGCCCAAAGACATACCTGCTCTGGCGTTTCAATCTTGTCCCTCCCACTGCAGATCATATCAAATCCACCCTTTTGAAAAGGAATTACAAAATTAAAATGCATCAACAAAGTGATAATGAAATGATACCAGTATTTGACATCTAACAACATCATTATTTAGAAGATATAAACAAAATGGGAATCCCTATATTATTCACCAAACAATATATTATGATCTTGCTTGCAACTGAATCTTACATAACGCGACCAACCAAACCAAGATGGTTTACACAAAGTGACGTACTGACCATACTTGAAATATCATTAAGCATGGCTAGCAAACATTATGTTGCCATAATACCTGGTTTCTAAGATCTTTAAGAGGACTAATAAAAAACCGAGAAAAATCATTACAAATTAATACACCAAATAGGATATATAAAAAAGATAAATTTTACTAAAACGTTACGCTACACTATACTAAGCTGAAATGTACAAGGCCATAACGCTACCAACCAAACCAAGATGGTTTACACAAAGTGACGTACTGACCATACTTCAAATATCATTAAGCATGGCTAGCAAACATTATGTTGCCGTAATACCTGGTTTCTGTATGGGTACACGAAATCAGCAGTAAGCTCAACATATTTGCACTTCATGATCCCAGCTGGGCCTCCCTTGAATCCATACATGGTGCTGCCTTTAGCATGCTGCTGCAGGTAATCTGATCAACAGAAATGAAAACAGAGCAAGTCAAAAGGGGAGATCGCACCAGGAAACCGTCAAAATACAGCACATACTTCTTCATTATCTATTCAATGCTATGCATCTTATGAAGTGTTACACTAAAAGACAAAAAATTTATCGAGACCAACTGTGCATGCTCAGTGTCGCATATCTCTTAGAGAAACTTTAGCTAACATAGATCGTAATTCTCTTCAGATCTTGCACACAGCTATACCACAGGCTATAAATCCGTCTCTGCGATTGCTAAATAGATCGACAAGAACAGTCTCACCGAAGATGCCGCAGATCACATTGTGCCCGCCGGGCGCCTGACCGCCGGAGAGCACGACACCGACCTTGAGAGGCCTCGTCGCCGTGGGCTCGGCCGACGGCACCAGCGCGGCCGACGGCTGCCCGAAGAGATTCGGGAAGAGCTTTGCGATCTCATCTGCAACAGATCGAAACCCCCCAAATCTAGGCTCAGCCCCATCCAGACACACAAACCTTGCGAAGGAGAAGAGATCCAGGGAGGCAGGCAGCGGGGGCATCACTCACCGGGGTTGCCCGCGGCGGAGCTGGCGGGCCCTTCGGCGAGCGCGAAGTGGGAGCGGAGCACGGAGGGGAGGGGCAGCGCGTGCCTGAGGCGGCTGGTCTGCACCTCGCTGTACACGGACGCGAGCCGCCCGGGCGCCGGCGCGTTCGCCGCAGCCGCGCCGCCGTTGGCCGAGAGCGCCGCCGTCGCCGCCGCCGCCATGTGCCGGTGCGAGATTTGTTGCCGAATGGGGTTGGATTTGGTTCGGGGGGACGCCGAGAGGAATATGCTCCGTCCGTCAGTCGGGGTGAGTGGGCGTCGCGCCGCTGGGTTTTATGGTCGATCGGGATGGGCTGGTTCGGCGTGCGGGCGGGCGCTCGTTTTTGCGGCATCGCCCATGGAATTGTGTGCTGTTAACCATGGGCAGTCGGATGTAGCTATACATATATAGGCTGTTTGGTTGCCTTCTCGATTGAATCAAACTGTATGAGCTGAGCCAGACTGGTTGGAACCAGGCTGAGATGATACAAATGGTTATTGTTAGGGGTGGGCATTCGGTATAAACGGTTTTTTCGGTTCGGTATTTTCGGTATTTGTAAATTTCGGTATTTGAGATTTGGGTACCGAAAATTTATAGAAAAAATCTTATACCGAAATCAAAATACCGAAATAATTTGGTTCGGTGTTTCGGTACCGACGGGGAAGAGGTCGCGGAGACACTGACCGACGGCGAATAGGCCCCGGTGTCGACGGCGAAGACGAAGTTGTCGACGCGGAAGGAAACGGAGACAACGACGCCCACCACCTCCGCGCGCGGGCCACCGCGGCTGCCGTGCGCCACCTCCACCGCCGCTGCTGTGCGCACCACCTCCGAGCGCAGGCCACCGCCGCTGTCGTGCGCGCCACCTCCGCCCTCGCCGGCTCGCCGCCGTGCGCATGGCTGGAAGCGGAGTGAAGGAGGAGAGAAGCTCGCGGAGCGGCGGAGTAGAGGAAGAGAGGGGCGCGGAGCCGGCGGAGGCGGGCGGCGGCTAGGTGGGGGTAGGGATGGGGATTGGGGAATGGAGTTGGGGACAGCTGGTTGGGGGTAGGGTTAGCATTTGGGACGGATGGGCAGAATGGCAGGCCGACGGGCGACGGCGGGATGGAATGGCGCCCAGTATTCGGTTTTCTCGGTTTTCTAAGCTCCATACCAAAACCGAACCGAACCGGTTCGGTTTTCTGCAGGTTAAAACCGAACCGAATACCAAATACCGAAAAACCAAAAATTTCGGTTGATTCGGTTCGGTTCGGTTTTTCGGTTCCGGTTTTTTTTTTGCCCACCCTAGTTATTGTTTGGTTAGGTGTATGGAATTATACAGGCTGCGTAAAGATGTTGTTTGGTTGACTACACTAAGGAGAGAATGACATGGAAAAATTCAAAAGAGGGATGAAACATTTTAAAAAATAAATTCTAGAAAATAAAAATAACAAAAAATCAATTACAAAAATAAAAAAAAAATTCAAAAGAAAGTATCATAAATAAATAAATTCAAAAATAAAAAATTTAAACTTTTAAAATTTATATGGCAAGTGTGGTCTCGTTTTGTTCGAAAAACATCAATAACCCATTTTTGAAATCGTTTTGGTAATAGAAAATAATAATTAAAAGATATAGCAAATAAATGAATCAAATGTGTCACGCATGTGGTTGTTGCTGCATCCGCGGAGCCTGGCTCTGGGGAAACGCCCAATTTGATCGTATCTCCAGAGCCTGGCCTGGAGGGTTAATTGCATCTGGAAAGCCTGGTCCACATGGGTGAGAAGACAACCAAACACCCAAGTTTTGTATCTCTAGATGCAAAATTTCTTGGATGCAGCCAACCAAACATGTTTGTTTCAGATTAAATTAAATTAAATTAAACTAAATGAAAATTTGTTATTTCTATATAAGTCAAATGATGTAATGTTTTGTATTCGTTTTTATGGGGTTTTAAATAGTACTTCTTAAAGTTTGTAAAATATTTTTTTCATAATTTTTTGAACGCGTTAAAGCGTGTTTTGAGGGAGTCACAAATTTGCTACAGTAAAACGCAACTCTACATTAATCTGAAACAAACAAGGCCTACATCGTTTGGTTTATACAAAAATAAAAAAATTTCATTTCATTTCATTTAGGTTCCGTTCCTTTCAGCTTAATAGCTTAACAACTTATATACGTTTTGAAAATACATATGTTTTGAGCTTTTTAGTCGGTTTTTTCGCTGTTTCGAAGGTGGGTTCTAACACTTTAAATGGCAAGTCAAACGAAATGGATTAAAATCTCGACACTATCTCGAGAAAGCTCTCGAAATTAAGTCATTTCAGTCGTTCAGTTTTTAAGCTTTTCAGATCAGTTCAAAAGAACAGAGCCTTAAGCTGAAGCAAACAAGGCCAAAAACATAGGTACACTCTCTTTTCCTTTCTCACCGGTAGGGTCGAAACTTTACTCTACCCTTGGACTCAGCTTGTTTGCAAACAAGCACACACGAGCCAAGCATATGCTTTATAGTTCTCGTAGCTCAACCCAATCTAACCCTAGCTTAGTTAGGCTCGGCTCATAGCTACTCACAAAAACATTGTCAACTTACTTCCTAGTTTAACAAATGTCCTTAATTCATGGCCAGGCCAACGGTAACGGTAACCTAGGCTCGTAGGAATATAGAACACAACACACATAAACTTTAACCGACATAAATCCCAAGCGGCCTTCCTACTTGAGATCATCATCGAGTCCTAGCATACATCATGTGTAATCGTATACTTTGTGGTTATCAAACGTTACTACATAATGGTTATTCCACGAAACATGGCATAATGATGTGATATATCAAGTTGTGATTTGTCCCTCCTTAATACAGGAGAGATACCTCTAGGTTACTCGATGTAGATGGATAAGGAAAGTGTGTGGTCGTGTCAATGTGATAATGGTTAATCATAATTTATATCCATTACATTGACAAGTGAATGATTGAGCTATCACAAGAATGATAAACATCTTGCCTTGATCTTGACCGGTGTTGTGTGGCAAAAAGGTGAGTATGTGAGTGTATTAAAATTCAGCCGAGAGAATCTTTTTGTGCATTCGGGGGTTAATATATGCTACTAAGTACCGCTATTGATCTGTGGATTGGAAACCGGGTTTCTAGGTGCATGACCGACTTGTGCATGAACCTAACGGGTCACACATTTAACGGGTTGGGACATGCCTAATGTTTTTATCCGTTAGTGGGTTTCACAGGTGGATATGCATCCGCGTAGGAATTAGAGTCCTAATGGGCCGCTATCGTAGAAGCCCATTAGCACGTCTATATACGGTAGAAGCCAGGCGGCGCGACTAAGCTAATTAGGCCATGTTTGTTTGAGCTGCAGCTTCTCTAAAACACTATTTGTCGCGCCCATTCCGCTCGTGAACTCGAGCCGCACGACGAGGTGCTAGCACACTTATGCGCGACGTTTCACACCTTAAAGGAGCAGCTGCTCCCGCAGATGCGCTGATTGACGAACCTCGGCAAGCATATCGATCACGTCTACTTCCTCTACGTAGTGCCCAAGTCGACGAGTGGCGGTCCGCGACAACCATGTGTCAATGGTACCGATATGTGATCCCCTACTTGCATAGTTGCATGATTATCCTGGGTATCCACATAGAAATTTAAATTTTGTGCTATCGTAGCATGGACGTTCCCCTTCACATCATGACATAGAGCAAATTATCAAAATGAAGCTGGTCAAGTGTAAAGATGACTAATACATAAAAAATGGTCAGATCAGTCCTATTATCTTCAAGAACTAAATATAAACATATCATACCCATTCAAGCTGCTGACGTAGGCTATATGTTCAAGGAAATATGAATGCACTCTACATTGGTTTATATCTTTCTTGAAAAACAGTATTTGGTTGTTCATTATCTTGGTACAACTAAACTAAATTTAAACAACTAAGCTCCGATAAGATGTGGCAAACAATGCATGGGTCAAGGAGACATAAAAAATATGGCAAATCATAATTATGGCATGAACCAATTAGCTAGCAAAGTGTGGCACAACTAAGATTAAGAGTGGCAAGCTTAGACTCTCTCTCTCTCACACACACACACACACGAAGAAGACGAGAGAAGTAGAAAATGAGAGAGGTGGAGGGCTAAAAGCGTATGGGAGTGGCATGTAATTTGTTATTTGTACGATTATATAATGGTTGTGTAAGAATGTACACCTTGTAGTGATAATTCCTTTTAATTCTGCTCTTCAGAAACATCTATCCAATTTGATGAATTAACCCAATTCAAATTGTTTTGCATCGTCGTAACCCTTACGATGTGATTGGTTGGAGGGAATTAAGAGAAGGGAATGGGAATTGAAAGATATGGGTTGTAAATTCCCTAGATTGTTTGGAGGGTATTGGGAGAGGGAATGAGAAATTGCCACTTAAAAGGAGGGAATTCAATTCCCTAGGGGAGTGAGGCAATATTTTTCCCACCCACATTCCATTCTCATTCCCTTTCCTTCTTATGCCAATCACACCCTTGTGAGTTATGACAGTGTGGAGGATTCAATTATTGCACAAAGGACTTTTACCTAATCCATGTATTTCAACACGAGATCCTAAACTTGATCCAAAGGAATAATGCTAGTCGATGGATCAAAGTTACCACAACGCTTTTCGTAGAGAATTTATATGTGTGATTTTCATGTACCCAATTCAAAATAGTTAAAATGATTTTCATTGATTAAATTTTAAAATATTAAAAATTGACTTAGACAAATATTTAATGTCAAGTTTGTGTGATACTGAACGATCGCTGGTTAAATCCGACCATCCAATTTGTGCTTTATATATAAAAGAATTTTTGGCGCTAAAAAAATAGCAAGGCGGGATGATTGCTCAACTGGTTTTCAGCGCTAGGTAACAACCAGGAGGCCATGGTTCGAATCCCGGTTACTACGGCCATTTTTCCCTTTCCTCTTCCACCTTTTTTCCCTCTCCGTCTCTTCTCCTGACACGCCCGTCGCCTCCTCTCCTGCAGCCGCCGCCGCTCCCTCTCCCCTCAACCCGCCTTCGCTGCTGTCCTCCTCTCCTCACACGCCTGCCGCCGCCGCCTCCTCTCCTGCCGCCGTCGCCATCGCCGCTCCCTCTCCCCTCAACCCGCCTTTGTTGCTGTCCACAGGTCGGAGCCACCATCGCCTACCGCATGGATCCGGCTACTGCCACCCTCTTCATGCTCGGAATCGCCCGTCGTAGATCCTCTTGTGCATAGATCCAGCAGTTTGTGGACTCTCCGCACTTGGATTCAACCATCCTCTACCCCTGTCGCACGCCGATCCAGACACCCCCGGCCCCGTGCGCCGGCGCCGCCAGTCAGTTTGCCTGGCCGCTGGCGGGAGCTCTCTTTCCTGATGCCTGCTGGTTCAGCGCTGGCGGTGATTGGAAGTCAATGCTCCGCCTCCTCCATCTTCAAGTAGCTGCAGAACTAACATTTTTTCTATGGTCAGAGTATTGGATAGCATTCGTCCACTTCAATTGATTTGAGGTTGTGGCCGCTAATACATTTTCATGGAAAAAAGTTAGGGAAAATTAAGTATATGCCACTCCAAAGAGTGGCAATTAATAATATGCCACTTCAAAGAGTGTTATTAAGTATATGCCACCTTAAAGAATAACTCCTTAATAATATGCCATTTTGGTATTTTTCTCTTAACTAAATCCTATTTTCTAATTCTAAATGACCAATCTACCCCTCCCTATCAATTCCCTGGACCGATTGTTAGGGCTCGCTTTGAGGAAACACTGCCTCCCGCGCCAGGCAACTGCTCGCCTAGTCCCGCTCGCGCGGTGCCGCGACGTGCAAAGGCATGCAAGCATGGCCGGCGAGCATCTGCGTGCCGTCGAGGCAAATCGTGCCGTGCCTGCTCGCCCAGGCTTCTGCTCGCGACGTGCCTGCTCGCCCATGCGTGCCTGCGAGCCAGGTTCATGCAGCAAAGAGGATTGACTAGAGAAAAAAAAACAAAGATGTGCTCTTGCACTGCACACATATATAACTAATATTGATTTAATCTAGAAACCATGTGAGGTTTTACGATCATGTGATTTGCACAAGGTGTTTAGCACTAACTTGTCTTATCCATAAAATTTTGGAAAAGCCTCGCATCATCGCATGGCAAGAAAATTTTGGAAGATCAAAAACAGACCTGAAACAGCCTGGGCGCGGGCGGAAGGCATCAAAAACAGCCTAGGCGCGGGCGGAGGGCGGCGCCGGCAGCCTGGGCGTGGACGGAGGACGGCGCCAACGGCCTGGGCACGGGCGGAGGGCGGAAGGGCGCGAGCGGACGACGCCGTCTATCTCCGCCGCAGCGTGCACGGGGAGATCAATCGGCAATTCGGCAGCGCAACGATCGGTTCAGGGAATTGATAGGGAGGGGTAGATTGGTCATTTCGAATTAGAAAATGGGATTTAGTTAAGGGAAAATACCAAAATGGCATATTATTAAGGAGACATCCTTTGGGGTGGCATATACTTAATAACACTCTTTAGAGTGGCATATTATTAATTGCCACTCTTTGGAGTGGCATATACTTAATTTTCCCAAAAAGTTATGTGGGTACTTCTATCATCGTCATTGTTGTCAAGTTAAATAAGCTAAATGATCTATGCTACGTCATTAGTAATTGTCATTATATTGCACAAAAATTTGTCGCCTTTGCAGAGAAACACCTTTGCTAAACAGGGGAGATTCTCATCTGTACCATGTTGCTCTTCTTACCGCTGTTAAAATTTTTAAGAAACATATATGTGTTTTGCTTCGTTTAATGCTGCCAAAAAAATTAACATATGCATTCTGGTGCTCCTTATGTCGTATTAGTTTAATAATCACAGTTGTTATTTCTTTATTTGATATTGACAATCTATGAATTTCAGCATCATGCACTAATTAATTCTTTTACTGCTCATGCATACTTCTCAAAATGGACTACATTATTGAAAGTCCAAATACTGGTATTTGGAAACCACGAAAAAAACTTAGATAACTGTTTAATCAAGGGAGCACAGGAAATCCAGAGTACAATTTACTTGACAATGTTGACATTACATGAAAGACACTGTCACACTAAAGCCGAAAAGACACTTTCATAATTTAACACAGTATCGTGAAATTGTAGTTCATTGTTTCACTGATGGACGAGGGCACTTCTTAATGGACTCTACATACTTGGTGTAGCACGAAAGATGCTCCACTTATGGTCAATTCTACAAACTGGATTCCTGATATACTCTGCAGGTCTCCATAGTTACAGGTGAGGACATCTCTGAAGTGTGAAGCATTTAGTCTATCATTTTCATCAGGACCATGAAGCCATTTAGCTCAAATCTGTACTCTTGTTTTCAGGAAGCTCATATTACCCTTTTCAAAAATGTATCCAGGTGCACTGGAATCAATAATTGATGAATAACTAGAGTCTTCATCATCCTGATCTGAAGCAGTACGCTCATTAGAGGAGCTTTGGCTCATACCCATTTTAGAGAACAAGCCACTTTTCGTAGTTAGTTATGAACATAACATAGTACCTATATCAGAGGAGCTTTGGCTCATAACCATTTTAGAGAACATAACATTGTTTATTGATTGGTATGCTTTGGCCGGTTCAATAGAGAGCAGATTTTAAATCTTGATAAGAACAAGCAGTGCTCAAGACCTCTTCATGGCTCTAATTATCTGCCTGGAATGTTTAGAGCATGCCCATCAGAGCCCTCATCCTGACCGGCAAACCACTGTAGCACGCGCGGGCTCTCACGGATTCAAATTTCAGCAGACTTGCTGCAAGGGCGGGAGCAGCTGCATGCAGCTAATTAGCGTATGCAGGCCCGGTGATGAGGGGCCTGCTGCGCATGCTCTTAGTATCAATGCATTTCACCAAATACCTATACATGTGATGTGAAAATTTATGTGAGGTCGAAAACCACAGCTAGACAATAGTCATATATATGTAGGAAACTAAAAAATTTATCCTGCGGTTTCTTGCACTTTAATAACCGATAGGGTTGAATACATGTGGATATGCACTTCTTACTTTTCTCTTTTGATACTGTCCACCTATGTGTGTCCAAGATTTTTTTAGTTCTTTCCATTGATAGTATCTAGCTATTTTTAAAACATTTAGTATTTACAAATGATTGTATTAGGAAGAATTCATTATTTTATTTTATTCTAACTTTTGTGGCCACTCAAAAATTCTGGAAAAAAGTTTTACAAAAGGCACCGTAATGTCATAATAATGAGCTATAAAAAGATTTAGACATTAATAATTAATTTGAAAATAAATAAATAAATAAATAATGGAAACAAAAAATTAGAGCATCCCCATCATGCACTGTGTCATGCCCCCTGTATCACTGTTCACCCGTAGCCACCCCCTCGCACGCGCTGCATGCAGTCTGCTTATTTTGAATTTCCTGCGCGCGGTTACTGTAGCAATAGGGAAATACAATTGCTGCTGGGATGCTCTTATTCGTTTTTGTATACATTTTTATTTGCTCAAGTATAAGAGGGCATGAAATGGCGCGCCATATACGCGCTAACCCTGCCAGTAAGAAACAACATGATTTCAGTTTCTAAGAAAACATAGAATTTGTAGCACACCATGACCAATCTAGGATCTAGGTCCGAGCAAGCCCGATTCCAGTCCGAGCAAGGCCCAGGTGTCCTAAACCCAAGGAAAACGGGAAAAAACCCGACCCCCCTTTGCGCCGCGCAGGCCGCGCAGCCCAATCCCGCACAAAAATTCGAATCCCTCTGCACTTCCGCAGTCGCCGTACGCACGGATGAGCCGAAACCCGACGGGCCCGACCCAAACCCACGCCCCACCACCGCAGTCTCGCTCTCGCCTGGCAGTGGCTCCCACCTCCCCTCCCAAAGCTGAGTCCCCTTCGCAGCGAAGAAAGCAAGCGACTACGCCGTCTCCTGCCCACCTCCCCTCCCAAAGCTGAGTTCCCATCATCTCTCCCAAATCCCACCCACGTCTCCTCCCTTCCGTCCCGTTCCATTCCCATCCTCGCAGGTTTTCAAACCCGCGTCAGGCCCGGCCGCCCAGGTCTCCGTCGCCGGCGCCGCCACCCCCTGATCCTTTCCCG
Source organism: Raddia distichophylla (assembly GCA_005191435.1). Classification (NCBI taxonomy): domain Eukaryota; kingdom Viridiplantae; phylum Streptophyta; class Magnoliopsida; order Poales; family Poaceae; genus Raddia; species Raddia distichophylla. The sequence continues at coordinate 3,158,330 of SPJY01013647.1, forward strand.
CGAGATCCGCCGCCGGCTGGGGGGACAGCGGGGCCATGGAGGCCATGGAGGAGCTGTCCGAGCTCGCCGAGTCGATGCGCCAGGCCGCGTCGCTGCTCGCCGACGATGACCCCTCCGACGACGCCGCGCCGCGCCGCCCCTCCACGTTCCTCAACGCCGTCGCCCTCGGCAACGTCGTAAGTATCGGGCGGCGGTGGCGGCGCCCAATCACCCGGATGCGGCCCCCCTCGCGATCCGCCGCCGCTCGCGCTCCGATCTGACCCCTTCTGATCTGTTCCTGCAGGGCGCCGGTAAGTCGGCCGTGCTGAACAGCCTCATCGGCCACCCCGTGCTGGTGAGCTTCTACCCGGGCAGCTCAGCTCTCTGTCTCTCCCCCTTCTCTCCCGATGGGGTTTTGATTAGATTTGTGCGGTGGCGCGTGTGTAGCCAACGGGGGAGAACGGGGCGACGAGGGCGCCGATAGTGGTGGACCTGCAGAGGGACCCGGAGCTTAGCAGCAAGTCCATCGTGCTGCAGATCGACAGCAAGTCTCAGCAGGTGTCCGCAAGTCAGTGGGATCTCACAACCTTGCTTTGCTTGATCCTGTAGAGATTTGGGGATTGGCCCGGGGCTGAGTTTGTGCTGTTTGTCCATGTGTAGGTGCTCTGCGGCATTCTCTGCAGGATAGGCTCAGCAAGGGTGCGCCCAGCGGATCTGGTAGGAGCCGATCAGATGAGATTTATCTCAAGCTGCGGACTAGTACAGGTTTGTTCATGACTAATTCAATCATGCTAGCAAAACTTTGCTTGCTTACCCATCCATTAGTAATGCAGACAGCATATGTTATTGGGATATAACATTTTTAGGATTAGGAGATGGTGAAGTGGTCCTACTTCCTGTAGTCATGGAACAGTGAAGAGTTGAAAATCGGGATAGGATATTTATGTCTGTTGTATCGTATGTGCTGTGGATGAAAGCAACAAAAGAATCCTGTGATGGGTGTAATTGTTGAAGTATGAGTGGTCCAATTCTACCCCCTTGGTTTAATGTCTTTGCATTCTACTGTTGATGAACCCTGTGATTAGTTTCTTTACTAAATCAGGTTATTACTATTATTTTTTGTTCATTTTTTTGTGGTGCTTTGCAAAGCTCCTTACTATGCCTTTTCTCATTTTATTTTCAGCTCCTCCACTAAAGCTGATCGATTTACCTGGGATAGACCAACGAGTTGTGGATGACTCAATGGTAAGTATTCAAAATATGTTGATTTTACTCATTAACTAGTTTTTTCTATACTTCTGTATCATGGTACACATTTTATCTAGGTAAGCGTTAGTGCTGTACTTTAGTAGTTATTTTTTTGGATTAATTTTTACCTTGCATATATTTGAATACTGCATTGTTTCTGTTGCTAGTCAACTTTAGAGAGCACTTCCCTAAATCTGACATACTTGCGTACAATATGTTGCATAATATTGATTATTTCTTGATTCAGATCGCCGAGTATGCTGGGCACAATGACGCGATACTGCTAGTTGTAATCCCTGCAATGCAAGCGGCTGATGTCGCATCATCTCGAGCTCTTAGGCTGGCCAAGGATATTGACTCAGATGGTATGTCTTTCAGTTGAAATAAACATACTCAATAATAGTATTGCATTGGTTGTTTGTAATAAGTTATGTTCTTCCTTTCACTGCAGGGACCAGAACTGTAGGTGTGTTAAGCAAAATTGATCAGGTAACTGGGGATGCGAAAACTATAGCCTGTGTTCAGGCCCTTCTGTCAAACAAGGGCCCAAAAAACCTTCCAGATATTGAGTGGGTTGCTATAATAGGGCAATCAGTTGCCATTGCGTCAGCACAATCTGGATCAGTTGGGTCTGAAAACTCACTTGAAACAGCTTGGCGGGCTGAAGCTGAAACCCTAAAATCCATCTTAAGTGGGGCTCCACAAAGTAAGCTAGGTAGGATTGCTTTGGTCGACACCATAGCTAAGCAGATACGTAAACGGATGAAAGTGCGGCTTCCTAACCTATTGAATGGGTAAGAATGTGTCTCATGTTTCAATGACCATTGAATCTACTATCTATTAATTTGATATCAGTACTGTACACTGTTACATGACTTCCTTCTCTTGCTACATTGATATATTCGCTACTCTGTGTTCTAGTGCTCAAATTACATGCACTTGCTTCATGTTCTATTTCAGCCTTCAGGGTAGATCCCAGATAGTCCAAGATGAACTTGCAAGACTGGGAGAGTCTATGGTACAAAGTGCTGAGGGAACCCGGGCTGTTGCTTTGGAGCTGTGTCGGGAATTCGAAGATAAGTTTCTTGCTCATGTTACATCTGGTGAGGTTAGTGGCAAACCTCAAAACTGTACTTTGTTTGGATTTGAGTTATGACTCTCTATGAGTAGTTGCAATGTTAGCATATATTTTTTCATATAAAAGGGATCTGGCTGGAAAATTGTTGCAAGTTTTGAGGGCAAGTTCCCAGACAGAATTAAACAGCTACCATTGGACAAGCATTTTGATCTCAGCAACGTCAAAAGGGTAAGGCTGGCTTCACTTTTAATATCAGGATCTGGTATGCAGCTTTCTAACTTTTGTAAACTATGCTCTCTTGACATTTTAGATTGTCCTGGAAGCCGATGGTTATCAACCATATCTTATATCCCCAGAGAAAGGGTTGAGATCATTGATAAAAATAGTGCTGGAAATGGCGAAGGAGCCGTCACGACTATGTGTTGAGGAGGTATGTTCCACTCTATGCAAATGGTGAGAATTTTAGTTTGTTACACTTTTACCTTCGCTTGCAAATAGCATATTTTACCTATGCTTCCTCCTTTTCCCTTAAGGTGAATATTAATGCAGGAAGTTATTGCATTTCTTAAACTGTTGTAATCTAAATCTGGTCTATTGTTTATTATGCTCTATCACACACACATTTTTACCTCCCACTCCCAGGCCCACCAGAAAAATCTCTTAAATTTAAGGTCTGTCCAGATGCATTTTTTAGATAATTCTCTTTTTAAACTAAAAAGGGTATGCATATTATCTGGTTTTAGTTTCCCAAATTAAGTTTAAACATCTAGTTCCAATGCTGTAACTATTATCTATACCTGGAGAGTGAAGACAATTCCATACTTTTAGTTGGGTATTATATGTTTTATGTAAGGATATATGTTTAAATTCTTCTCTTGTTTTGTTAGTGAATTTCTCTTTTGTTTACTGCCATATGATTTTCTTGGTTAATACACTAGGTGCATCGTGTACTCTTAGACATAGTCAATGCGTCCGCAAATGCCACACCAGGACTCGGAAGATATCCTCCATTCAAGCGTGAGGTATCACTTCTTTACAAGTATCTTTCTCCTATTTACTTGTTGATAGAGCTAATGCTTTACAATTCAGAGTGTAAATGCTCTTTTGTCCTTTCGTGAAGGTTGTTGCGATAGCATCAAATGCATTGGAGAGCTTCAAAAATGATGCCAAAAAGATGGTTGTTGCACTTGTTGATATGGAGCGTTCCTTTGTCCCCCCTCAACATTTTATTCGCTTGGTGCAAAGAAGGTTAGTTGTTCATGTTGCTACATTCTTGTTGAATTATTTATGATTTGATTTTAGTTTATTTACCCTTCTCAATGATTTCTACTTCTAAAAATCTAAGTTTCAAATAAAATAAGGCATTATAATTTTTCAGTTTGTAACTTTATTTTCCATAACATAACATATGGCGAAACCAGACCTGTTCATGGGCCGCCCGGCCCGGCGAGCCTGGCTCGACCGGTGCATCGGGCCTGGCTTAGGCCTCGGTCTGAAGCCCGGCCGCCGTGCCAGGCCGGGCTCGGGCCCGAGGAAAAGTGCAATAAGCCATGGCCGGGCTGGGCTTCCGGGCATCGGGCTGGGCCGATGATCAGGCCTAGCCGATACTATGGAACTAGTATAAGAAGCTTTAATTATGTTTGCCTTAGGCTCATGTAGTATGCATCTTTTTTGCACTTTCGACGACTACCTTAGCCAAGTTATGCTGGATACTGATGGAAATATGCAACTTCAGATCTGTTATAAACTCATGATTCGTCAAGCATATACAATTTCTCGGTTGAAGTGAATAAATGATATTTTCATGATGACATTGTAGAATGCTGATCCTTGGCATTTTTGAATGATACTGGCAGAATGGAAAGGCAGCGTCGTGAGGATGAGATGAGAAACCGATCTTCTAAGAAGTCGCAAGAGCCTGAACAGTCCACAACGAACAGGGTATGACTTGTGCCTGATAGTGATGATGTCCACCATATGTTTTACTAGAAACCCCACACAAACACTTTGATAGTAATAAAATTTCCAGATTGTTAGATATGTAGAGTAAATTTTGGCTTTAGTGGTTAACACAAATTATTTATTTTAGGCCCCCAGTCCCCAAACGGGATCTGAGCAAGCTAGTGGCAGCATAAAATCAATGAAAGAAAAATCAAGCCAGCAAGACAAAGACACAAAAGAGGGATCAAATTTGCAGGTTGCTGGTACAGCTGGTGAAATTACTGCAGGTATAAGATGCATAAAGTCTGGATGTGCTCAATTTAGGATACCATGGATATCTATTCTCAAATATCATGCTCTACAAAGTATTATTCTCCTTGACCGTGAAATAAATGTTAGTGGTGCATGTTTTGATATTTCTTCAGGAAATTTGGTTGCATTCTTTTTTCAAGGTTTAGAGATATATAGTAAGAGATGGTGTCCTTGCCCCATACGGTCTTTCCTGTGCTTTACATGTACTCTACACTGGTCCTTGGCCTACAAATCAATACAAGTGCTTTTTGTAACACCATTTGCAATTCTAACAAATCTTCTAGAGACATAACACCATTCACAATTCTAACTTCTACTAGATATTATCTTGGCATCTACTAGAAGATTGTACGAGTAGCTAGTTGGTAGCTGCATGGAGATGCTAGTAGCATCTAGAACATTTCAGTTCTGCTACTTGGATGTATTACTACATAGTAGATACTAGAAGCAGCTAGCTGTTATTAGTACTCAAATATTAATAGCTAGCTGTATAATGTTCTGGATATATAGGTTGACCTAAGGTCAGTATAGCTTAGCATATAAATAGAACATGTAGGAGCACTTGTAAGCCAAGCTTGAGGACTGGTTCAATTAATATTGCAGCTGCAATATAGTGAGCCTCAATTGCTTCCTAAGTGAACATTAGCGTGAGATCTTGTGAGAGTTTTGCTTACTGTTCGTTGTTCGTGTGAGCTCCTGGGCCAACAATTGGTATTAGAGTTAGTTAGCTTCTTCATTGTCTGACGAAGGTCATGCCGCGGACACTGGAAAGTGCAAAATCTGGTGTTGGTAGCAGCAGCGGTAGCATGGTTGTCTCGAGGATGTCGACGAGAGAAGGCGTCGTAAGTCTTCAATATCCGATGCTCACCGGCAACAACTATGGGCCTTGGGTGGTGAATATGAAAATCTTCATATGCGCGTAAGGATTGTGGGAAGCAGTGGAGAGTAAGGAGGTTGTTGACGAGCGCAAGGATCATATAGCTCTCACAACTATCATACAAACTATTCCGGAGGACATAATGATGGTCTTGGCGGAGAAGATGACAGCAAAGGAGGTATGGGCCACATTAAGCTGCATGTTGGTTTCGACCGCGTCAAGGAAGCTCATGTTTAGACCTTGATGATCTGTACATGAAGGAGACAAAGTCAATTAGTGACTCCATCATGAAGCTAACCACCATCGCCAATGAGATACGAGCACTCGAAGAAAAGATGGACGAGCACACGGTTATAAAGAAGCTTCTTCATTGCCTTTTGTCTCTACTTTTGAGCAGCTTGCTGATATAAAGAAGCTGGTGGAAGTGGTCGGTCATCTCTAGGCATATGAGGAGAGGAATAGAGGCCGCCGGCGAGCTCATGCTGAGTGGGAAGCAAGGTTCAAGGGCAATCACATTTTGGTAAGAACCGCAAATTTGACAAGGCAAATATCCAGTGTTTCAATTGTCAAAAGTTCGGACATTTTGCTATGGAATGCCACAACCGAAGTAAGGAGTAAGAGGCGATTGACCTCCTTATTGATGCTGATGATCAGCCAGCACTGCTATGAAGATGGAGTCGACGAGTTGAGTCCAGGATGTTTGAGTAGTGGCGTCGCCATCCTGAAGTCGATTCTAAGAGTAGGTTTTGAGAATAGGTTTTGATGAGTGATGTCCTGGATGTTGAGTAGTCGTGTCACCGTCCAAAAGTCGAAGCTGAAGGTAGAGCATGAGGTGTTGAGTAGTTGTGTCGCCATTATATGCATGCTTAGCAAGTGTTGTGCATAACGTAGGAATGTCCGAATGCGTCGACAAGATAGAGATTATTGGGGAGATGGTTAGATATAATCTTGGCATCTACTAGAAGATTGTAGGAGTAGCTTAATGGTAGCTGAATGGAGATGCTAGTTGCATTTAGAACATTCCGCTACTTGGATGTACTACTAGATAGTAGATAGCTGTTATTAGGACTCTAGCTAGCTGTAGAATGTTCTGGATATATGGGTTGAGTTAAGATCAGTTCAGCTTAGCCTATAAATAGAACATGCAAGAGCACTTGTAAGCCAAGCTTGAGGACTAGTTCAATGAATACTTTAGCTGCAATATAGTTATCCTCAATTGTTTCCTAAGTGAACATTAATGTGAGTCTTGTGAGAGTTTTGCTTGTTGTATGTGTGAGCTCTTGGGCCAACAACTTCTAGAGGCCTAATACCTTACCAATATAGTCCTTAAGAATAACATTGATTCTCTTCATAAACTACTTTGAACAGTTGCTGAAGTACATAATAGTTATTATGCCAGTAAGTCGAGTCGAGTAAGCGGACTAACATAACATGACAATTTTTCTAGCATGCTATTTAGTACTTATGTCTTACGAAGATTAAAGATTGCATGACATGTTACATCATTTGTTTACTTCTTGAAGACTTGAAACATGAAGAGTTGCTACTGCTTAGTGCTTAGGCTTGCTAATTGCTACTGCCATGCTACTGCTTATGCTAGTATGCTACTTTCTACTTCTTGTGCTACTTGGCATTGCTGAACCATAAGTTGGGCTTGGGCCTTCAATCTTTAGTCTCAAATCCAGCCCACACCATAAGTCGCTCAACTTTGTTTGATCCAGTTGACTCAAGTCAACGAGTCGCAGGCAATTCAAGTGACTACCTACTTAGGGGCCCTTCCCTTTGGCTTATTTTATTTTCTTAGCGTCATTCTTTTCGTTTTATCTTAACTTATATTATCTCCTTATCTTTGACTTTGTATGTGGGAAGATAAGATAAGAGCATGTCTAGCAGGTGCTATATAACACTATTGCGGTCAATTTCAGTTTCAATCTATCCAGCAGAGTCTCTATGCCAGTCTTGAAATTTAGACTCTCCCCTCAGTCTCTATATTTAGAGACTTTCTATCTAATCTATATATCTTTTTGGGGATAGAGTCTCTGCTGGAGAGTATGGAAATATAGGAACTGAATAGTATTTTGGAGATGGGATATAGCGATTGAAATTTAGGGAACCTGCTGGTGATGCTTTAAGGTGAACAGAATGACACCTTTCTTATTTGCTTATAAGCTGAACTCCGATAGGTTCCCAAGGTGGTTTGGAAAGTCAAGTGAACTTTGCTGGATTCATTTCTTAGAGCTCTAAAACGTGGTTTCGAACCAGAAAAAATGAACTGCAAAAGTTTAAGTTTTTGATTTAGAGGTAAGTAGATAACTAAATAAGCTGAAGAGAGATACAGCCGATTCAGTAACAATATATAATACATACTGATTCAGTTACCAATAAACGTGTAAGTATATTCCTCTCTTTTTTCCCATCAGGCTACCTTTTGAAGAAAAGTGCAAAAACTAACGGGTGGAGCAGAAGGTGGTTTGTCTTAAATGAGAAGAGTGGAAAGGTTTAGTCTTCCATACCCACTGTTTCATTGTGTTCTTGATGCCCTTCGATCGTACTGAGGGTTCTTTAAGATGTTTTGACTTCTAGTATTTTATTTTTCCTTCGCACACATCGATGATTATTATACTTATTATTGCTATTGTAATCGTTTTATCAGCTTGGGTACACAAAAAAACAAGAAGAGAGACATTTTCGTGGTGTCATCACCCTCGAGGTGAGCAGTCTTCGCTTCTGTTCTTTTATTCTTTTCAGCACTGAAATGGTGACATAATTTTTGCATTGCTGTTGTAGCGGTTTAGTTTGTTTTCCTTTTCCTGTTACCATAAAGAGCTCAGGAACTGTGGTTCATTGCCTCATGATGCCACTTTTTTTTTCTTGCGAAAAGTGTGGTATACTACAGTTTTTGTCATGCTAATGAGCAATGATTTTATGACATATGAGCCAGGTGGCTAACAAATTATGGTATGCCAAATTGTGGCAATGTTTTGTATCGAACTAAGCATCCACTAATCCACAGTTCTATTCATATCAACAAGTTTGTACTACAAGAGTTATAAAATGAGCTGATTTGGTAACTTGCATGATCTGTCTTGCTGTGCATTTTCAGGAATGTAACCTTGAGGAAGTTGAGGAAGAACTTTCCAAAAGTTCGAAGGATTCAAAAAAGGCAAATGGGCCAGAAAAAGGCCCTAGTCTTGTGTTTAAGATAACTAACAGGGTGGCCTACAAAACAGTCCTAAAAGGTTGACCTCCGTGAATATTGCAGTTGATGTTTTCTTGATAGCTTTTTTTGTTTATATAAATGCTTTATCTTGTTTTGCAGCTCATAGTGCTGTTGTATTGAAAGCTGAGAGCATGGCCGACAAAGTTGAGTGGATAAACAAGATAAAAGCTGTAATTCAAAGCAAAGGGGGTTCCTTCAAGGGTCCAAATACTGAGGGTGGTCCCATGAGGCAGAGCCATTCGGATGGCTCCCTGGTAAGTTCTAGCTTATACATGGTTTACTTGTCTTTGTATCTTTATATGTTGCAAAGCCTTTATCTTATTTTGTTTTCCTTTTTTAAACTATTTATTTGGCTTTAAGGATGTTATTACACAGTTCCCCTTTCCCACTCCAGTATGTTTATTATTTTGAAGTGTAAAAACGAAGTCTTCCCCTTTCTGCCAGTTGTGTATTTCAATTGACATCTGATCGCTACGTACTGTTCAAAGGATTCTATGGTGCGGAGACCTGCCGATCCTGAAGAAGAACTTCGATGGATGTCTCAAGAAGTTCGTGGTTATGTAGAGGCTGTTTTGAATAGTCTAGCAGCAAATGTCCCAAAGGTTCAGGTTCTACTTACAGTTTGTTCCGCCCTTATAATTGAGGCCATGTTTTCATTGTTTTTTCTTTCTTTACAATTCAGGCAATTGTGCTTTGCCAAGTGGAGAAAGCAAAGGAAGATATGCTAAACCAGTTATACAGCTCAATAAGGTTGATTCTGTTTGTGAATACATGCTTTTGATTCTTATTCTAGTGACTACCTGGCTGGCTGTTTGTTGCTTTCTGCCTTTTTTTTTCCCCTCGTGTATTCTTCCATTTTGAAACAAATTTTCTCAAACTCTACAGAGATGACATGAGTTGGAAAATAACATTGATATATCACCGATGCCTGGTGGCCTCAGGCCTATCCAAGTGAACAGGCAAACACAAGCTTGCAAATGCACACTACCCTCTAAGCTCTGATACCTATTATACAGGCTGGCCATATGAATTGAAAGGCTCCAAATTGAATCCTGACAATCTTGCAGTGTTTTGGAAGGCACTAGGCGCTAGTTGGGCAGTTTACTGGCGCCTAGCGCCTAAGCGGCATCAGCCTAGCGCCTAATCCTACCTAGACGCCACTTAGGCGGGGGAAAACACCTATGTGGCCAAGGCGGCCGCCTGTTGCCTAGTACCTAGGCGCCGCCTAGGGCTAATTTTTAAAACAGTGCAATCTTGATATTGTTTATTTTTCATGTACTTCCATATTTGGATATAAATATCATCAATTGAGACACTCTTTTTTGGTAGTTTGTAAAAGAAAGTTATTTAATCGTTAGTGAACATTTCTGCTGTGCAGCTATATTTTTAAAATATATCTTGAATAAATCTAGTAATTTTAGAACACTATTTTATGGTTTGATTTGATGACGCATTATTTTTAGTCTGTATATTTTATTTACCATACACCTGCTAGCATTATATTGTTCCTGCACTTATTTCTTGATTCTCATCACTAGTGGGCAAAGCAATGCAAAAATTGAAGAGCTTCTCCAAGAGGACCACAATGCTAAGCGTAGAAGGGAGAAGTGCGAAAAACAATCATCTCTACTGTCAAAGCTTACTCGCCAACTTAGTGTACATGATAATCGAGCTGCTTCTTATTCGAATGATATCTCTGAACCTGGTAAGCTGACTACATTTTCTTTATTTGAATAATAACAACAGTAGATTTACTAATTTTATCTGTTCTCAGGACTTCTCATCTATAATCATCATATACCTAATGGTTTGGTGCCTATAATTAATAGTAATACTATTTGATTTGACTTATAACTAAACATGTTTTTTACATACGTGACACTGATCAAATTATACAGCAAATTGGTTGAATTAACTGTTTATTTTGTACTTCGATTATCAACCCATGAAAGTGCCTTGCAATAGCTGAGGTGTTTCGTTGTTTGCAATACCGCTTTTGCTAGTTCAGGGACTGGTTATAACTGGCATTTCGGTTCAGGGACCAATTTGGTACGATGAATATAGTTGTGTGACCAAATAGGTACTTTTTTCAATCTGGAATTTATCTTTCGTAGCTTGAAAACTTGATTGCGCTAAAAAGTTTTTTATGGCCTTTGTACTTTGTAGTAGGTTCTGGGATAGCTTAGGTGCTTAGAGAGGCTAAGCTGAACCAAAATGGTTCATTCCATCCTTCTGCCTATCTTTGGACCCTTATTTTCTTGGTTTGGTTTAAACCTATTTTTATAATTGCCCACTTAGCTTGTGCTACCTGTTGCTAAGTAGGTGGCCAATGAATTAGATTTTATCTGGATAGTTTGTGATCCCTGCACTTAATACGGAGCACTTTGGAACTGATCATAAATTGCTTGAACAAAATCATTTCAGAGAGCCCTCGAACACCCAGCCGCCCAGGCGAGGACTGGAGGTCTGCCTTTGATTCCGCATCGAATGGCCCTAACCTTGGTTCCAGTTCTGGCAGCGAATCAAGGTCGAGAAGTGCCGACGGTCGCAATCGGCGCCAGGAAAATGGGGATGTGAGCTCAGGTGCCACCTCCAGCAGCCGACGCACGCCAAACCGATTGCCGCCAGGTCCACCTAGATACTAATCGCGCTGATTAGTATCCATGAGCATCATTTATTCTTGCTAGGCACACGCGCCGTATTCTGATGTCGGTAACTGGGAGAGCGGATTGTTGGTGATTCGGACAATAGAGCGCCGTAGTGGAGAGATTGCATGAACAGTTTGTACGCGCTGGGGACCCTGAGTTGTTTATAGAAATATAGGTAATCCATGATCTCTATTGTTTCATCATCATTTTGGCTTATTGATGTCTGATGCTGCCCCTACCTCTGGGATTTTGTGGGACGGTCGATCTCAATTTTTTTTCCGCTGTGTTGTACGCCTTTTTCTTGTAGATGGTGTTGTATTATTCCCCCCAATGCATGTGCTTCTGTGTGGCGTCCATGGTTCATCATTTCAAGTCATGCTTTCGCTAAAAGTCACGGTCGTGGTTGTTCACGTCCTACTAAAACTCCCCTCGCATTGGTTGAATGGAAACATGGTTCGAGACAAAAAGAGAGAGAGAGAGAGAGAGAGAAGCTGATAATAAACTCTTTGGACATTACCATTCTTCCGTTGACCTGCCGCAGGCCTGAAAAATATCCTGTCAAGAAACCAAAAAAATTTAAAAACCACTAAAAGAAAAGAAACAAAAAGGACGGAGTACACGAATCTGGATGATTTGATACCAACAGTGGGTGAAGCTTTTAACTTACAAAAAACTGAACAAAAAAGATAAAGAGACCTCAATGGAAACAAAAAGGAGGTTCTTTAGTGCTCATTATAATGTTCCTTGTTTGTTAAAAGAGGTATTGCATTATGTATATAAGATGTAACAACTAAAAAGTTTGTTATCCAGAAAAGACCTGGCGATTAAATAAATTACTAGAAAAATCTCATATTTCAAATAGGAACAATGGTCATAAAAAAACATAACCATTGTAAAAAAAATACTCCCTCTGTTCTTTTTATTTGTCATCATTTACTTTTGGACATGCCCGTTAAACATTCATTTTATTAAAAAATTTAATGCAAATACGCAAAAATATAAATCATGCTTAAATTACCTTTAATGATAAAACAAAGCATAAAAATGCAAATGATACTTAAATAGTTTTTTTTTTGAATATGATGAATACTCCCTCCGGTCATAATAAGAAGTCGCCGTTGACTTTTGGACACACCTTTAACCATTTGTCTTATTCAAAAAAGTTATATAAATATTATTTATTTTGTTATGATTTGGAGTATAATACAGTTTTTTTGGACTTGTTGGCAATATGAAAGATAACAAAAGAATACACCTTTTCACTCCTTCAGTTCACATAGGAGAATATGCCCCTCCCATGTACATAACTCAAATGAACTTTTTATGCTAGTAAAAACAAAGTAATCTAAATAAAATTCTCTGGGTTAAAATATGCCCCCTCTATTATAAAATAGTAAGCGTTTTATACATTGATACTGTCTCCAAAATAGAACTTTAACCATAAAATTTTTAATATTTATTTATAATGCATTAAAAATTACTCTCTCCGTTTTTGTATGTTTGATGCCTTTGACTTTTCGACATGCATTTGACCATTTGTCTTATTTGAAAATTTAGTGCAAACATGCAAAAGAATAAGGAATGCTTTATGTACGTTAACAAAAGAAATCACAACAAAATAAAAGATATTTGCATAGCTTTTTTGAATATGACGAATGGTCAAAGGTGTGTTAAAAGTCAAAGGCGTCAAACAAAAAGAACGAAAGGAGTATATTTATGAAAGTTCTTTCCAAGATGAATCTATCTATACGGTTTTTATGTTCTCAATTTAAATAGTTTAGAAGTTCTCTATGGATAAAGTTTTAAAATTTTGACTTAGGACAAATGTAAAACAACTATTGTTTCATAATAGAGGGAGTAGAAAGCACTGTAATAGCTTACTATGAGTCCCCTGATCTTCTGGTGGTAAGGGCATGCCTAACCCTAACTCTAAACTTCTCCTATGTCATTATTATTTATCCACTTTTCAATCCTCCCTACATTTTCCTCTTTGTATTTTATTTACTCTCTCTCCTAGACCTGATCATGGGAAGCCCGGCCCGGTAAGCCCGGTCAGACCCGACCGACACATCGGGCTGGGCTTGGGACTGGAAATGAGACCCTACGCGCCGGGCCGGGCTCTGGTCTAGTCTAGTGGGACCAGGCTTTTTCAAGCCCGGCCCGGCTCAGCCTTTGAACAGATCTACTCGCTCCTCCGGTGATAGTTAGGGGAGGTACTATCTTCACCAAAAGTCAGGGGTGGAGCCAGGGCCCGGTGACTCTACACTCGTGCCCGGGCTCTTGGCCCATTAGCCATTTACCCCCATTGCATATACACTGCGCCATCGAGTTCACAGCCTGGGCGCCACGGCCCAAATCGGCCTCCAGCTTTCCGCATCCCATCTCTCGGCCCGCTGCATGGCGCCCGCAGTATGCCACGAATTCCTAGTCGACCGGTCTCCCGTCCAATTCCCAAATCCCCATCGAACCGAACCCTAGCGGCGTACTCCCTCTGCCTCTTGGAGTCCCGCACCCGGATGTCAGCTCTGGTCGGCGTTCTGCCGCTCGCCGAGTCGCCGACTCAGGCGCTCAGTTGAAGCTTGCCGTTGGTGCCCAGCTCCCTCCGCTGGCGCTCAGCAACTTGCCCATGCGCTGGCTGCTGCCCGCCTACGCCCTCGCCCCTCGCTCCTAGAGGCCAGAGGCCGGAGCCGTCCAAGACTCCAAGTCCAGCCATGCCCGTGAGCTATCCAACTCTTTGATTACAGCCATGTCCAGTGTTGTGAAGAAAAGAAATAGGAGGAGAAAGTCTGTAAGTAGGAGGGGTAAAAGTCTGTAAGTGATTGCTTGTTTGCTTCTGGATTGCTGCCCGGTTGGAGAAAGAAGTGGAGCCTGGAGACTCGAGCTATCAGTTGTCCACTTATTAAAAAGGTGAATTGAGTTATCAAAACTAAGGGTCAGTTTTTTTCAGCTTAATAGCTTAACGGTTTAGCAGCTGAACGGTTTAACAGCTTTACGACTTATCTATGATTTAAAAAGACATATGTTTTGAGTTTTTTTAGTCTGTTTTTTTGCTGTTTTAAAGGTGGGTCCTAACGCTTTAAAAAGTAAGTCAAATGAAATGGATCCGAACCTCGAGACTATCTCGAGAAGCTCTCGAAGTTCAGTCATTTCAGCCGTTCAGCTGTTCAGATCAGCTCAAAAGAACAGGGCCTAAATTGCTAATTAGGATGGCTGATGCTTGGTTTAATCATTTGATGGTGTGCTACATCCAACGAGAAATATTCAAAGAACTTGATGATGCTACCATCTTGCGACGGTTCTAAGGCATAAATACTAGGAAAATGAATTTGCCTTGTCGTAGACACGACTAGCTTACTATTGGTATGTGATGCATTTTAATACTCTTAGCGTTAATATAATTTTATGTTTTATAATGCGCTAATCAATATAATTTATCTTGCAGTGTTTTTGAACGGAGTTTGTTTGGTTTTTTTTGCATGTGGTTGGCCTCTATTGATGTATTTATCATGCTTTCTTTTTATTTATTTTGGTGTTTAATATTCGCATTGGTATTGAACAATGATTTGAATGAAATATACTATTGTGTCTTAAAATTACTTGTGTTATATATGCATGATCTGTTAGTGGTGTTTAGTGCTGTACACTTTAGTTTTATTGCGCCAAGGCTCCCAAAATGTTCTGACTCCGCCACTGAGCAGAATCAACCAAAAACAGAGTCAACTTCTGGTATGTCGAAGTGTAACGGTCAAGTCGAGGAGTATGCATTTTGTGTATACAAAGCTGCTCAATAGATGAATTCCGTAAAAAAAATTTGAATGCTTCATACCACCGCTTATCTATTGGTTCAACCCGCAGAAAATCTCTCCAAAACTTATGAATCTGATGCACCTTCCTCACCCCAAAACTCAAGAGATTGTGAGACGATATCGCCTCTGCTTTGGACTGGAACTCTTCTCCCTCTCCCTCCCTCCGGCACACACACACACGCTTCAAAAAAGCCGCTCAAAGTGGAGTAATTATTGCCGTCCGTGAGCAGACACGTGGTTAGTGCCTGCGCCATGTCACCTCCCAGGCTCCCACCCATCTATCGCACAAATCTCGACACGATATCAACGGCGGACGTTGTCGACTGAGAAATAGAGTAAAGTAGTCGCCTGAGATGGTAGTTGCTTGTTTGCAAGAGCATCTCAACAGGCACACTTTAAAATACTCTATTTACTGTACTCTCTATCCATTTATTTAATTTTTTTTTCACACTTTACACTACACTTTAAAAGATTCCTTTTCTCTAATAAACAACATTTCTACACATTTTATTTTATATCTTCTGCTGCGGACATGTTATTTCTTCTTCCTCCGGCCTCGCTTGAAAAAATCGTGGAGTTTTCTGATTTTGAAAGGTGCTCTCAATGTACAACTTGGGGGAGTTTGTTGGATGCGTCATCTTAATTATTTGAAGAGCCCAGCGTTTCCCACATCTTTTGCGAGCTGATGTGCCTCATTTAGTAATATTTAGTGCTCTGCAGAATATTAGATTGTCGTTCTTGCGTGCGTTGGAATTGTTTAATGTTCTTTATGAGATGCTTAATCATTGCATTAGCGCCGATGCTCCATGCATGATTAAAAAGGCAGAATATTATTTTACCCGCAATCGACTCTATTCATAGGGAGTAGCCCGGTGGTAATCTTCCTTCAAAGGCATCATTTGCCTCGCTTCTAAAATAAAAATTCGAAATCTGCTGGTGTTTGCCTCGAATACTATAAGTCGGTTACGTGGATTCTAAGTTATAATAGACAAAAAAAAAAGTCGTGTTAGAATCGGACTCGTATCTGTAGCCTCCACTAAAAAGTTATAAAATAGTCATGACAACCTCTTTGTAGCACTGAACGTACAGTGTCAGCGATCGGCACATGATCAGAACATGTGTGGTCCGTTGAGCTTATGTTGATTGGGAAGTAGCGTCCATAGTCAAATCTTCAAGGATTCTGGTTGATGCATTTTGAGCAAACTAAGTTAAGAGTTTTATCAACAATTTGCTTGTAAAAAGTGGTCAGTAGAATTTATACTCTGCATCGTATCTGTAGCCTCCACTAAAAAGTTATAAAATAGTCATGACAACCTATCCGTAGCACTAAACGTGCAGTGTCAGCGGTCGGCACGTGATCAGAACCTGTGTGGTCCGTTGAGCTTATGTTGATTGGGAAGGAGCGTCCATAGTCAAAGCTCCACAGATATAGGCGGTGATTTGAAATATCATGTCTCTGGTGTCATCTAGATCTTGTGTCTCAAATTAAATCCTAACGAGTGGCATCATAGCCTAGTAATATTTAGTGCTCTGCAGAATATTAGATTGTCGTTCTTGCGTGCGTTGGAATTGTTTAATGTTCTTTATGAGATGCTTAATCATTGCATTAGCTCTGATGCTCCATGCATGATTAAAAAGGCATAATACAGTATTATTTTACCCGCAATCGACTCTAATCATAGGGAGTAGCCCGGTGGTAATCTTCCTTTAATCGTTAAAGGCATCATTTGCCTCGCTTCTAAAATAAAAACTCGAAATCTGCTAGTGTTTGCCTTGAATACTATAATATAAATTAGTTACGTGCATTCTAAGTTATAATAGACGAGAAAAAGTTGTGTTAGAATCGGACTCTTATATGTAGCCTCCACTAAAAAGTTATAAAATAGTCATGACAACCTATCCGTAGCACTAAACGTGCAGTGTCAGCGGTCGGCACGTGATCAGAACCTGTGTGGTCCGTTGAGCTTATGTTGATTGGGAAGGAGCGTCCATAGTCAAAGCTCCACAGATATAGGCGGTGATTTGAAATATCATGTCTCTGGTGTCATCTAGATCTTGTGTCTCAAATTAAATCCTAACGAGTGGCATCATAGCCAAGATCTGTAACCCGAAACATCTCCTGAACATCGCACAGATGGGTTTACGCCCACATCGGATATTGATGATGGGGGAGCACAAGTTAAAAGGTAGAGACGCTCCTCACCTATCAATCTAGTATTTTAGGTTAAATTGGCCAATGGATATAGGATACCTGACCGAGACCAGGTATTGGTCTTGGGGGAGCCGGATCGCTGTTGGGCGATGAGATAGTAGGTTCTGGAAGTGATTTTAGGAGACATTAGATACATTTAGTAAAGGGGAGACATTCGAGAAGGTTGTGAGGCAGTTTGACAAGTGAAGGTCAGGCTGGCTAGCGATCAAGTCTACTATGAACTGTGCCAGGAGGGAAGGGTTCAAGCAGACCAAAAACTTGTCCGAGGTGGAGAACAAATCAGGCGTTAAGACCGGGCATCTATTTCAGAAGGCAAAAAGATCGGTTCAAGTGGTCAGACCGAAAATATATCTTAGGTGGAGAACGGATTAGGCATTAAGACCAGGATCTATCTTCGGAGGCAAAAAGATCAGACAGTGTAAAATCTTAGCCAGTAGGATTGGACCAACAAAAAAAAGGAACTACTGCTAATGTGATTGTGGTTGAAAGTGACTCGAAGGCAAAGGTGGTGACATTATCTCAAATATCAAATATGTAGTCAACCGGAGCTTGGATATTAGATTTGGTTGGTCTTTCATGTGACACACAAAAAAGAGTGGTTTTCTTCGTACAAGGATGATGATTTTTGTTTTGTCTACTTGGGCGGTGACCTGGTTTATCGTGCCATTGGAATAGGAGCTATCAAAGATCATGATGTATAGAGGAGTTGACCGGATACTTCAGGGTGTAAAACATGTGGTGAGGCAAAAAAGGAATCTAATTATGCTGTAAACCTTAACATGAGGGGATGGTGTTATAGACTGTTGTAGATAGAAGGATCATTAGGATCATAAATGGTCGCAAGACTGTGATAGTGTGATGATCAGGAAGAAGACAAGGTCACATTTGTATAGGTTGCAGGGGAGTTGTGAATTCTAGATGTAGGGAGTATTGTTGCAGGTGGAGTCATGAAAAAGCCAAGATTCATCGGTTAGTGGTGTTTGTTAGGTATGAGGCCAAGTTAGACTTGTTGGGTGATTTTGAATAAGCTGTGAAGTACATGGATAACCATCATGGAGGGCTTGGATTTTGATGGTGCAAAGTACCTGGGCTCACGGTTGAAGAAAATTTGTTCATCGGTCAAGAGACTGACACACGTCTGTCATAAGAAAAATAAGAGGCAAGGACGGTGCGAGCTTTTGCGCAAGATGGAAAACAGAACGGTCGTGGTCCCCTCATGAGTTCCTTGGTAGTACGAACCTAGTCCATGTGTAAAAATGGGGCACAGGAGCAGTACCGTCACACTGGATCTATAAATCGGAGTGATTAGATATTGTAGAGAGCTCATCCAGATCTCATAACGACGCTGACGACACTGAGGATGTGACAATTGAGAGAGATCAACATCGAGAGTACGGAAGGCTCCAACAGGTGGCTAACGATGATGCCTGTGCTCAAGCTTGGGCACAGAAAATCTCCACCATCGAAGATGCGATGGAGCAATTAGCCAGCGATGGGACAATTAGCACCCTCCTAGGTGAGGAGATCGACGACAAGCCAGTTGCCGCAGAGGGCGAGGCCGTAGAAGTCAAGGAGGCCACAGAGGGTGTGGTTGCGACTTGCGATGGCAGTCGAAGATTTGGATGAACAAGACGGGGAGGCCGAGGCCGCCCCGAATCCTCCTCCTATAGCGGTCAAATATTGATTGTTGATGAAGACAACGTAGAGGTGGATGATGATTGATGATGTCTTTGCTTGACAAAATTGACTCGATTCACTTCATAAGACTCGTTCCATTGACTTTAACTCGATCATCCTCCCCAACGATCAACCCGCCAAATCGATTTTGACCTAGACCTCAACTCCTGGTGACACTGCCGTCTTGTTGACCTCGACTTGACCGTCACATTTCGACATACCTTGATCATCACATACACTCATGGGACATAACTCTTTAGAAATCACTCATGAAAAACATTAGTATGAAAAACTCAATAGATATGAATATGTTTGATATCCATAAGCGACTAAGTGCTACAAATGTTTCACATAAAGAGGCAAATATGAATGAAAACACTTGTCATATGAAAGGTCTTTACTAAGTGCATCATTATGAATATGTAATTCATCTATATACACTAGAGAGGTGATTGCTAAAAATGATATTCATATTATATCTCAAAGCATATGTGAAGTTATTGATGTAATAAATTAAAGGGATAAAATAAAAGCATGGATAAACACAAAATATAATACATTATACGAAATTAACTTCACAAAAGATATGTCTAATGAGAGCATTTATGGATAGCATATGTATGTACAAAACCACTTAAACACGATGAATTTTATCCGGTGAATCAATTAGATACAAGGCAGCAACACGCATGCACTAACACTCCTAGTAAATTAACCGATATATCATATTTTTATAATATTTACGGGGAGGTTACATTTGCTTGCCAAATGCCTCCGCTTTTTTTCTTCCTTTTTTCTCGTATACAAATAGTTTATATGCGAAGAGAGCCTTCACATCTAAAAATAACGAACAAAAGAATCAAGGCCGGGCAAAATTGTACAGACCCCCCTAGAGCACTATATCTATTTACACTTGGGTCCGCCTATCGTCGCCGGTCGTCGACCGTCGCCTGCAGCCTCTCCTGGCGTGCCAGCCGGTTGAGCATGGCGAACATGCCGACCATGGGGGCGGTGTTGTACGTGCACGCCTCCGTCTGCATGTAGTTCTCCCTGTCGTCCCGGAACCTGTCGCGGCGGTCCGGGCCGCCGACGATGGCGCCGACGACGGCGTTGGGGTTGGCGCCGCGG
The DNA here is from genome assembly GCA_005191435.1 of Raddia distichophylla. NCBI lineage: Eukaryota > Viridiplantae > Streptophyta > Magnoliopsida > Poales > Poaceae > Raddia > Raddia distichophylla. Next base: position 3,178,456 of record SPJY01013647.1, read on the forward strand.
CGGCCGAACCAGTCGTCGAAGCCCTGCGCGCAGCCGATGAACCCCTTGCTGTCCTTGTACGGCACGATGGAGGCGGCGCGGTGGTGCACCCTGCTCGGGTACCTGCCGCCGTAGCCGACGAGGTAGCTCATGCCGCGCGGGTTGGCGCCGAGCACGTAGTCCACCTGCGCCCTGGCCAGCGCGAACGCCTCGCCGGCGCCGGCCGTCCCGCCGCCGGCGCAGCGCATGGCCGCCCGCGGCGCGCCGGCGGCGCCGGCGCCGGACAGGTAGCCGGAGTAGGCGGCGAGGAGGAACGCCGCGCTGGTGACGTACTGCATGTTGTTCCACTGCCGCACGTACAGCATCCCGCCGGGGCTCCGCTCCACGTTGGCGTCGGCGCCGCCGGCCTCGTTCTTGCCGAGGCAGGCGCACACGTAGTGCTCCGCCTTCGCCCGGTACTGCTCCAGCGTGCCCCTGTGCCGCGCCTCGTGCTCCCCTCTCAGCAGCAACTGCACATCAACAACACCGCACTCTTCGTCAGTAGCCACTTACATGTAAACATGACGCTCTCTATTAGTCTATTGTCATGACACTACATACTCTTATGTGACAGTGAACTTGATCGCTTACCCTGGCGGCGAGGATCTGGACGCCGGCGTACTTGACGTCCCAGCTGAACTCGGTGATGGCCCAGCCGGTGCCGCCGAAGTCGTCGGCGTTGTCGACGACGTAGTCGAGGTAGGCGGCGCGGCCGGTGGCGCGGTGCAGCCACAGCGCCGCCCACAGGAGCTCGTCGTGGTAGCCGCTCACCGACGCGTAGTAGCTCTTCACCTCCGCGATGCTGCTGTCGTACTTGCCCCTGTACTTGTCCGCGAACTCGAACAGCTGTCGAATCAAAATCAAAACTTGCTCATTCACATGTGCCTAGAGTTTCTTTAACTATCACCCCCTTTTCAAAAAAAAAAAAACTATCACCCACTTTAAAACTACACTCTAGTAACACTAAAATTATACGACTCGCAAAGATGCAATTTTAGTATAAATTTGCTGTTTCTCTATTTGCTGTTTTACTTTTATAATATTTTATGATTTACTGCTATGTAGATTTGCCAAATACACGTACTCATATACTTTTTTTCTTCCTTTGTTTCAAATCGTCGTATTTGATTCAATCATTCTAAAATTGCACACCGATGATACAAAACGTGATAAAGATGTGTAACTTTAGTATAGTTATAGTGCAATTCTAACAAAATCAACTAGCACTTACTATTTTATTGTGCAGTGTTGGTCCCAAAAAAACCTAAAAATCAGTGTCAGCACCAGGTCATCACTGATCATCACTTGCCAGCACACTAGTTTAACCAACCAGCTAACTAATATTCTCCCGACAGAAATGAGATGGTTAACTTCGAAACTATTTATAAGAGCACATATAAACCTACTATTAACCAGAAGCTATTAATTAAGAGCATAGTTGATCACACATGCATGTGGGTGGGTGGGGCCCGCAATGTCGGTCTCGCTAGATCGACGGAAACTTCACACGGCTAATAAAAAAATGCAAGCTTGGCCTTGACCCTGACGCCACGTTGGCACGTGCGGCACGGGGCACAAGGAAGAAGCACACGGCTTCGATGTGAACCCCAGGGAAAGAAAACCCGACCGTTTTGACCACGGTTTTCCCGGTCGGGCCCCCAGAATCTACAGCAAAAACGGTCATCGCTACGCGTACCCGAGAGGCACTCCACACAGTCCACACGCGTACTCAAGAACGTAGTTAAGGCAGTGATTACTGATTAACCGCTTAATCAACCAGGAATCCAAGGATCACTGGATCAGCAGTAGCTGATTGCTGCTGTTAGCGTTAGTTAATTACCTGCTGGGCGTGGTGCAGGAGGAGGTGGGCGTAGTGCGGGTTGGCCTCCCGGAAGACGATGGCGGCGGCGGCCATGGCGGCGGCGGTCTCGCCGGCGACGTCGGAGCCGGGGCGATCGCGGTCGACCTTGTACGCCTGCCTCGACGTCGTCATGTCCTCCGGCCGCTGCCAGCAGTAGTGGTCCGTGTCGCCGTCGCCGACCTGCATGCACGCGGCGGGCGGCGCCGCCATGATCGATCAGTCATTTCCGGCCGGAGCATTTGATATATATCTTAGTTTTGAATTTTGATCACGCTGTCAAGGCTAGCCAGCTACCCATGCATATATGCATGATATATGCATGGGGGTTGGGACAGAGCGAAGGCGATAATGAATTTTCAATTCCTAATCCCATGTGAGAAGGCAATCATGCAGTACACTGTGAGAGTTGCGCGTCTGCATCGGTGGATCGATGGGCTGAGCCGCGCCTAGCTTAGCTCGGCCTTGTCCTGTAGCTCCACCTAACAAATGTTCCTTTCGTTTTCTAATCTTTTCTTTCTTCTTTCCATCTCGCCAACCGGAGCCAATTGTGCTCGTTGCATGTTGTTGGTCCGGTCGACGATATGGATGGTCGGAGGGATCACTCGGTTTGAGTTGGTGATTGGGTGGTTGGTTGGTTAATTAATTAATTAATTAATTGGTTGATTGATTAATGGAGTAGCTATTAGCTAAGCTAAGGTAATGATACTATGTGCAGTAAGTGATTAGTGTGAGGAGGATGGATGGTTGATATGATTAATGATCAGTTACCTCGGCCCAGAGCTCGTCAGGCTTGGTGTGTGCCTTGATGAAGTAGTCGGTGCCCCACTTGATGGACTCGAGGGCGTGGGCGAGCTCGCCGGCGTCCGCCACGTCGCCGCCGTACTCGAGGAGGCTCCACGACAGCATCGTCACCGTGAACGCCATGGGCAGCCCGAACTTCACGTGGTCGCCGGCGTCGTAGTAACCTCCCACCAAATCCACCTGCACCACCACCCATGATCAGCAATCTCTCTATTTCTCTCTCTCTCTCTCTCTCTCTCTAGCCTCTGCACGTACTCCTTGCTCGAGGCCGTCGGTGAGGCCGGAGTGGTCGCGCCAGGCGACGCGCTGGCCGTGCGGCAGCCGCCCCGACCGCTGCGCCTCGAAGTAGAGGAGGCTCTTCCGCAGCGCCTCCTCGTAGTCATGCTGCGGCGGCGGCGCCGCCGCCGCCATGGCCGCGGCGACGACGGCCGCGCCAAGAATAACCCACCCGCCGGCGCCCCTCCTCCTCATTATCCCCTCGCAGCAGCTGCTTCTCGCATGTATCGATCAGCACTTCCTCCACCACCCGGCCGGCACCTCCGCCGGCGACCCCGCAGCTAGCTCGCCGGCGCCGGAGCTGGTGGTGTGTGAGACTGGCGATCGATCGACTGGAGGCCGGTGGGGTGTCTACGCTGTGGGGAGGAGTACTCGATCTCTTATATGTGCAGAGGAGGGAGACCGTGTGGAACGAGAGGGGGGTTAGGTGACCTCGCGGTCCGGGCCCATGATCGCCATGGGGACGACCTTGGAATATAATCTATAAAGAAATGGAGCAATTAGCCAAGCATGAGATGAGAAAAAGAAAAGAAATGGAAGCTAGAGCCAAGCAATAGCATGCATGGGGGGAAGAAAGAAAAGATCTTTGGGCTCGATCGCCATGGATCATGGGTGGTGCTCGTGCACGTACGTTCCTGTATGGTTTGGTGAAGGAAAGAGGAAGGAAGAAGGGGACGGGGGAGTGATGGATTGACCCGGACACGAATAAAAAGTTGTTAATTTACGTGAAAATGATCGTCAAACGGCCGGGGGATGATTGACAGGGGAAAGACCGGGGTGGAGAACAGCTTGCCGCTCTGACGTTCGTACGGAATGTTGGGGGGAGCCTACGTGTCTTTGCGCCAGCCAGCTAGCTACAGCGGGGGAATTTATAGGTTCGAGATGAAATACGGACGATGTGTCCACACGTAAAAGCCTACTGAGAATTTTGTTTCTATAAAATCGCACAAATAGATAATTTTTATTCGGCTTTGCTCTTCAGCAAAATCTCATTTGGTTAATCGCAAGCGAATGCTTTTGAGCAAAATGCAGGGACGATTACATTTTTATGTACAGGCAGTTGCTTGCAGGGATCGACACTGATTTTCTCTAGGCTATTTTTTTTGGTTTGAGTTTCTCTCAGTGAATCATGTGAGTGTGATCAGATCCAAGAAGTCAAATGACAAGAATCAGATGCTTAATTAGATCCTTAAGTTAATTTCTCTTGCGGTTTGTTAGCAGGCAAGTAGAAAAACCACTTTGGAATGGTCTTACTTTTCTAATAGCATAGGATGAACTTATTGTTGATCCAGAGAATATTTGGGCTACAATGTTTCAATACTTAATCTATATATGGGCTACAATGTTTCAATAGTTAATCCTGGGTAGCATTTTTGCTACCTTCACATCGTTTAATATTTTTATAGAAATTGGTGGATTTTACTACTGATAGTCATGGTTTATGGTTGTAGTTCTCTTCATAACTTTTACTACTGAGTAATATAGATTTGTTTAAAAACATAATTTAATAAAAAATGTAGCGACTCACAAATATCAATTTTAAAAAGTGTGTCACGTAAATTTTTATTTCCAGATTTCTTTTTTCATGAGCTTCCAATTTTTTTCCACGTCCATATGTCCAATCTTTTTTAGATAAAGGAAGCTTTATTGATAACAATGCAATTACATCAAGTTGATACAATTATCTTGCAATCACTTCCGGCCTCTACATAACAAAGATGTACACAGTCCACACAAAAGATAAAACAAACACATCAATGACTATCAATCTGTAGACTAGATGGCCATCCAAATGCCTAGGTAAAAAAACTCATTGGCCACTCTCTCCAATTGCTACCACACCGTCGTAAGCAAATCCTGTGAACAGGGTTTCTGTAGGATAACCAAAAAATGAAGTTTGTGGATAACTTGCTAAACAACCTGCAAAGAAGAATAGATAATTTTTCTATTAAATGTCATATCATTCCTATATAGCCAAAGAGACCAACAAGTCAAAACTGCTCCAAATAGGACTAGTGGTTTCAAATGTTTTCTAATACCCCAAAGCCAGTTAAGGATTAGCAGTTTTTTTTGAAATCGATTTCAAGAAAGAATGGATCGGGTCTTATACATACACGAGGAAGGTAATCAACCAAACATATGTGACACACTATGAGGTATAGGTAATTCTGACGCCACATGTATGATAGACCAGACTGAACGAGCGAAATGCCGAAATGACAATAAAAAAACAGGTGTTTAATTGTCTCATCATTGTGACAAAGACAACAATTCTTGCTGCCTCGCCGGAAACGTTTAGCTACATTATCTTTTGTCAGAATAACACCTCAACATAAGTACCACCAGTAAAATCTTAATTTTGAATGATGATCAAATTTCAATTCTTACCAACTTGCGCTGCACACATGTTATCCAAACCCTTCGGCCCGAAATCCAAACAATCGGGAATCTATAATACATTCGCGCCACTTGTACATCGAATATATCATTATGGAGGTTTTGAAAAAAAAAGAAAAGAGAACAGCTTCCAGGACTGCTCATAGCCCATTTGGTTGTGTTGACACCGCAATTTGAACAATAATCGATATTCTAGAAAGTTATGGAAATCGGATTGGGCAAAAGAAATATAGATCGGATGGAATGTAAAAGAAAATGTTTAGTTGGTTGGGCTGAAAATAAAACAGGAGTTCAGATCAGTTTAAATAGAATAATTTGAGTCAGTAGAAACCATGGTAAATTTGAGGGTCCTTAGGTGTGTAAAGGGTTCTCGACCAATCAATAAATCTACTTTTATCATATTCTTCAATTGTCGTTTACTTTTACTGCATTAGGTCTAGTTTATAGTAGTCTCAACTTATTCTGGTTTCGATCGTCATCGCTTTCTTAATTGGCTTCTAGGTGCACTCCGAGTAAGTATTATATCAATTCAGTTTGATCATCTTACTTGGTCTCACTTTCTATCGGCCTATCACGTTAGAGCCGGTCGATAGATCGTTTATTCTTTGTCCTACTTGCTTGTTGATCTGTTTGCACTATTTATACTGCTTTGTTGATTTTATCGACTTAGTAGTAGATTGTTTATCTTTGCTCTCTTATCTAATTGATCTTACCATTGATAGTATTCCCTTCATCCTAAAATAGAAGGTGTATTTTGACTTCGAGAAAGTCTTTCAAGATTGATTTGACCGTTAAATTTCTCTATTGTATATTATGAATTTCGACGAAAAGGATATTGTATTAAAAACACTTTGAAATATGAACATATTGGTATAACTTTTGTATACGAACGATGCATATAATTTGATTAATTTATAGTCAAAGTTTATTAAGTTTGACTTTTTTGAAGTCAAACTATGACTTATATTTTGGGACGGAGGGAGTGGATTTATCCTTTGAACCTTGGTTTAGATTTGTTCTAAGCCAACAGTTTTGCTACCTTCCACTCTTGTTTACATCTATTTTCTTTTATTTCATGTTCAATATATTGTAGATCCAATCGATTATGTAAAGTTGATTGTGTCCTTTCTTTCATATTGCAGGATCAAATCGGCTGGCATGTCTTGAACCATGTTTGGTGTTGACGAGAGCTTTGAACCTAAACTCCATGCTCTGTTTAGCCAATTGTTACTTTTGGGCATGAACATGTTGCTTGATCGACTTTGAACGACTATTGTAGATGAGTATATGGCACGATCTATAAAGATCGGATCATTGTGGTACCATAGTATATATTAGGATTGATTACGTATATAATCTACCTAATATGATTTCATCTCTGTCACTATGATTGTTTGTGATAATGGGATCCAAGCCACCATGTAATCTCTCCGATATGATTTCATCTTTATCATTATATATAAATGCTGACGAGGCTCGATCATAGCATCTTCAACAACTACTCTAAATTAATTTCTCCTCTAAAACACTATTATCTGTTTCTTCACCCATCCATCTAAAATTGCTTCACACTTTAAACTACAGTCTATTTTTTTTCTCTCTTCAACAACTCTTCTATCTAACGCTACAGTTTCTTTACGGGGCATGCTAGAGATGCCCTCAATGCAATTTGTCTTTACACCGCATTATCTTATCCATTGCTCATATATTCATTCTCTTAACTTTTGATGGAAGAAATGTGTCACAAATATTTGCTCGTTCACTTCAGGCACGTCTTTAAAACTTTAGGCATAAGTGCCTTTTTCTAATATTTAAATAAAACCGTTATATAAAAACATATAATATTTAAATAAAACCGATATATTAAAAACATATACGCAGATTTATCTTAAATATACTTTCAACTATTACTAACTTGTTTTTACAAATAAGTTGCAATGACAATTAGTGGACAATATTGTATTATTGAAATAGTACCGATGTCTAAAAACAAATATATATTTAGGACTCGATCGAGAGAATGATTATGTCTCTTTTGTTATTATCATCTGAATCTCAACATCCGTTGTTGGCATGCTCGGTTATATCACTATAAATTCTAAGAATTTTATACCTACGATAAAGTAGGTTTGGAGCCCATATTTCTTCAAACACAGTGGGAGCCTATATTTTGTTTTGGGACTGTCTATTGCACAGTTGTCTGTTTTTTTTAACCTTCAGTCGATTTTCTGGACCGTTGGATCTCAATCCAACGGCCCAGATCAACCCGCGCCCCCACCCTCTCTCTTACTTTCCCCTTCTCCTCCCCTCCACTGCCCCCGACGGGCCCGACCCCGATTCGTCCCACCGTCTCCCGGCGCATGGTAGGTGCGTGTGCGAGAAGGCGGTGGCGCGGTGGCGCGGTGGCGGGTAGGGCCGCGTCCGCGTCCGCGTCCGCGTACGCCGGGATTTGGATGGTTCGCGCCAAACCCACACCCTGCATCTGTATTCATGTCGCTATCCGAAGCTTCTTGCCTGGCCCCTCACTGGCTCGCGGCTGCTCGGTCGCTGTCCAGTTAGTTAAGCTGATCATACACAATGTACACCCCATCTCGTTAGCAAGCCCTCTACTTTGATTTGCAGTCGTATCCGCGTATCGAAGCACGCCCATTTTCAAATAAATTTAACATTATAGCACTATTTAATCAGTTTTTCTCTCTCTTCTATTTTAGTGCATTTCATTACCCTAAGTTAAGTATCATTAGATATGCCCTTGCTAGTTACTTCCTTCGATCTTAGAATTTGAGTCCTCTAAATATTTTCAAATATCATAGAATTTGACTCATCTAAACGTTTACTCCCATTATTTATTTTGAAGAGGTATATTTTTATATGAAAAGATCAAATTTCATAATTATTGACCAACAATGAGACAAGTTATATGCATCTTTAGTGTATTAAAGAAGTATCACTAAATTTGTATTTTAGATTGTTTTTCATGTAATTTTCTTTGGTAAAATCATTTATATATAATGATAAAATTTTAATTGTCAAAGCATATCATCAAAGTCTTTCTAAAATCAAGATATCCCTATTTTTTTTTTAAAAAAAAAGTAAACGAGGTAGTATCTATGATCAGAGGGACTACCATATTTTTTTAAAAAAACGGACAACGTTTCGATGTGTTAAATTCTTAGGTTTTTCAGAACAAGTTTTCCTTGCTAACGCTAGTATTATTGTAGAGCTCCATTAGCAAGTGTTTTGGCCGACGGGTCATGGTGTCATGTTTCTCATGTTGTTTAGGACGGGCGATCACGTCAAACAGGAACAACAACACGAGGAGAAATTAAATTGTTAAAACATATGCCGTTCAATCAACTTCCTTTTAGTTCTCTTTCGTGGTTGGTTGGGCCATTGATTCATGTTATGTGTTGATTTGTCACTCCTGGCCAGTTAGATTAACAAATCCGTGCTATTCGTTCCCGGTCTGCTGTCTAAACCCTTGTAACTGCCTTGTTCTCTGCATCTTATTTGATTTATTTAGCTCATGGCTTATCTGCTTTCTTATTTATCTTTATTCGAAATATAAATATATCTTTTCCAATCTATCTTTTTTCTACTTCGAAGGCATGTCTAAAAGCTCTCTAAAATAAGTCAAATGAAGGGAACCTAGCTCTCGAACCCATCTCAAGAAGTGATCTCAAAGTTTGAAGATAAGTCAAATAAGTAATAAGTTAAATAAGTTGAGTAAAAAAATTAGACCAAGTCATATGCTATTTATAGCAGAACCATGAGGCTTGAAATACAACATTAAGTATTACTAGATTACGATCGTTTATTAGAACAAAGCGTTGTCGATTGTATATACATTGAAGCTTGTTTCATAGAGCTCTGAGCTCTCAAAGCCTAGTCGACCAGAACATTCTGGCTTCTCAAAGCCACTTTTCAAAAGTCATGAATCCTACATTTGATCTAAGTCAACGTAGAAAAACCTAATGTTTTCAACGGTCAAACTATTGTTTCATAGCCAGGAGTAGGCTGTCCACCATAAAATCATATGATCGACGACCATTCAAGAGGTTGTCGACCATCCCTTCGCTGATGATGGGCATTTTCCTTAACCAAATTAAAGAAGAGGTCGACGTCCTCGTGAGCATCCTTCATAGATTTGGGGAAATCTCGAGCCTGCACACTAACTTATCGAAAATCCAAGCGGTCCCAATTAGGTGTGATGGTCTTGATCTGGCAAACATCCGGCAGAACTTCCTCGCATAACAATCTTTCCAATCCACTATCTTGACCTGCCATTATCGATCTGTCTGCTCTGAAGGGTACACTTTTCAGTCGTTGGCTGACAAAGTTGCTAGCTGCCAGGCAAGTTGGAAAGGGCAGCTCATGTCAAAAGGGGGTAGGCTAACCCTGCTTAATTCTGTACTGTCGATGATCTCCATCTATACGCTCACTGCCTTGGATGCTCCCAAATCCACCTTCAAGCAAATAGATATGCTCCGTCAAGCCTCGCTATGGTGTGGCTCTAGTTCAGGGCATGGGGGGAGTTGCCGAGCCAGTTAGGACATGGTCTGCAGCCCTCGTGACCTTGGGGGTCTAGGTGCGCTGAACCTCACAAAATTTGACCGGGTACTTCGCCTTCGTTGGTTGTGGCTGGCGCGCACACCCTACCAAAGCTTGGGTGACCCTGTAGGCACCCCCTGCAATAATGTGGACATAGCTCTTTTTCGTTTGGCTTTTAAAATATCTCTTAGCTCTGGCACAAACGTTTTCTTTTTGACTGACCATGGCCTCCAAGGCCATACTCCACAACACATAGAATCGTATCTCTTCTGTATAGCTCCCAACAAGATGTACACAGTGCAAGAAGCCCTCCACCACCATGCCTGGGTCCAGGATATTAGATGGGTCTTTGATTAGAGCTTGCTAAGGGAATTCCTGTAGCTTTTCAGTCGCCATCACCTTATTCAGCTTTCCGATCATCTAGATAGCTTTTCTTGGTGGCATTTAGCTTCAGGGCTCTACTCCGCAAGCTCGTCCTATTGACTGTAGTGGTAGGGATCGATTGTCTCCCCTCTGAGTAAGCTCATCTGGATGGCGTGGGCACCCTCCAAATACAAATTATTTGCCTGGCTTGCCTGTCAGGGGGCATTTTTGGCTGTTGACAGGCTCCTTAGAGGGTGGCCCAACTCCTACTTCTGCCCTCTTTGCGTTCGACACCTAGAAACATTCGATCATCGGCTCCTCTACTCACTATAGTCAAACCGTCTAGTCCACCATAGCTTCCTGCCTCCGCCTCCCTTGCATCCAACCTTCTACTGGAGGCCATGCCAATCTCCTTTAGTGATGGCTACTCGATGTCTACTGTAAGGTGCCTGCACCCGTCTGGTCTTCAACCAATTCACTAATCCTTGCGACCCTTTGGCACACTTGGCTCGAGCGCAACCAACGTATCTTTTAGGATTATTCCACTATTACTTCAGAGGTTGTCTCCCAAATCAAATATGAGCCGCTATTCCCTGGTCGAGGCCAAAAACATTCGAGTAATCTTGCCCACTTAATGTTTTTTTAGTATTTTTATGTTTACAATTGTTTTTGCCCCTTTTGTTCTCTCTTTCCTTGTTAAATTTATTTTGGCCTTCGCGGCCTGCTTGCTTGCTTTTGGTTAGTATTGTAACTAATACTGTTGAACATTTCATTCTCTCTACCTTCGATGATGGTGGTTCACACCCTTCAAAAAAATACATTAGCTTGTAGCTGCTTGAATGTGCTACGACCACTCTCTTGGTTGCCACTAAAGAAACCTCTATCGGCCTTATGGACATCCGAACTAATAGCATGGGTGGACATTCACCTGAAGCTCAAGTGGTTGTGGGCCCAACATGGCAGTCCGCGCCCATCACTATGCCGATGGGCCTCACAAAACCCAGAGGCTAATGTACTACTGGACATAATGGTGGACGGCCGATCATGTGTCATCGATCAAAGTGTCCCCTCACTACAGGAAATGAGTTTAATTTCGTCGGCCTGGAACCGACGAAATTAGGGGTTTTACCGATGAAATTACAGTAATTTCGTCGGTTTGCCGATGAAATTGAGCCGACGAAATCTGGGTGACGAAATTAAAGACCGTTTCGCCAGCTGCCGATGAAATTATAGTAATTTCGTCGGTTTTTTCTGGCCGAGGAAACTAGTTCAGCCGACGCCAGGAAAGGTTAGAAGGTGACGTGGTAGATGACGTGGCAGGTGTAATCTAGACCGACGAAATTATGCTCAGGTAATTTCGTCGGCCTAGGCAGATGAAAATAATGTTAATTTCGTCGGCCTAGGCCGATGAAATTACTGGAGCAGATGTCAGCCAGTTTCCCAGTTCCAGTAATTTCATCGGCCAAGGCCGACGAAAATACATTTTTTTTGGTAAAAAACAGTAAAATAGGACTAAAAACACAGTAATTGATAGAAAAATCACAGTATTTAACAGGAAACCACAGTCACAAATAGATGGCAGTACATAAGAAAGAAACAAAAAAATTGATGGAATTAGATATCTGAGTTAACTGTGACCAAATGTATGCCACCAGACCTCTATGGTTTGAATAATATATATCATGTAACAAAATTTGGGAAACAAAGCTATAAAACTTTGTTAAATAACCAGTTGAATTGATATTGAAAAAAAAAATTGATGCAACTTATTCAGATATATATTTTCACTAAGGGACGGGGCGGCGCTGGACCGGACGGGGCGGGGCGGCGGTGTCCGGCGCAGAGAGCGAGGCGGGCGCCATGGCCGGTGCAGAGGGAGGGGCCGCGGCGGACGGGTCGGGACGGGGCGGGGCGGTGGTTGGCGCAGAGGGAGGGGCGGCGGCCGGCGCAAGGCGAGGCGGCGGCGGCGGGTGCGGGCGTGTCGGCGGCGGGTGCGGGGCGTGGCGGTGGTAGCGGCGCAGAAAGGGCGGGGTATGCGTCGGCGCGGAGCTAGCTAGGGCGGCAGTACGCGCCGAACAACCCCCTTTCCCCGGGATATACGTTATTTTATTTATTAATTTCATCGGGCAAAGCCGATGAAATTACAAAAAAATATTTATTTTATTTTATTTTCATCGGTCCAAGCCGACGAAAATAGAAAAAAAAAGATTTTTAATTTATTTTCATCAGCCTAGGCCGATGAAAATAATCCGTGGAATATTTCCAACGCGCGGGTCCTGGACACTTTCGTCTGCCGGCTGTTGCCGACGAAATTAGTATTTTAATTTCATCGATTTTTATAAGCCGACGAAAATATTATTTTAATTTCATCTTTTTTTAGGCCGACGAAATTGTTTCGAGCCGACGAAAAAACCTCGGATTCCTGTAGTGGGTGTCCTCCAATGTTCAAAAGAGTTATGCGACTTGTGTTGTTGAACAAACAAACTTCCTTCCACATCCATAGTAAACAAGTCGTGGATCATACTATGATCGACGGTTTTGCCGTTGGTCAAAAATTTATGATCAACCACATATTATGGGCGGCCCATGGTCTACGGACGGGCGACGACCTTACTTAGGGTAGATGGTTTTCTTGCTAATTTAGATGGTTTAAGTCATCCAAATGCTTAATTTTCTACAGTGAGTTGAACAAATCGAGGAACAGATGAATCATTTTGACATCTTTGATCTTATGAAATGACGATGCACCTAACTAGAGTAAGAAGCTAAAATCCAAAAGAAAGAGAATTCATGAGAACACAACCACAGATTTAATCTTGCAAAATCCATGCCTGCCTGTTGCCATATTGAAATAAAGACAAATACAAAAAAGAAGGGGTCAATGAGCTAGGATATTGACATGATCAACATGAAGGAACAAACGACCTACCAAACCACTAATCGGGTGATCCACAAAGATCACATCGTGAGCACGCTGTGTGCTTTGTGCTCAGCAACAGCAGCACCTGATTTTCTTATACAAAGCTACAAAATTTCTTGCTTTGCTTGACCCTCTTCAGTCTCTGTTCTTGTCTGCCTCTGCATCGGAGTGTCGGAGGGGCGATTGAACAAGCGTAACTAACCCGACGTCGCTATCGAGTGCGCGGTGATAGCGAGGTGCTCCTCTTTATTAATTTCTTTTTTCTTTTCTTTTTGCATGCAAAAAGAAATACTTTTACATAACAGAGGAGCTGAAATTTCTTTTTTCCTTTTTGCCCAATTAAATACGACGATGAGACTGGTGGATAATGGAACTCCAGGTGTGTGTAGGCCACCTCCTCTCCCAGGTGCAAGTGCTTGGGTGTTTAATTTTCGTTGCGATTAACCTCCTTCTCTTTCAAATCTATTCTATGCTGGTTAGACCACGCTTCTTCCTCTCAAACACGCCACGTATCACAACTTTGCATAGGTCACGTCCGCGGAAAAAACGACGGCCGTCCGATCTTCTCGCAAGATCAAATCCGACCGTCCATTCTAAACTAACATTTTTTTAAAAAAAACTCCGCACGTTACAGAACAAGGCGGGCGATTTGCTCTCATGGCTAGCTAACGAGGCTCTCGTTCCGGAGACCCGCGCTCGAATCCGGCCTCCGTCTTCACGCGAAAATTTTTTTATCGCGTGCAGGCCGCTCGCTGGAAACCAGGATGCACGTGCCAGGCTGTGCCATTTTTTTCCTCGTCATTCTTTTATTTCGATCGCACAAGGTTCGAACAAAACCAAAAAATTAAACAATGCATTTTTTTCCCTCATCATTCTTTTATTTCGGTCACAGAAGGTTCGAACAAAACAAAAAATTAAACAATGCATACACAAAAAAAATTTATAAAAAGTTTAATGTTAGTTAAAACTATTTAAAGTACAAATTTACAAATAATTTGCTCTTTCTTGTTAAGGGCATATTTCTTCTCGATTTTACACATTGCAATTTTGCTTATGGTAGGTCGCAAAAAATCATAAATTTAAAAGTATCGGAAAAATGTCTTCCAAAGAATATCCAAAATTAAAATATTTCAAAAATTAAACATTATGATAATGCAAGATTCAAGCAAAGGATTTTATCTTTGGCAGGCCGCAAAATAAACGTAAAAATTGAAAGTTTCCAAAAAAAAGAGAGCATGCATGCACAAAGAAAATCAATAAAAAAATTGATATTATTCAAAAAATTTTGAAGCCCCAATTTACAAACAGTTTGTGCTTTCTTATTAAGGACATATTTCTTCTCGATTTCCCACTTTTCAACTTTATTTATGGTAGATAAAGAAACATATAAATTGAAAGTTCCGTAAACATGTCCGCAAAAACAACATCCAAAATTAACATTTCTAATAAATTAATGGTTTCCATAATGCAGACTTTAAACTAAAGATTTTGTTTTTGATAGGCTGCAAAAAATATTTATAAAAATTGAAATTTTTTATAAAAATTAAACCGTCGCAGCAAAAAAAACATACATAAATATTTTGATGTTATTCAAAAATATTTTAAAGTCCAAGTTTACAAATAGTTTGCTCTTTCTTTCGAAGAGCATATTTTTTCTCGGTTTCCCACTTTTTGTTTTTTATTTATGGTATGTCCAAAAAACATAAAAAACTAAAGTTTTCAAACTGGCTACACAAAGAACATGAATAAAAAAGTTTGATGTCGTGCATTTTTCTTTAAATTCAAATTTACAAAAAGTTTGCTCTTTTTAACGAAAGGCATATTTTTTTAATCAATTTTCCATTCCCCAAGTTTTATTGATGGAACGTAACACATAAAACATATAAATTGAAAATTTGCAAAGTTTAAATACGTTAAAGGTCCGTAAATGCAATAAAAACATGGTGGAGGTACATAAATACATTTGAGCTTTGCAAATGTTGACTTCTATAAAATGAATTAAGAAAGAATAGAAAAGTTTAAAAAATAATAAGAAATCCAAAAAAACCGAGAAAGAAAAAACATGGTGGAGGTACATAAATACATTTGAGCTTTGCAAATGTTGAGTTCTATAAAATGAATTAACAAAGAATAGAAAAGTTTAAAAAATAATATGAAATCCAAAAAAAAAACCGAAAAGAAAAAAAACAAGATGCAACTGTGTCTTACGGAATTAATGCCATGCGCCATGGGCGCGTAGTCATCGCTAGTTAGTTACAAGTTCCTGACTCACTGATGCATCTCAAAGTTTGGTGAGGCAAAAGTGAAATCTTGATGTTTCCATGACCCTAAATCCTAACCCTAAAACCCAAAAGGTGAAATATGAATGTATTCATTGCCAGCCTCTGTAGTGGGTGCACAATGTGCCGTACGTATATGAGCACAACCATGTGAATTCCGATGGTCCTCGGCCGTACTTATTAGCTATGTTGTACATGCATCTTGGACTAAAACATCAATACAACGGGGAATGCCCCCTTTGCCCTTGATCGACTACTAAAGTAGGTCTACAATGTCTTCTCCTAGGAAAAGATTTACCTATCCTAGGTCAAAGTCCTAGCGTATTTGGCACTCGTGGGGATGGGAAGGGGAAGAGTAATTAAGCGAGATTTCAATTCCCTAGGGAGAGGCAGGGAAATGAATTCCCTAGGGAGAGGCAGGGAAATGAATTCCCCCTGTTTAAGTCGTAAATTCCCATTCCCATCTCCAATCCCCACCAACCAATCAAGACATTTTACAACCTACCTCTCTCAATTCCTATTCCCGTCCTATAATTCCCTTCAACCAAACTTGAGGGTTACACGAGTTACTACACTCCTTTTACCCTAGGTTGACATTGTCAATCTTAACTTAGTTCTCCACTTAGGCCACTTGTCTTGTTTTTCACTACCACCGGTTTGTTTTGTTCCTCACTACTCCTGTATGTTTCTTTTTTGAGTTTGCTCCTCTTTGGATGGTAGCATCTTTCATTATTAAGCAACACTTTCGAGCATGTTGAGACTTTTCACCACTGCTTCTAATCCTTCATTGTCACCGTGAGGACATCTTTAGGTATTGTCATGGTTTCTCCATACTATGCGGGGTTTTATTGAGCGGAGCCTCTTTATGATCCTAGCCATGCAGTGTGTCATAGCCTCGTAGGGTGCATGTCTCTAGACCTAATAGGGTCTTGTGGAGCGTCCATATGATTTTGGTCCCTAATGGTTGTCATCAGGCCTTTTCTGGCCCACATAGGTTTGCATGGAGCCTTCTCATGGTCCTAGTTCCATGGTGTGTCGTGAGGTCTTCTCTGGGTCACACGAGTCTCATGAGGCCTTGACACGATCCTAACTTCACAGGGTTGTTCCTAGGTTAAGCGAGGTCATGTGAAGCCTCCACAATTCTAGCACTAGCTAGTGCTCAATAATGTAGCGCTCGCTGTGAGACTAACCCATTAGGTGTCATGAGGTTGTCTCTTAGTCACATTGAAGTCTTGTGGAGTATGTCACCGTGTAATTTTGAACTCGGTTGGTGTTACAAAGTGGTCTTCGAGCTATGCTTGTAGTCATGACCTTGCATGTGGGGTGTGGACGTACCTCCGTATAACAAGGAATCTCACTCCCCCTTTTCAAAAAAAAAGTTCCACTTGCTCGCCTCTATTTGCCCACAAACATTAATTCATATGGTAAACAAAATATTAGTAACTAAAACCACATATTATCTTCGTTAAAAACTTACAAGAAACATATATTCACCCGTCAATTAATTAATGTACTGCTATGTTGTCTTGCATTGGACGCGTCAAATTATTCTCAGGATACCACACGGTTTTGCTTGCACCCTAAGCAGCCCATATGGGTCGTATTTTAACTTGTGCTCGCAACGGATGGCCCTCATTGTTGGCTTGCATGTAGCGGAGCCGAGGGCGTCGATCGTCGAGGACAAAGAGAGACTTGAGTTTTAAAATCTGGAGCATTTTTGGGTAGGTTCCACTACACTGTTCATGCATGGGCGTAGCTCTCCCAAGTGATGGCCAACTCAGCGCTTCGTTGGCCTAGCTAGGCGAATGTATGAAACGAGATGCCTTTGGATCACCAAAACCGCGTCTGGCGAAAGCAGAAGCTGCTGAAAGAGTGGTTCGCTTGCCTTTGCTCGTATCATGGTGTTGCTCCAGGAAAGGGAGCATCAGAGACGGCGGCGACATGCACTAGTGTGTGGCATGGATCTTGAATTCTTTTGCATGATCACACTCTTGGCTGAGCAGGCCAGTTAATTGGAATGCTGGACTTTAATTGGAGAGCATTGAGAAAACCAGCTTTGGGAAATCGCGCGGGATGCATGTTTTGTTCAACCCGATCGGCTTAAAAGAGCCAAGAAAAGTGGTTCAAAATAATTTCCGTGAAACAACTTCGAAAATGACAGAGCATCTTGGCCGCGAAAAACAACCATAATGGCATCCAAAAATGCAACAACATCCACTATCTATATAGTTATTACATTGGATGGATTGGTGATGCGAAGAATAATTAATGAGTGGGAATGTGATCAATCCCACTCTATTTTAAAACGCGAGGTAAAGAATAACAAGAGATAAGCATCTATTGTGTTGCTTTTCAGAGCTTATAAAAAGTTATTATGGATCCATTTGTCAGTGGGATGTGTGCATGGGATTTCTACGCATGCACCTACACTCTCTATATGCAGGTGGTTCCCTCTCTTGCATGACTTCATGCATGATGCATTCTTGCCATCGATCCCTCATACCTTTGATATATATTTTGATCAATCCAAATCCAGGCATGATCCTGCACGGCATGCATAACCTTGATAGATATATAAATGCCAAATTGCCAATG
Source organism: Raddia distichophylla (assembly GCA_005191435.1). NCBI lineage: Eukaryota > Viridiplantae > Streptophyta > Magnoliopsida > Poales > Poaceae > Raddia > Raddia distichophylla. Next base: position 3,196,517 of record SPJY01013647.1, read on the forward strand.
GATGGAGTGGTGGTAGTGTGCAGTAGTACTAGCAGCAGCGGCAGTGTGGTGCATGTGGGCTTGTCCTTACCCGTGTTGGCATGTGGAGAGTCAAAAGGGTCCCTCCCTGGGTTATTAGGCACCACCGAGACGCCCCAGACAAGCAGCGTTGACGGTTGACAAAGGCGGCGAAATTAGCAGCTTTGCTTCAGCTTCTAGGGACCAATGGAAATGCACGGCTAGTTCACTTCACACCTGTGTACGTGGCATACGTAAACAGGCACAACACAAGTTACACAACACGTAGCCAGCAATCCAGGATTGACGGAGAAGATCGAGAGGGACCTAGCGTGAGCCGGGACCCGTTGAAATTCCGTGGAAATTCGAGTCAGATTCGCTCAAATTCTCATACGAGAGATGGCCGGTCGAGAGTTAGCATCGAATCAGTCGATCAATGCGGTAACGGATCTAGGAAACTTAGAACGGCCTAGACGAGATTGTCCAGCTAGCGCTAATAACCATAGATAATTTCACATAAAAACGACACGCGCAAGTTTAACCGCTGCTAACATTTTCTTTTCTAAATGCATGGTATATTACAAATTGCAACATTTAGAACGAAACATAGAAACATAGTCAGAAAAGGTTAGCTGAGTAGTAGAGTGCTCGTTCCTAGTTGAAGGAAATCACATGCTAGGCTTTGTTATTGGCCGAGGTGGAGGAGCAGCCCAGGTGGGCGCATGCGATGCGTGGGAAATCCACCCCTGGATCAATGCAAAGCTCATTTGCTTGATGTACTTAGAGTATCCTTAACAATTTTTCTATATCTTTCTTTAAAACATTATTCGTTGGTATGAATGGTGTTTCAAAAAGAGAGATATAGAGCTGCTATCGAGGATGTTCTTAAGCTTTTCGATGCATGACAAGCTGTCAATGGTTGACACTGTTCAAAACACTGAGCTGTGCATGCAGTGTGTACATGCGAGTGACCAAAGGAGAAGAACCGAAAGAGGAGGCCTCCGTACGCGTCCCCAAGACCCCAACTCCCCACGGCTGTGGACACGTGATCAGCGACGGCCCACCGGCCAGGACCTCCGCCGCCGACACTGCACGAGCTCCGGCCGTTTCGTCAACTGCAGCTTCGGACGCGGCTCCTTGGGACTTTGGTATATGCATGGGCTGGCGTCAGCATGGCGTGGGGGGCGCCGTGGGCCCCGGTTCCAGTTTGGCTCGGTGGGTGGGTGCATGGGCAAACATGCGACGTGCCAAACTGCCCATTGATACGATCGATGGTATGGAGTTGGAGCCATCGCAATCGCCCCGGCTGACCGGATGATTCCCATACTAGCTTGTGCACAGTACCGTATGACTACCGTCCGTTTGAAACGCAGAAAATAAGGTGTGTTCGGTTTCTCTTTTTTCTTTCGGAAAAATCTAGTTATCGCCGGCTTCAAGAACCAAGCATTTTGTCTTTTTCATTCTTCTTTTCTTATCTAGCTATCACCCATTCGAAGCGCAACACACATTTTTGCTTTTTGGTCTTTTCTAGTCTCGAAACCACCAGGGGCGGACGCAGACAAAAATAATAGGAGGGGCTGACCTAATTAAGTGGCTCAAGGTCTAAATCTACAGTCTAGCCCCTGCTTTTTTTATATTTTACACTAAAAATTATAGGGGGGCTAAGGGGGGCTCTATTGTCATATACCGCGTAGGGGGCTAGAGCCCCCCAACCCACCGGTGGATCCGGCGCCCCTGGAAACCACCATGCTGCAGAGCTCTCATAAAGATTCAAACAATACGAAACGACCAGAATTCTCTGAACTACCATGGGAGGTTATTGAAGTTCAGCTTATAGTTACATAAGAATCAACGAAAAAGATAAGCTAAAGAGGATGGTAAATATATGGTGTTCGACTTACATGTAAATCAAAGTTTTAAACTTTGCCTATGCGTATTTTTTTCACTATTTAGTTTCATTAAATAAAAATCATATTGCTATATTTGCTTTGAACGATAGTTTCATAACGTAATAATTTTAGTGTTTTACAAATGGATTGTGATAGTTATTAATTAGTGGCCAAGTATACTATTTGTGACCGTAGTAGTAACATGTTTCTTTGCACCTGGTAATTAGCTGCAATATATGATATGGCCGTGTTCTTTATAGCTTAAACTAGAACTAAAAGCTACCATTTAAAATATGCCATCTTTTACTAGCAAAATGATGTAGCTCTTTTTAGGGCAAACCCAAGTACACACTGTATACACCAACTAAAAAATTATAAAAATATTCTAAATTGTTTTTAGATGTAATCATGAACTTATTCTATCCATGTATCGAATTTTAAGTTGAAGTTCATTCTATATTAAGAGACAAAAAATTCTATCAATTTTAAACTATTCAAATTTGTCAGAATTTTTTTGATAACTCTTTATAGGAAAAAGTATATATTACACCCTGAACTATAACCCTTCGTCTAGATAGATAGGTATCCTACTCCGCAAAACCGTAAAAAGGTGCATATAACCCCCAGCAGAGGTTTTTCGACGGTTCTGCACATGTGGCAGGTGAGGTGGATTTCAGTTAAAAATAAAATAAAAAAACCTCGCCGCGCCACCCCCCTCCCCGCCCCGAGCCATCCCCATCCAACCTCTCTCTCTCTCGCTGGAGTCGGCGTCCTCCTCGATGAGGGGAAGGAGATGAGGGGAAGAAAGAGGAAGAGAGAGAGAGAAAGAGAGAGGATATAAGTGGATAGAGCATGACATGTGGGCCACTGAGGTGGAATTTTATATTTTTATTTTATTTTTATGACTAGGCATCCATCTCACATGCCAAATGGGGAAAACCACCCAACAAACCACCGCGGGGGTTTGTCTGCACCTTTTTTCATAGCTTTGCTGGATAGGATACATGGTTTCGTAGTTTTGGGGGTACGTAGACAAAGGGTCATAGTTTAGTGTGTAATATAGACGTTTTCCCTCTTTATGTAGAATGATCTGATCCTGGAACTTTATACATAGGTAGAGTAACAACGAAATATAGCTATGATTTTTTTATTGAAAAATTTCATAAATTTTGTTAATTAGTGTACACGGGAAGATTGTGTATGTAGGATATGTTGCCGTTTTTAGTCATTATTGTGGGAGTTTAAATAGTTTTCCTCATAGTTTTTTAAAATATTTTAAAATATTTTTTGGATTTTTTAAAGCCTATTTAGAAGGTTACAATTTTTAAAAATTAAAATTTTCAACTACTTTTAGCTGAAAAAAAAGATCATGTGTATGGTGACGTATGCGAGTGCCTCGCCCCGGGGTGCCCTTAGGTTCACCTAGTGGCGAGAATTGGGTCGTGCCGTGCCTCAGGCCGGTGTAAAACAGGCCAGCACAGCCTGGTTAGCACTTCGGGCCGTGCCGGGCCGGCACGGAATGCCAAAATCTAGGCTCGGCACGGCCCAAAAGCACGTCGGGCTGGCTTCGGGCCGGGCCGGCCTGAGCACGGCACGGGTGACAAAAAACAGTCAAGATTTACATGGGAAGATTGTGTATGTAGGATATGTTGCCCTTTTTAGTCATTATTGTGGGAGTTTAAATGGTTTTCCTCATAGTTTTTAAAATATTTTTTAATATATTTTTTGGTTTTTTAAAGCCTATTTAGAAGTTACAATTTTTTAAAATTAAAATTTTCAACTACTTTTAGCTGAAAAAAAGATCATGTGTATGGTCACGTATGCGAGTGCCTCGCCCCGAGCTAGGTGCCCTTAGGTTCACCTAGTGGTGGGAATTGGGCCGTGCCGTCCCTCGTTCCGGTGCAAAACAGGCCTGCACGGCCTGGTTAGCACTTTTGGCCGTGTCGGGCGGGCCAGCATGGAATGCCGAAATCTAGGCCCGACACGGTCCAAAAGCACGTCAGGCTAGCTTCGGGCCGAGCCGGCCTGAGCACGGCACGGGTGACAAAAAAAAGGGAATATTATTTTTTTTTATAAATTTGTATGTTGTTCAAATTAAAAAGTTGTCTATATTAAAATATGCGTCTCGAAATTATCTACAACTTTCGTGTTCAACCGAAATGCATCCGAAGGACAGAAGACCTCGAAAATGACGAATTATCAAGGACGGTGTCGTCGGCCTTAAAGTAGGCAGCGAAGAAAATACTTTTTGTAAATTCATACGTTGCTCAAATTAAAGAGTTGTCTACATAAAAAAGATGTGTCTCAAAATTATCTACAATTTTCATGATGAATAGAAATTTATCCGAGCAACGAATGATCACGAAAAATGCAAACTACTGACTCGTGCTTTATCCTGTGCCGAACCGGACACCCCGTCGTGCCTAGTTTCTAGGCCCGGCATGGCACGCCATTCGGGCAGTGCCGGCCGACCCATTCTTTCCTTTGTTGTGCCGTGCTTCAGACCGTCTTTTTTTGGGCCATGCCTGGGCCGGCCTAGGCCCAAACTCCACGCCCTAGGTTCACCCACATCGATCCACGCCTACCTACCGCTAAGCAAAAAAAAAAAATACTATATGGGAAAATCCATCTTCATGCATGTACATGAAATTAATCGAGCGTTGGATTCACTTTCAGATATGCGCAGGACAAATTTCATAGCGGATCTGACGATTGACGCATGTACACGTGACTTCATGCATGTAAATTGAAAAGTGTACCTAAATGGGTTCATACCGTCTGCAAGGTGTCTGAACTTGCCATATTTCTTGCGATTATCTGGATGCCACCTGAACAGTCTAGACTCCTTGCTATTTTGAAACCAACGTTTCAATCACGGAGTCAGCAACAAGAACCACATGATTTTTTATGGTGATCCGCACTTTTTTCCTGACCTCGAGGTGGTTGCTGTCGTGTGCGTCCAATTTCCTCTTGTAGTGCCCCTCGTTATTGTGACAGTATAGGATACAATTGTTCACGCATACGTGGTTTTTTTGTATTTCTAATCCTTAAGGACAAACCACCTTTTTTGCACGTTACGTTCATTCTACAAACATATTTCCTTTGGAAGATCTCTTAGTAGTAGTAAGGGCTCAATAAAATCCTTGTCTGCCATCGATTCCTTATCTTTATTTGTAAGAGTTCAAGCACAATCGATAACCTAGTGCATTTCAGTTTGCATTATTGAATATTGGTTTATTCGACTCTTCTGTCCACTTTCTATATTTAGAAAACTCTTTCGTTGTGTTGTGGTCCATTTCTACGTCTTGCATCATCTCCTGGAAGTTGCACTCGTCGTCCAAGCAACTTCCACCAACATCACACTCTCCACCAACATCATCGTTATAATTTTCGATGAGGAAATTTTTGTGCATTTTCTTCCTCATCGTGGCTCGTCCAACATAATTAATCTTTCTTGAGTCCCCTCTTCATCAAATGAAGCTCGATTTACTCTGTGTTTCTATACGGCTTTAGGTTTTCACAGGCAATGCATGAACAACATATGACATCAACATCTCTTTCCTGAATATCTTTGCGATAGTTCTTATAAATCCTTATATGCTAGTCACGTACTCTTGTGTTGCACGGTTTTTAGTATATATCTATGCTCTATAAAATTATTTGCAAAATTTAACACACACATATGTGTGTCACTAGATCTCTAGATCTGATATGTGTACTCCTACTTGAGTGATTCAGATCTTTTTTATTTATTTTTTGTTATTTTCTACTTTTTTTTCTCTCATTTTTCATGCCACATGGTTGGGAAGACTAATTTTCAAATAAAATATACATCCAAAAGTTAATAATTTTCACTTTTGAATTTGACTACAAATTTTTTATTTATTTTGTAGAAATTTTCTCATGTTTTTATAAATTTTATAGCATTCTAATAAGTTTACAAGTATACACATATACGATTCTCAAATTGGAGGATCGCTATATAACATGAAACCAAATATTGATTGCTCTCTCTCCATGCATCACGATACCATTCCAACGATAAAAGTTGGCAAACATATTAAGAGATCAACCAAAAACAAATTAGGTTGGAACATTAATTATATGTTCAACTTTAGATCCAATTAAAGTAGATCCAGCTAGTTTGCTTACAAGTACTAGCTACCAACAGAGTTCTAGTAAGAAAGAGAGCAATTTGAGTGTAGAGAGGTACTACTAACCTTCTAACCACTAAAACACTTCAAATCCTTGAGAAATGAGCAAAATTTGGATGCTTGCTACTATTTTGCTCTGTCTTTTACCGCTGTACGACGCCACAATGTCGGGAGGTAGAAGGTGATGAGCATCAATAATTTAGCATTGAGCCAATTATTGCGTTGTGCCTTGTGCTCATGATAGGTTATTACCCCTAGCTAGCAGTTCTTTTTACTAAAACCGTTAGGGATAGTATCACTAGGGGTTCGTTAAAATACCCGCTAGTGATAGTATTGCTCGTGAGTTTTTCAGGATCGGATACGGGGCGCGGTGGGTCGGGTTCATTACTAATGGTTTTCGTCTCCTCTGTCAACGATGAGGAGATGCGGATGGATAATTCTGTAGACGTGACTACATTGTTTTCTTCATGCGCCAAAGAAATGATCTAAAGGCTCATGCACATGCGGCAAAGAAATGATCCAAAGTAACTGTTTCCAGTCTGAATGTATATATTCGTACAATCATGAATGTTGGGGGGCCATGCATACTCATTTGAGCATGCAAAAACAAAGATATGTCCACAATTTGGCCATCAAACCAGTCTTCTTTGCATAAAGCCTACGGATGCGCATCCCTAGCTACTAAACATTCTTTGCATACATAATTATTCTGCAAAGTGCTCTCCTTCCGGATTTTTTTCTGTACTGTACTTTAGAAGTTACTAGCAAACAATGTCAGTGCATTGCAACGGGGTTGTTGGACATAAAAAAATTCAACGACGCCAATCGGCCCCTAATCAGCGATTAATAATTAAATATAAATTTTTTGCGGATTAATTTGGACCGGAACCGGTCTGGCCCAAATCTAGCCCAAAATCAGTAAACTTTAGGTGACCACTATAAAAATTGGGACGGGGAAACCCTAAGCATCATTGGCAATCTGGAATCGACACGGAGGACGACTAGAAGACGGTGGGGTGAAAAAAATCACAAGAGGTTAAAAAAAAGGGAGGGCTGGCCCTAGCTTCTGCCGGCTTCCTCCTCTACTCCCTCTCTCCTCCTCCTGGCTTTCCTCCCCCTCCCTCTCTGTTCGAGCGCAGGTGTGGGCCGCCTCTTCATCTCGATGCAGCGGCCCGCGCCGCCCCTCCTCCTCCACTAGGCAGTGGTGGTAGGTGCCCCCTCTTCACCTCCGCGTTGTGCAGCAAGGGTGGCTAGCGGTGCCCCCCCTTCTCTAAGCGCCGTGGCAGCCGGCCCCCCGTCCCTCCCTTCTTCCTGGCGGTGCCGTCCTCTCCCTCTTTCCAGATCCGGCAGCGCCCTCCTCTCCCTCTGGCTAGATGCTCACATTCTATACTACTAAAGCTGAATATTATGACTGGTTGAAACTTACGCTCCATAATCATTTGCAGAGTACCATTCAACAAAAATGGATATGAGTGGCAGAAATTAAATCTAACATAAACAGCTAAGCAATGAATTTCTACACATGGGATGTCAATTGTGGTCTGGTCTTTTAAAACAGTAGAGTTAAAATTACAAAAACTGGATGCATGTTGTGATATTTCAAAACAAGATAAAGTATAATCTAGGAAAAGAAAGGCTCAAGTCCAGAAGGAATCCGGCCAGGAATAAAGAAAGTTTGGCCAGGAAAAAAGAAAGTTTGGCCAGGAATAGAAAAGGAAATAGGAGTTCGGCTTGGAGCAGGAGTTCAGCCTGGAGCAGGAACAGGAGGACGACTAGGAGTTGCTGGCTATATTTAGTATATTTACTAATTTATATTTCCATGTGTTATCAATTTCTATGTTTAGTAGTTTCTATGTTTAGGTCTTTGCATCATGATAAATAGAGGGGAAGAAAAAAAAGAAAAGAGCACGTTTTGTTGCCACCAAATTCAATCTAAAAGGAGTCGCGACGATAAACGGCCGGTGGCTCCGTACAGCCGTTATGATAGGTCGTTGACACGTCTCCGGGGCGCCGACCAGCAACTCGTGATCTGGTCTTTGACCTGGAACGCAAGCCTACGATCGTGAACATCCATATCAATTGGTATCAGAGCCGATCGGTTCTTCTACGCCAGTCATGACTTGTGTGGAAGATCGGTTAGGAGGAGTTGAATCTGCGGTGGAGGATTTGAAGGTTTCCGGTGCGGAGACGAGGACTGCATTGGAAAATCTTCAGATCGCTGTTGCCAATCTAACCATGGTGATCCGGGAGAAAGACAAAGGCGATGGACAACTCGATGGGGGTACGGAGACCAGCGCTGCTCGCGTTCAGGACAACATCCATCAGCAACTCCTAGCGATTCAGTTGGATGCTAGGGAGCGGGATCACGGTGATCGTGGAGGAGACCGCATCCGCCGTGACCGAGGTGGACTGGGAGGGTAGGAGCAATAGCCTCGTAGGAGGGGGCGCGCGGATGAGAGGGTGGAAGATGACAGTGGAAGCGAGCAGGCCCGGCGTTGGTGGCTGCCGCATGCTCCCCGGTATGAGCTGCCATTGTTCGATGGGAAGGAAGATCCATTGTTGTGGTTACGTCAATGCGAGCGATTTGGCCGTCTGCACGACGTTCCAAGGGAGGAGTGGGTGGAGATGGCATGCATGCATTTGCGAGGGGAAGCTCAGTTGGTGCTAGATAATTGGGAGAAGGAAGATCAACATATTTCGTGGGGTGAGTTTCATGAGACGTTACTGCAGCGCTTCATGCGTCATTCGACGGCAGGGCCGCTTGGAGATTTTTCCAATCTGAAACAAGGCAATGGTAGGGCGGAAGACTATGCGCGGGAGTTTCAACGGCTACTGGCAAGTACGCCGAATGTGACCAAGACAGATCAGATCGAGCTTTTTATGGCTGGGTTGTCACCAACATTATCGGCCGACGTACGCCGTGATTGTCCATGAGATTTGGCGGATGCCATTGGACTGGCCTATGAGGCTGAGCGGAGGGAGGATTTGTGGCTCGCCAAGGCGACGCAAGCGGCACAAGGAGTACGATTCCGTCTAGGGGCTGGCCGCACTTCACCCAACAATTCAATACTAGGGGAGTCATGGACGGGGGCGGTACGGCCTCCTGGTCCTAGTGCAGCTACATCCAGCGTAAGTGGGGGACAACACCCACTGTCTTCAGCATCTCTAGTAACCAGTCAAGGTGGAGGACGAGTTGCCTCTTCATCAACAATGGCGTCGGCTATGGCATCTACAGCAGCACCACCACCATATCGTAGCCGCCTCAGTCTCGAGGAGATGGCGGACCGTAGGGAGAAGGGTTTGTGCTACAATTGTGATGAGGTTTATGTCCGTGGCCATCGGTGTAAGCGACTATTCCATTTGGAAGTTATGAATGAGGAGGAAGAGGCTGAGGAGGAGTTAGCCGTCGTTGAGCTTGCTCTCTCTGTGATGGCGCTGCGAGGTCCCAAGGCTGGTGGTACTATGCAGGTCCATTTGGTCGTGGATGGGGTGACATTGAATGGGCTAGTGGACACTGGAAGTACTCACAATTTTATGAGTAGCCATGCTGCACGCCTGATTGGTATGCTATAGGAGACTACAATAGGACAGCATGTGTGCGTAGCTAATGGAGCCCAATTGCCATGCTTGGGAAGGATTCCGGAGGTCCCTTTCACGATTGATCAGCACTCCTTTGGGGCTCCATTCCTTGTCATACCATTGGACGGGTTTGATGTTGTCTTGGGGGTCCAATGGCTACAAACTTTGGGAGATATACAATGGAATTTTGATTCCTTGAAGATGCAGTTTTGGGAGGAAGCGCGGGAGGTGAATTTACAGGGTAATATCAAAAGCAGGATGCATCTTCTAGCAGCTGAATTTATGGATGATGACATGAAGGAGATGTTGGCACTTTTCGATGATTTATTCCAAGAGCCCAAGGGGCTGCCACCCTCCCGTGTTTGTGATCATCGCATATGTTTGAAGAAGGGAATAGATCCGGTGGTGGTAAGACCATATAGGTATCCCTATAGACAAAAGGATGAAATTGAAAGGCAATGTGCGGAGATGTTGGCTCAGGGTCTTATTCGCCCAAGTCGGTCACCCCTTTCCTCTCCGGTTCTCCTAGTGAAGAAGGAAGATGGGGCGTGGCGTTTTTGTGTTGACTATCGAGCAGAGCACTTAATGACAAAACAATCAAGGACAAATTTTCTATCCCAGTGGTGGAAGAGCTTTCGGATGAATTGCATGGTGCCAAGTATTTCACAAAGTTGGACCTTTGATTCGGATACCATCAGGTTAGAATGAATGAGGAAGACATTGAGAAAACGGCGTTTCGAACACATCATGGCCAGTTTGAGTCCTTTGTCATGGCCTTTGGATTATGTAATGCTCCTTCGACCTTTCAAGCTTTGATGGATGAGGTTTTGGCAAAATATCTTGGAAATTTATGCTTATTTTCTTTGATGATATTTTGATTTACAGTGCTACAAGAGAGGAGCATCTTCTTCATCTTTGCTTGATCCTTGGCGAACTTCGCCAACATAAACTGTATTTAAAGCGTTCTAAATGTGCTTTTGTACAAAGGGATGTGGGGTATCTTGGCCATGTTATTTCTAGAGATGGTGTGGAGGCCAATCCTAACAAGGTCCAAGATGTAGAGAGTTGGTCAACCCCCACAACAGCAGCTGAGGCGCGCAGTTTTTTGGGGTTAGTAGGGTATTACCGCCGTTTCATTCACAACTATGCAGCCTTGACGGAACCCCTTACCAATCTTCTTCGTCGACAAGGTTTTTGTTGGTCTTCTGAAGTTGATCGTGCCTTCCAATAGTTAAAGTAAGCGCTGCTGTCCGCGCCCGTTCTTCGTCTTCCATATTTTAATGTTCCATTTATGGTGGAGTGTGATGCCTCCGGTGTGGGGATAGGGGTTGTTTTACAGCAAGAAGGCCATCCAGTTACATATTATAGTCGTCGTTTGGCAGACCGACATGCTAAATTAGCGGCTTATGAGTAAGAACTCATTGGATTATCAAAAGCCATCCGTCATTGGCGGCCGTATTTGTGGGGACGACCATTTATTGTTCATACAAATCATGCCAATTTGAAGTATTTGTTGGAACAAGCCTTAGTCACGTCACCTCAGCAACATTGGGTAAGCAAATTGATGGGTTTTGATTTTTCTGTTGAGTACAAACCAGGTTGAAGCAATGCCGCTGCCGATGCTTTATCTCGTCTCCATGATCCGACGGCCACTTGTGCTGCTATTTTGGCCCTACTACTTCTCTTTGGGCACAATGAGAAGAAGAGCTACGCCAACATCTGGATATCCAGCAGTGTTGTTCTAAGATAGACAAAACAGCGTCGGTTAAGCCCCTTGGACAGCAGGATGCGGAGACAACTGTGGTTTCTTCTTTAGGGGTGGATAGGGTAGCTGGCATGTGGACAGCACGTTCAGGGCTTGTGTATCGTGCAGAACGACTCTTTGTGCCTGCTGATTCAGTGCTCCATGAAAGAATGGTGGCTGCTTTCCATGATCTCACTCATGAGGGTGTTCATAAAACCTTGCACCGAGTGAAACAGCATTTTTATAGAGAAGGACAGCCGGTACCGTCAAAGATTTTGTGGGCAAAGGTCATGTCTATCAGCAACATAAGGCTAGTACATTGTCTCCGGCAAGCCTAATGCAACCCCTTCCTATTTCCCATCATATTTAAGCGGATGTGTCTATGGATTTTGCGGTGGGGCTGCCCAAGTCTCAAGGCAAGACAGCTTTATTGGTGGTCATGGATAAATTATCAAAGTATGCACATTTCATTGCTCTTAAGCAACCGACAATGGCTCCTATCGTGGCTGATGTATTCTTCGATCAGATTGTTCCATTTCATGGGGTTTCAGAAACGATTGTGTCGGATCGTGATCCGGTGTTCATCAGTGCCTTTTGTCAAAGTCTGTTGACTCGGAGCGGTACTCGTCTTCTTACGTCGTCTTCTTATCATCCTCAGACGGATGGCCAAACCGAGGTAGTCAACCGTACTATTGAAATGTATCTTCGTTGTTTGGCTGCTGAGCATCCTAAGACTTGGGTTCAATGGCTCCCGTGGGCGGAATTCTGTTATAACACTTCTTATCACTCAGCTTTGAGGATGACACCCTTTGAACTGTTGTATGGACGGCCACCTCCTCCTTTGGTGCCTTATTCACAGGGAACAACGTCCGTTGATGAGGTAGATTGTCAATTGGTGGATCGGGATGCTCTTTTCCAATGTGCATGCCATCATCTCTTGGTTGCTTAAAATAGGATGAAGCAATGGCATGATTGCCATCATAGGGAGGTCACTTTTCCCATTGGTTCTTGGGTTTGGTTGAAGCTTCAACATCATCAACAGCTTACTTTGAGGAGTTCTTCGCTGCACAAGTTATCACCTCGTTACTTTGGTCCCAATAAGGTGATTGCCCGTATTGGCGATGTGGCCTATCGTTTAGCTCTTCCATTGACAGCCAAAATTCATGATGTGTCCCATGTGTCCCTATTAAAGGCTTATAAAGGTTCTACTCTCGAGGATACTCCATCTCTACCTGATGATATTTCATTTCTATCAACTGAAGCTGCTCAACTAGTTCCTTATCAGCTTTTGGCCCAACGTTTTGTGAAGGGCTGTACAATTCTTAGTGCATTGGACTGGCCAACAAATGGAGGAGGCTACTTGGGTGGATGCCATTGAATTTAAACATTCTTACCTATATTTCAAGCTTGAGGACAAGCTTGCTGTTGAGGGAGGGAGTATTGATATGTCAAAACCAGATAAAGTCTATTTTAGGAAAAGAAAGACTCAAGTCCAGAAGGAATCCGGCCAGAAATAAAGGGAGTTCGGCTAGGAATAGAAAAGGAAAGAGGAGTTTGGCTTGGAGCAGGAGTTCGGCCTAGAGCAGGAACAGGAGTACGACTAGGAGTTGCTGGCTATATTTAGTATATTTAATAATTTATATTTCGATGTTTACCAATTTTTATGTTTAGTAGTTTCTATGTTTTGGTCTTTGCATCATGATAAATAGAGGGGAAGAAAGAAGAAAAGGGCACGTTTTGTTGCCACCAAATTCAGTCTAAAAGGCGTCGCCGACGATAAACGGCCGATGGCTCCATACAGCTGTTATCATAGGTCGTCGATGCGTGTCCGCGGCACCGACCAACACCTCACGATCTGGTCTTCGACCAGGAACGCGAGCCTACGATCTTGAACATCCATATCATCGACCTGGCGAGACCGTGGTGACCGTGATCTGGAGGCGGTAGCGGGCGACTACGACTAGGCGAGATGGCGGTGATGAAGACGCTATGGATGGGGGCGGTGGCATGGGGGGAGTCAACGGGGTGAGATTTGAGGAGGCGACGGAAGGCCACGGTGGCGCGGGTTAGGGAGAGGGAGGGGGCAACAGCCGCGCGGGTGAGGTAGTGGGAGGGGCGATGGGAGAGAGAGAGAGAAAGAGGGTCGTGAGAGGGTTAGGGAGAGGGAGGGGGTGGCGGCCACATGGGTGAGGTAGAGGGAGGGGGCTGGGGGTAGGGGTGGCTGGGGATTAGGGCTGCAGTGTGGAGTGGGAGGACTCGTAGCCATCGGATTGAAAAGCAACGGTGGATGAGGCCTCCAAGTGGCGGTCAGGGAGGAGCCGTCCTATCGTGCTAAGGGGTTGACCGACGAAAATGGCAGAAGGAAGAAAAAACTCTATTCTCTTTAATATGGCGCGGACTTGGGGACGGACGTCCAACGCGCGCAGGCGCGTCGGACGCTGCCCCGGCCCAGCCCAACACACAGGCGCTCGCGAAAAAGGAGAGAAAGACACCCTATTTGCATGCATGCGCTCACGAAAAAGGAGAAAAAGCCACCCTGTTTGCATGCACTCAACACCAAATTCGTGAGAAAGAGAGAATATATATCTTACAATGAACTCAGCATACTAAAACAATGAAAAAATACCTATTGAAACAATGAACTGAGACTACTAAAAACATTACGAAACAACCAAAAATTAACTAAACGAGGGGGAGACAAAAGGAGAGAGAGAGAAACTGCATAAGTGAGAGAAGGAGGAAGGGAGATATCATAAGAGAGAGGAACAATCACCCTTAACTAATGAAACAATGAAAAATGACTATCGAAACAACGAACTTGGTACACTGAAATAATGAACTCGACCTACCGAAACAATGAGAAATGTCTAATGAAACAATGGAAAATGACTATCGAAACAATGAACTTGGCACACTGAAACAATGAGAAATGTCTACTGAAACAATGAAAAATGACTATCGAAACAA
>SPJY01013647.1:3218125-3256147 GCA_005191435.1 Raddia distichophylla
CTAAAGTGTTTTCGAAAGAACTTTATTGAGTAAAGACTTCAAGAAGAATTGAGCAACAAATACTTTCTCGAGCAACACTCCAAGAAGGAAAAAGGGTGACATTTTTCAAATCAGAAAAGAACAAAACGCAATGAAAAGCGACCTTAGGAAGGTGCTAAGAGCGCTAAGATAACGTTAAGGTAACGATAACTCATAGCCCCCGCTGTGTATTTCTCTCGGAGACCTGGCTATGCGAATCCGGCAAGTACACAGGATTAAAATCTTGTCCAATGATCATGCAATTATTAGGAAAAAAACGCGCGTTGCAAGTATACAAGTATAAAACTGGTGGTATAAATTAAAAGTTTGTTGATTGGAACCATGCATTTAATTAGTTTAGCAGAAAGCGGGCAGGACGGCCAAATTTGCGCATGCTAATTTGGCATTTGCGTTGTCATAGGCATCAGGTGCCGTACACATCCCATGCATCATGCCCTCTGAAACTAAAAAAACTTGAATGAAAAATTGAAATGAACAGACGCATGTTGTAACAGTAGTATGAACAAAAGCAGGAGAATTAAGCAGGAACTTAACTAATTAAGAACCTGTCACAAGCTAAATCAACGTGTTCATCTGAAAACCTTTTCAACATCGTTCTTGGTCGACGTTGCGTTCTATTTCTATTTGCAAAGAAGACAAGCAGTGCAATAAACTCTGGCGAGGAGAAGGTGCTTTGCTTTGTTGCGGGCAGGGGAGCATGACCAGCCTTCACTCAGGAGAGAAAAGTGGGATTTCCTCTACTTTTGGTTTTGATTCTTATTAATTGGCCAATGAAATGACCAAAAGAGCCTAGTATTCATTGTTGATTTGTCCTGGTTCAAAAAAATCATAGATTAGACAGAATTAATCAGTAAATAAATCAACACTAATTAGAATTAATCGAAACTAACAAGAAATCGGTCCTAAACGAAAGACAGCCAATTAGAGATTAATTGAAATTAATCAGAGGATAATCAGGATTTTTAGAACAGTGAGATTTGCTATTAGTTTTTTTTTTGTGTTTGTACTTGTGCTACTCCCAAAGGCTGGAATTTTTATCTTTCCCCCATCCATTCATTCGTAGATCCTAGCATATAAGTTTGCAGCCCCTTTAAAAAAGGTTCCGGTTCCAAAACTTGTTTATTTGTTTCTTTTTCTGCTGGGTTCCACAATAGTTTTGATTGATTGGCAAATGTATATATGGGTTGGATCGGGGTGAACCCATGCCTCGAACCAACATGACCTAGTCATCTCCATGCCCTGTATCAATTCAACCCATCCATAGGTCATTGATCACATGAGTGTTGTACTGACGCTACAACTGTGATGAGGTATACACTTGTGGCCAGAAGTGAAAGCATATTTTTCACTTGGAAGTTCTCGAGGAGGATGAGGATGAGGTGGAAGAAGAGGAAGACAATCCAGAAGGGGAGCCTTCGCTATCCATGTTGGCAGTGTAAGGACCAAAGGGAGGTAACACTATGCAAGTGGAGGTGGAATTTCAAGATCAAAGATTTTTGGATCTCATCGATAGCGGGAGTACTCACAATTTCGAGAGTGGTTATGCAGCTAGCATCGGTCCATGGGAGTAGGTTCCAGTGAAGGATCGGCAGGTAAAGGTCACTGGGGATGGCAAACTGCAGTGCCTTGGCAAGATTTCGTCAAGCTAATTCCATATCCAAGGACAGGCTTTTCAGGCGCCCTTCTTTGTGATTCCACTGGATGGGTTTGACGTGGTACTGGGCATGGAGTGGCTACAATCACTGGGCAAGGTCCATTGGGATTTCCAGAACGACACCAAACAGTTTAGCCGACATGGGAGGAAGGTGGAACTTCAAGATTTCTAGGGAAGAAAAGAGCAGGGAATGTCACAGTACGCACTCACAGAGCAAGCTTGGGTGGATGACATCATGGCAAACTATCCTGATATATTTGCTAAACCGCAAGGACTACCACCTAGGGATGTCAATGGGGACCCGTTCCTCGCTAACCCACGGGGAATACCCCTATTAGGGTTCGGGTTTGGGTGAAAAATGCCCCCCACGGGGATAGATTTGGGAGGAAACCAATCCCCATCGGGTCTAGAGGGGATGGGTTTGGGATCATATCCCTTGAACCTGTCAACCCGCCCCCGCATAGAATTGCCAGCAGCCCAAAGTGCCCACTGCCCAACCAGCGTATACAAGCCCAACAGCCCATTATTCACCCATATATGTTACCTAGACAACCCTAATCCTCCTCAGACCTCAGCCGTCAGCCGCTCGCCTGCTTAGGTGGCCGGCCGGCCGCCGCCCTGTTCAAAGCACTGCGCTGCGCCGCCTGCCCGCCTCACTCCCTCTCCCATCCGTCGCTGGTAGCTCCTGCCCGCCTCACTCCCTGTCCCATCCGCCTCCCTCTTCGTGGCATAGCGCCGCCTGCCCACCTCACTCCCCCCCGTCCCTTGTCGCTGGTCTCCAGAGCACGGCGAACCGGCAAGGATGACTGCACGGGGAATCCGCATGGACCTCGGGGGCCCTCGGCCATGTCTTCTCCCTCCGTGCCGGCGAGCTCCGACGGCGATGAAGCAAGGTGAGGAACGCGTTCCCCTTCCCCTTCCCCTTCCAGCCTTCCAGAATTGATGCCGGCATGGATTTGTGTTTGTTCCGTAATTACATAGTTACATGGTCTACGATGCGCTTTTGTACTGGATTTAAATTTGTGACCATGGTGGTATGCTTTGTCATCTATGTAAGATGCTAAGATCTATGCAGTGCACTCTATAAATTACATTTGTTAGTTGTGACTTGTGGCTATTACTATTGCAACCACGCAGTCCATCTAAATCAAGGAACTAATCTAGTGGTGGTGCAGCCTTACCGTTATCCCTACTGTCGGAAGGATAAAATCATGCGACACTGTGCGGAGATGCTTCGGCAAAGTATCATTCATCCAGGTCAATCTCCATTCTCCTCCCCTGTCCTCTTGGTCAGCAAGGCTGATGGATCTTAGCCGTTCTGCGTGGACTATCGTGAGCTGAATGGGCGTATCGGTGGTGGAAGAATTGCTGGATGAGTTACGGGATGCCCACTGGTTATCCAAACTAGATCTCCAGTCAGGATACCATCAAGTCCGCATGATGGATCTCGAGTCAGGATACCATCATGTCCGCATGAGGGAGAAGGATATTCACAAGACGGCTTTCCGGACTCGCCACTATGAGTTTCTTGCCATGCCATTTGGGTTAATAGATGCACCGTCCACTTTTCAAGCCTTAATGAATAAAATTCCCCAAGAGTATCTACGTAACTTTGTGCTAGTCTTTTTCGATGATATTCCAATATACAACTGCATCTTGCAGCTGGTCCTAGAGCACCTTCACCAACATCAACTCTTCCTCAAGGCATCCAAATGCACCTTCGCCCAAGAACGTATACATTATCTAGGCCACATCATCTCTCACAATGGGGTCACAGCTGATCCATCAAAGCTCCCACCACCGTGACGGCATTGCGAGGTGGCCCATCCTGCAGTGGGTCACAACATATTGATATTGAAATATGTCCTTTCGCATATTTATCTGCACAGATTATGAGGTAGGTTTATAGAGAACCAATCTTGTTTCTAGTACAACTCTTTGTATTTCATGGCAGGATTTTATGAACATTGTACAACACCTAAGGATTATCGATTTATTCTATACAACCATTTTCTTCAGAGTTTACCTCTGAGACCTTGCATCATCTTGTTATCAAACGGCTTGCTACACATAGACCAGACACAAAGAAATTTATAGTGTCTCCCTTCTCTGGAAGCTGGAAATTAAGCTTTAGTCAGTGTTTTTATTCTAAAGGCATTATCTAAGTTAGTGCATTTCTCATAAGATACATGTATTTGGTTGCAGAGTTGTTTTTATGCTGAACTGATGGATATTGGATGAAACAGAGCATGAGAGTCAGGACATGTGTTAGTATGTGCTATAGTTGTCCTTTGCATTTACAACCTTATTCTCGTAGTATAGTTTTAGCTAAAACATTAAGGAATAACTTAAAATTTTGATCCAACATGGTTAACTTATAATTTTGATCCAACATGGTTGATCCTGTCTTTGATTTACATAGCCTTTGGATTTGGATAATAGCATGCCTAGAAGTTACGTTGCCATGTTGCTTCCCTTTTTTTCATAGGCATTTTTAGCATCCAATTGGTGTTACCTGCTGATTCAATTACAGTTATGGATGTTTCTGTTTGCTACTTTCGAAATGTTTACTCTCTCCATATCAATTGGATAATTTTTTTGATCGAGCATCAATTGGATATTGTTAGAAATATAGTGTTCATATCACTACAAGAAAAATACTTTTGATGTATCTGTTATATATGTTTTAAGAGAACTACCTATTGTATGCCAGATGGCCACTCTGAAGTTTGAATAGGGTACTGTTTAATTTATTTGTTTTGTGTATACTTTTAGTGTCTGGGGACTAACAATCACACATTTTTTGTTTAGTCATGGATTGCAAATTAAAATGTCTTGTTTGAAGTGTATTCTGGGTTTCTTTTATTTGCTTTTTCCACCTTCTGCGTAACAACTATGGTTTTGGTCATAGTAGATGACCTATGATTATATGTGTGTTCATCTCCGCGCTCGGCTGATCCTATTAAATTGTTTTGTGATGCGTGATGAATCCGTCTCCTAGACCTTGCATGTTTCATATTAGAGTTGAGTTGCGTTTTACTGTAGCAACTTTATGACTCACTCGAAGTACGTTTTAAAAAATTCAAAAAATTATATAAAAAATATTTTGCGAACTCTAAGAACTATTTAAAACCCACAAAAACAACTACAAAATATTACAACATTTGGCCTATACAAAAATAACAAATTTTCATTTAATTTAATTTAATCTGAAACAAACAACACCCCAAACTCTACCATTACATTCACTTTAGGCTCCTGCTTTTGCTAAATTTAATATTCGACAACACATTTCATTTAAAATTGTGGCCAATTCACACTTTTATACTTAATGTCTCTGACTGTCCATTTCTTTTCGGCTATCAAGGGATATAATATACCATTAAGCATCTGAAAAAAGATGATGTCCAATTCATTAACAATAGATGGCATTACGACCTTCATGGAAAAGAATGCCTGGTTTACAGAACTGCTTCAACAGAGATTAAAACAATAACTTTCTATATGTGCTATTCCTTTTGATGTCTACGAAAGGTTCGGTGTTTTCCCCATTTGCTCTTTGTTTTGGTATGATCCTCCAAATGGACAAGGCATCATCTGTTTTTCTCCTTGGTTTAGAAACCTACATGTTGAATAAAAGAAAGGCAACTTCTAGAATATTTACAAGAATCTGATATATGAAGGTTTCTTGTCATGATAAAATTAGAATAGTCTAGAAACTTTAGTATGGTAAAGCCAAGTATCATGAAGGTTTAGGTCTAAATATTTATAGCAAGGCATGGCTAGGATCTTGTCAAGTATCATCCATCCAACAGCTTTGTATGTTTATATAAGGAGGATGTCACCTCTTACCATGCCATTCATTACAAGAGCATGGTGGTAGCAGTGGTAGGTGAGAGTGTGAGAAAGGGTGAGTGTTAGGATAGACACTCTTGAAATATTTCAATGTAGTAATAAAACTTTGTTTAAGTGTTGGTCTCCAGGGTGAGCTGAATGATCGAAAAGCTTTGGGGGACTTTCAGAATGGTGCCAATGGTTTGAAGCGCTGGCAGACTGGAAGGGGTCTTCCTCATTATTGTGGCTATGCTGGTTTAAAGTCCATGCAGACTTGGGAGGGTCTTCCAAATATTGGTTTGGGTCTTCTAAATGGTGGTTTGAAGAGTCTTACAAAGACTGTTTTGAGTCTTTCAAAGAGTCCTAATGTTAATGTTGGTGTGAGGGGTCTGCACCATTGGGGTCCTCAAAATGGCTCGAAAAGTCTGAAGTATATGCCTTAATTTTTTGATCTTTATGATTATGTAAAAAAGACACCCTATGTTAATGACAGTGCCTAATCAAAATGTCAAGATTGTTGGATAGGTGATTCCTCCAAATTCTTGTTTCATGGCAAGTGAGAAAGGAAAAACAATTGGTCACACACTAACAGATAGATGAACATCATAAGTGTGGGTATTGTTTTGAAAGTCTGTCTTAAGACCAATTACATGTAAACATTTCTTGAGGGGTTGAAATCAAACAAGGCACCCCTTTGCAGTGGGCAAGGCAAATAGGTAAACTTAATGGTTTTGTCAGTGCTTGGAATGTCCTATTTACTTTAATGCAGATCTCATATCCTGGTATAACTATATCAGATCTTCCAGAAGATATTTAAGATTTGTGTTACTGTACGACTAATAGAAATGAAGCTAAAGGATATTCCCTAGTACACCATGGATCGTTGTTATCTGTTGAGAGGAAGCTAGAAGCACTAATATGGATACATGATGATGTTATAGAGGTTAAGAAAAATTCTCTTATTGCTGCACACGTTATGTTTACCATGCCTTATATAAGAAGCCCAAATGCTGGTTGGATCCAATCAATGGGATCCAATACTTTGTTGAACAAATGGTTGGTCCATAGGCAATTAAATAGCAAGACACCATACAGAAATACCCCTAGCCACTTTGTTCGAAGCCTGAGGCATATGTCGTGCCACAGATCAAAATATGTAGGCTCGTTTGGGGCCGGGTTATATAACGCTGAAGATATGGGAAGATTGTTGGATTTGAAGTTTAATAAATTCTGGATCAAGTCATTCAAAGTCTATGAAACCCACAATGAACTAGATGCCTTCAGAGTAAACAAGCTATTTTAGCAAGTAAAGGTCGGACTTCATCAGTAATCGAGGAATTGTTGGCAATATCAGATCTAATAGCAGCAACACCTACTAGGTTGTGATCAAGAAAAGATTAGATTGAAAATTTCTACAAGTCCCATACTCTGTTTATGGCGTTTCATCTTATTATTTACAATGATATTTCTGACCCAACATTACCAGGTTTAGGTCTTTCAGCATGCAATTTGAAGTGGTTTTCCACAGACCTGTCAAAGATCTTATTCTTACCATTGTCGAAATTCTATTACCTGCTTATAAATCTTCATTGAAACTCTTCGGGTATATTCCACATCTTCTTACACTATTTTGAGAGTACTTTTATGCATTTCACCTTGCTAATAAATGGTTATTAGATTCTTGGTTGCAAAATTCTTAGCTGCATTTGTTCATGCTAGCACATGAGCTGCTAGTATTTACTGATGGATTTAATATCAAGTTGTGATGTGGGTCAACTCTTTGAATGCCATATTTTACTCAGTAAAACAAACACCATATCAGTTGTGATAGCAATGCATTGATAGTGTCAAGCTAGCAGCATTGTCTCTTACTCTTTTGGGTTCTGGATATAGTTCATACAACTTTTGTGGGAAAAGGTCTTATTTTTCTAAGCAGTATTGTTCAATCATGTTGCAAAACATGGAAAAGTTTATCCAACATAGTGAATTTAAATCATATTATGGGCACTATGATTTGCATTAAATGAACCGGAACTTTGATTGCATGAAGCAGTGTAAGTTAAGATCTTTTCATTTTACTTAAAAAGAACTTCTAGTAAACATATTGTACTGTAATAATATTGCTTCTAGTTTTGCTAAAAAAAATTATGCTTCTAGTGTTATGAGTCCTCTCACAAATTTTATTTCACTCTACTACAATATCTGAACAAAAAAAATAAACAGTGCATTTTCGTGTCATGGGGTGTCCTTTTATGTGAGTTTTGTTAACTAACTGGTAAGGTTGATATTGTATTCAAAAGTAACTGTTATGTACTATTCTTTTCTTATTTGAACAATGACTCAAAACTGCAACTAACTGAATTCTTGATTTACCTTGGAGTTTAATAAATGATAAACATTTTTAATAGGAAGCATCTTTTCTACTCTCGGGTGTAGTTACTCCCTTCCTAATAAGAGTTAATTAAAAAAGGAAAATTGGATTAATAATCTACAGGTTCCTAGGAAAAGGGAAACGATTTCATTCAAATTTTTTTAAAGAAACAACCTCTGGCAAAAAAGGGGGGATGCCATGTGAGCCATTGAGATGCCGTCAACACCTTTTTAGAGTATGTCATATGAATTACCAGAGTGATGAGGACATCTCCCCTACCGATGCGTCCACTCTACCACCATCTACTGTGCAAGGACCAATAACAAGGGCACGTGCACAACAACTAAACCACCAGGTGGGCTCGTTCCTTACCACACAAGAGAATACCCATAAGAGAGAGTTACTACCTAATAATGTTGTGTTTGTGCTTAGGAATTATGGTGTTGATCAGCGAGGATGAAACTCTACGCCAAGACAAGTTGGAAACCAAGTCTACCATGAGTTCGAGTCCGGTTCGGCCACGGCGGAGCAGTCTGTCTTCAAACGGACGTAGCAGATGCATATCAACTCCGTTTGGGACGTTCAAGTACATTACGGAGAAGCCCACGACGAGACCTTTCCAACGGATCCGGTCGCACGTCCAAATTCCTTCTGAGTTGATCACAATAGTCGAAACAAGAGGCGACCAGATTCTGTTGGGCTGCCCGGTGCTGCGTCACCTTGATTTTGGGCTTCGGCCCGTGTATCTCGCGCAAGGAGGGGTCGCCCCAAACCCTAGCCGCCGCCCCTCCTGCCTATTAAGACTTGTAGCCGTCATTGTTAGAGTCGGGTTTTGCTTAGATAATTTCTGCCATCGCAGTATCGCCGATCATCGGTTTGTGGAACCCCAAATTCGTGATCTTAATACATATTCGCAATTTCAGATTGCTTCTTCTTCGTTCTTGCTTGTGTTCTCGATTCGCTCGCAGGAACTAGCCTTCGTGGTGAGGTCGACCGTGCGCTTGCGTGGTTGATAACGAACGGAGACGGTGGTGTAGCGATTGCAGGCCTAGATCGGTGCTGATCAAGGTCGGATCGTCAACGTCGAGTTCTCCACCAAATCGACTTATCCTTACCTGTCGGAAGATCGGGACCCCGTTCCCCATCACAGAGTATGTTATCTTGGAGTATTACCTTTTGAAAAATATGAGAAAATTTTAGAATATGCTAATTGGCCAAGTATGTTATTTTGTAGTATGTACTTATTATGTGTAGATTTTGGAGTATAAACTGCGGTTACAATTTTCCATTGGAATCAAATACCACCTATACTGGAACCAACTCTTCGAAACAAATTAACTATGCTGCATTAACCTGCATTGCGGTTCTTTCTCTAGGGGCATGTACCATTCAATCAGATACCATCAAAGGGGTATGTACCATTTAATCGGATATTCAGATACCACCAGAACTGCCAAAGTGAGTATGTATGTTACATTTATGTAAATACCACCAAATGTCATCCATCACAAACCACCTCATCTCTAACTGATATCATGTTCAAGAACTAAATAGTAAATACCACCAACCGAATACATAGGTAGTATGTTCAGACGCTTGAAGATAACACATTATTTATAGAAAAATTAATGGAAAACTATTTGTAGCATCTTCAAGAGATCATTGTCCGGCTTGACTCTTAGGGTCTTTCATTCATGTACCGTGGTATGCCTTCTAATTTTTGGAAAGACACTGGATTAAATAGAAATTTATTCTGGTGCCCACACCGATCCTGATACATTAAATGAGCATTTGTTACTGTTATATACAAAATAGAAGGAATTATGTGATTGTTTTATGCCAAATGCAAAATAAAATGATGAAATAAAGTATGTTTTCTGAAAATATAACCAATCTATTTCATGACTTTATACTATTGTCCTTTCCAAATTTGACATATTAAAATTTCTTAACATACCACCAACTTGCTAAAAGATCTGAACATACTACATGACTTCTCAAATCTCTGAACATACTGCTGTTTGGTTGATAGCTTTTTCAAAACTACAGACACTTTTAAAACTCTAAACATACTACTATTTGGTTAGTAGTATTTTCAAATCTCATACTAGCTCTACTCCAGCTCTTGTTGATTATATGGTGGGAAACAGTACAAAGGCACCGATACCGAGCTTGAAGGCACCGATCTCGAGCTTACAAGGGGATGTCGGACATTGAAGTGACTAAGGACTAAGGCTACTGCTAAGGAAGCTTTGGATGCGTCTGTTGCGTTGGAATGCTTGTTATCACTTTGGATCACCTAGCCTCGAACAGATCTGGGGCCTTTACTTTTATAGGCGCGGCGGGCCGACCGGAGCTGACGCGGCGGGCCCCGCGTCCGTCTTCGCTTTAGTGGTGGTGCCCTTGTCTCATTCCGGGGCTCCGTCCTGTCTGTGGCCTGCAAAGAGAAGCTGGTCTGGTTAGCACTGGACACGTGTTGTCTGGGAGTGCTCATACGAGAGAGAAGCCTGTTTCAGGGAGAAAGCACTGTCCCTTTATCCCCAATATAGCATTGACTGATCTGAGCCAGCTCCGCGCCACCTGTTGGGGGCGTCGCGTGCTTCTCCCCGGGCTGCGGATCCGCGAGGAGACGCAGTTCTTCCCGGTCAAGGCCGGGGAAAGTGTGGCGGGACATGACAGTTGTCGCCACCTGCCTAGGGACAGACTGACTGTCCGTGGGCCCCTCCTTCGGGCTTAGAATAACCCGGGAGGTGTGCCATGCTCCCGGTCAGGACCTAGGGAGGCACGGTTGACTTGGTCAAGCCCGGGGATGACCCCGGCGGGCTAGACGTTCCTCCTAGTACGGCCAGGGGCGGCCTTTTGGACCCTTTGTACGTGTAGTGGGCCGGTACGGAATCGGCCCAAGGCCCATTTCAGGGCGGGCCACTCATGAATCACCAACAGCCAGCCCCCGAGCCTCGAGCGGGTCGCATGGCGAGCCGGTCTGAGGTTTAGAGAAAATTTTACTCCTCACGCACTGTGCGGGGAGATTTGGTTAGGGTTTTTTGGAGCCGCTGGAGCATTGAATTTGATTTGACGAAAAAGTAGGGCAGTTACGCCTCCTTTGGCACGACTCCCACGATCTCCGCTTCGACCGTTGCCTTCCTTGATAAGGCAGTGTTTTCCAGGGGGAACTCTCACTGCAGAATCATCCCCTCTTGCCTTTGTCTTCATTTCTCCACTTCGCCCTTTTGCCTTCTCGCCTTCTTACTTCCGGTGACCATGGTGTTCATCGGAGACAGCGCTCTCACGAGGGAGAGGATGGCGGAGTTGGAGAGGGATGGCTTCATGAAGCCTGGTTCATGGAGGCTTCCTGGCGCAGGCCGGGAACCAAGGCCCGAGCCTGACGAGCTGGTATGTTTCGAGAATTCGGCCATCTGCGGGTTCCACGCGCCGGAGTCGCAGTTCATGGCGGACTTCTTCGCTTTTACGGAGCTACGGCCGGAGAATCTGTCCCTGCAGTCCTACGTCCATTTGTCCATCTTTGCACACCTGTGCGTGGTGCACTATGGGGTGCGACCCACAGTGAGCCTCCTCCAGCACTACTTCGAGCTGAAGCCTGTTGGCCATCGTGTGGGCAACGGCGGGGTCTTCTACCTGACCGCGCGCCGGGCCCGGGGAAGCCAAACGTACCCGGAGTACGAGGTAAGGACGAAAGTCGACGGTTGGGCCCGGCGGTGGTTCTTTCTGAACCGCGGAGGCTCAAACTTGGAGTATTCTTCGGCCGCGCCGGATACTCCAATCTTCATGCGCAGCGAGCCCCTGCCGGAGGATCAACTGACGGCATACGAGATCGAGGGGCTCCCCGAGAAGGGTCTGACGGGCTACGACATTGTCAATAGCTTCGTCCGGCATCGGATCAGCACGCTGGGGTGTCGCGAGCAGTGGGTCAGTGAGATGGGCGACTGGGAGATCCGGACCGGGATTTCTATCAAGGTAAGCGCGTGCCGCGCTGCTATGTTTGATTTTAGGTCGACTCATGTTGCGACAGTTCGCGACGCCCTGCAGGACTCTCGGCCGGTGACGCTGCGAGGATCGTGGGCATGCTGCTTCCCATGGAGAAGAATCCTCATCCCAAGAGACTCGTGAGGGATAAATTGTCCGCGGTACGTGCCCGTAAGGTGTTTGATTGAATTCCAGGCTGCGCGCGCCCTTGAGGCCTTGACGGTTTGCGCCGATTATTTGCAGCGGACGTGGAAGGTGACCAAGGAGGCCATGCAAGCCTCGGGCTCCGCGCGGGAGCCTCTGATTGTGCAACCATTGGCGACGTGCTCGCCGCCAGGGAGATCGCCGGCAGCATCTGGCGGGGTGTCAGTCCTATCGGTGATGTCGGGCGAGGGAAGCCCGATGCCGGCATCGACCGCTGCGGGTGCGGCGCAGGCCGGCGCGGAGATGCGGGCAGGAAAACGCAGGGGGCCGACGCAGGTGAGTCCTTTGCCTTCGATGCAGGCCAAGTATCGAGCATTCGGCTGCCTTTAAGTTCTGTTCGTTGCGTGGGTCCAGGGCGCGGCGCCAGCGAAGAAGAGGAGGTCGTACCGGCCTGCACAATGCAGTGATGACGAAGAGGCCGCGCCAGCGGCGGGCCCTTCACCGGGAGCGACGTCGCGGCGGGGAACTGTGAAGAAAATCGTCACAACCCGGCAGAGGGCTGCCGTGCCAACCACGAGCCGCGTTGGCGGTTTAGAGACAGAGCTTTTCCTGCGCCCTACACCGGGGGTGTACGAGGGCACAAAGCCTGAACCAGCGCGTAAGCTTCCTGTGTTGCTCATCATCATTCTGTTTCTGCACCTGATTGCTATGTGTGTTTTTTGATCGCAGTGCGCAGCGCCAAGGTGGCGGTTGAGGTGTTGTCTCCCTCTGCTGAAGCCAGGGCGGCTGAGAGCGAACCGGTCGAGCCCGAAGGAGTGGGATTCCTATCGCGGTCGCTGGAGGCTACTGGGTTGCTGAGGCCGACAGATGCGCGGGACAAGGAGAGGCAGCTGATTCGTGGGGGTCATCGTCTTGCCTACCGATGGCGGTGTTGGATGCGTCCGACGAGGTTGCGGAGACGGTGAAGCTCGACACCAGCAAAGCTTCCTTATGGATCACGCCCTCGCGCGTCGAAGGACGTATAGCCGATTGATCGTCGGGGGATCGCTAATTTCTTCAAGACCCCAATTGGGAAGGCGCCCCTGGCGCCTGACCGGCGCAGGCTGCTGGTTGCTTGGGAATGGCAAGTGCGCGTGCTGTGGACTATATGGGCCCCGGGTATCCTCTAGAAGGCCCATAAGGGAGCAGATGGGGGGCGATCCAAGTCGGCCGGTCAAGGATAGAGACCACTCGGGTTACACGCACCTTGAGCTCCGAGGAAGTTCCCGAGGATATAATCTATCTCTATGTAATTAGGAGATCAACACATGCATGGCATGTAACGGCATAGCAAGATTAGGTACCGTGTATCACGTGCTACCGTGTAACTCTATCTCCCCCTACACTATATAAAGGGAGGGGGTGGAGGCCATAGGCATATCGATATACAGAAGCATCATAGAGCATACGCTGTAATCATCTTCGTCATCTTGCATCCCGCATCTTGATCAAACATAATCCCAGAGCACAGGAAGTAGGGTATTACCTCTGCTGGAGGGCCCGAACCTGTATAAACCTGTTCTTGTGCTACCATC
Organism: Raddia distichophylla; assembly: GCA_005191435.1. Classification (NCBI taxonomy): domain Eukaryota; kingdom Viridiplantae; phylum Streptophyta; class Magnoliopsida; order Poales; family Poaceae; genus Raddia; species Raddia distichophylla. The sequence goes on from SPJY01013647.1 coordinate 3,231,726, forward strand.
TGGTTTGGTTCTTGATTAGCATCCCCTCGTACAAATTTATTGCCGGCGGTGATAGCAATGAATGAAGTAATCTCACTAATTGAAACAATTAGGAAAGGGTACAAGAGCTATTACCCGAATTCCCGAACACACTTTCGGAACTCCGAGCGTCGGCTCGACTTGACTCTAACTCCCAACTTCTACTAACTAAGAGCTACTCTACAAAGTGGAATGAAGAGATGAAAGTGTTGTGTTGTGTTACAAGTGAGGAGAGGGGGTCTATTTATAGTGTTGCGCAGCCAACCGAGGTGCACCACGTGTAGGGACACGTGTCATCCATCCCTCCTCCGAACGGGAACCCAAGGTGGCTCAACACTGGGTCGGCCAGCCTAGGTGGGTTGGCTGACCCACTTCCTTAGTCTCCCGGCCGTGGATTTTGCATGGGATGCGCCCTTGATGGTGTAGATCACCCCCTTAAGCCGGTGCATCAAATGGACTTGCGCAAGAAAGGAATCCTTGGGAATCCTATGCTCATTTGTGAAGCATCCGTGTCCATTCGATCAAACCGACGGTAGTGGATTGTCTAGATGGCTTCATTTTGTGTTTTTATGCCACTGGGAAGAAGACAGGGCTGGATCGGTGACGTGGCTGCGTCGGCCGACCTAGGTGGGTCGGTCGGCCTGGCCTGTTGCCCGTTTTAGCCCTGGTTTGTCCTGTTTTGCACATGTAGACCCAAAACTCACCAAAACTTGTGGAACTTTATTAGAATAAATAAAATGTTAGTATAAACCTTGATTTTCCCTCGAATAGCCGGAATTCCGGAATATGTTCACGTGTAAAATTGGTGTTTATTTGACGTCAACACCGTGTAACTCTATCTCCCCCTATACTATATAATAGTGAGGGGGTAGATGCCATAGGCACGAGAATAGCTGAGAATAATCTCATATGGCCTTGTTTGTTTCAGATTAAATTAAATTAAATTAAATGAAAACTTGTTATTTTTGTATAAGCCAAATGATGTAATATTTTGTAGTCATTCTTATGGGGTTTTAAATAGTACTTCTTAAAGTTTGTGAAATATTTTTTTCATAATTTTTTGAACTCGTTAAGACGTATTTTGAGAGGATCACATATTTGCTATAGTAAAACGCAACGCTACGTTAATCTGAAACAAACAAGGCCAGAGCACAAATAGAGCATACGCTGTAAACATCTTGGTCATCTTGCATCCCGCATCTTGATCAAATATAATCCCCGAGCACAGGAAGTAGGGTTTTACCTCGGCTGGAGGGCCCAAACCTGTATAAACCTGTTCTTGTGCTACCATTAAGCTTAGTTCTTGATTAGCGTCCCCTCGTACAAATTCATTGTGCGCGGTGACCCCCCAGTTAGTCACCAGTCGACAGGGGACCGCGCCAAGATCTTCTTTCAAGCTAGATTGCATCTTTAAGATCGCCATACGTCGCCATGAGGCTGGGGCAATCTCTTCGTTTCGGCACCCTGGACTTCATCGCCGACGGCATTGGTAATCTTCACCTCTCTCCTCCCGGAGAGATCACTTCGCAAGGAGGTGAGCGCAATCAATGTGACCCATTGCCCTTTGGCTTGGAGTATTTAGCAAGCGCCTTCAGTGGATTGACCTGATCGCTGTTCGACTTCGCACCTCTTCCCAAGGAAGACGAAAAAGGACTCAACAGGTTCGACCGCACGAGCATGAATTCTATTATGCCCTACGATAACTCAATCCCCTCGGCTGGATTTCCCTCCGGACTCGAGAACTCCACTGCGACCTTCGCACGGACGCCCTCTGAGATTTGGACAGGAGATAACCAGTCGGCGAGAGCAACGGATCCAGTCGGATCAGTCCGATCAGATCCATCCATGTTCGTGGGTGTCATCAATGCTGGCCAACCCATTGGACAGAGCGAACAAGTCAGCCTCTCCGTTTCTGACTCCAAGTCTGACGTGAGCGCTGAGATCCGTAACTATTGAGAGGTTTTCGTCCTAGACACGGATGACCATCACTCTACTTCTCCACTTGTCGGGTACGCGGAAACCGACACTAGCGCGGCGAACCCAGAACCACGCCGAGTGGAGGACCAAGATCACATACGTTAGCTTCGCGCCCGCGGCCGTGACGTCTAGAATGAGCTTCGCGCGGTGAAGCAACGGGACCAGGAGGTCTACACAACTCAACAGGCAAACGTCATCGCTTCGAAGACTCTTCTCGAGACCATCGCACCACAACTTCCTAAAGGCAGCCCGTTCTCCCATACCCTCGCTCGAGCGACGGCTATAGTGGAGATGGCTGCCATTCAGCAAAACGAGGCGATCCCTGCTCCGACCGCTTCGGCTCGCAGTCGTTCTACGCGCAATTGAAACTGGGCTCGCGCCTCCGCTGCTGGCGATTCCTGCCAGTCGCCAGTCCACGATCTTCGTCAAGACATTGAAGCCAAGCGGTGGGAGCGCAGTAACGGTGAACGAAACTCTCATAGCCATCACAGCCGTCGTGTTGATGATCAAGCCGAGAGCACCGCCAGTCGGCGCGACCACCGTCATGAGCGTCGTCAAGACCTGCGGCGGGAGCATCGTAGCAGATCCCCAAGGCGGAGCCGGCCACAGCCGTTGGAGGGGATTCGGGCCTTTACCCCAGATCTTCGCCGAGTGGTTTGGCCGGATGGTTTTAACCTCAAAGGCATCGACAAGTTCAATGGCGAGAGGGACCCAAAGAACTGGCTGCAGGTTTACGCCTTGGCCGTCAGCGCGGCAGGAGGTGATCAGAACGTCATGGCAAATTACTTGCCGGTCGCTTTGACCCCAACCGCCCAGACCTGGCTAACGGGACACCTGGAGAACTCTATTGAGTCTTGGGATGACCCCCAGGAGCAGTTTATCGCCAATTTTCAAGGCACCTATGAAAGGCCCACGGGGAGATGGGAGATTGGACAGCTACACCGGCGCAAGAACGATACTCTTCGTGAGTTCATCAAGCGCTTCACCAAGAAGAAGAATGAGATCCGGGACGTTTCGGAGCAGACTGTCATTGATGCCTTCTTCGCCGGATGCAAATCAGAGGAGTTAATCAGACAGATGACCCGGGACCCCCGCGTAATCTCAAGGCCATGTTCACAATGGCGGACCAGGAGGCCGAAGCCGAGGAGGCCATCGCAAACCATCGTGGTGGCAACGACAGAGGCCCCGAGAAGAAGCCTAATGAAGAACAGGGCAAGCCCAATGATAAGAAGCGAAGGGGGCATGAGATGGTCGCCAACATGGAGCGCAATCGACCTAAGCCCCCTAACGACAACGACTACAACAAGATTATGGACTCGTTATGTCCTTTTGACCCACGAGGGAAGCACTCTGCCAAAGAATGCCTTATTCTGCAGAAATTCGCCGAGAACTCTAAGCAGTGGGCGGCTAAGGGCAGTCAAGGCAAGAAACCCGGTGGAGATTACTAAGACGCTGAGCGCGAGATCAGCTACATATTCGGGGGCTCTCATGCGTACGAGTCCAAGCGGAAGCAAAAGCTTACCACTCGAGAGATCAACACTATCATGCCCGCGACCCCAAAATACTTGCGCTGGTCCGAGGTGCCCATCACCTTCGACCGATCGGACCACCCAGATCGGATTGCCTTCTCTGGGAGGTATCCACTGGTGCTGGATCCGGTCGTGTGAGGAAGCAAATTGAAGAGCGTCCTGGTCGATGGCGGGAGAGGAATTAATATCCTTTTCGTCAAGACCTTGGACCAGATGAACATTCCTCGTTTTGAGCTACGGCAAGGATCATCTCCTTTCCACGTGGTAATCCTCGGGACGTCCGCGATACCACTCGGACAGATCTCTCTGCCCGTTACGTTCGGGACTAAGGATAACTATCAAACCGAGAGCCTGAGTTTTGAAGTGGCTGATTTCGAGACGGTATATCGTGCCATCTTGGGAAGGCCGGGGATTGCCATATTCATGGTTGTTCCCAACTATACTAATCTCGTCTTAAAGATGCCAGGTCCCAATGGTGTAATCACCCTCCCTGGTGACGTTAAACAGTCAATGTTCTGCGACAGCGAAAGCTGTGAGATGGCGCAGGCACTGGATTCATCTGCTGAGATGGAGAAGATCCAACTGGAGGTCGCATCCCTTCAAGAGGAAGGGGACATCCCCGTTAAGAAGTAGGCCAAAACATCCATCCAAGCAGCCAAAGAAACTAAGAAGATTTTGTTGGACCCATCTGATCCGGCCAAGACAGCCGTGATTGGGACATGGCTCGACAGCAAATAGAAAGATGTGCTCATCACTTTCCTCCGGGCCAACCAGGATGTGTTCGCTCGAAAACCTTCGGACATGCCTGGTATTCCGAGTGAGGTGATCGAGCACTCTCTCCACGTCGACGAAAAGGCGAAGCCAATCAAGCAGCGCCTACGAAGATTTGCTCCGGATCGGAAGGACGCCATACGGGAAGAAATTACCAAACTACTGGCAGCTCGGTTCATCAAGAAGGTATATCATCCCGAGTGGCTTACGAACCCGGTCCTGGTGTAGAAAAAGAACAAAACATGACGGATGTGTGTCGACTAACCCGGTCCTTTTGGACTCCCCCGCATCGATCAAGTGATGGATTCCACCGCCGGGTGCGAGCTCTTGAGTTTTCTGGACGCCTACTCGGGCTATCATCAGATTAGTCTCAAGGAGGACGATTGCATCAAGACGTCGTTTATCTCGCCATTTAGTGCTTTCTGCTATATCACAATGCCATTCGGGTTGAAAAACGCTGGCGTGACTTATCAGCGCACCATACAGCGGTGTTTTCACACTCAACTCGGACGCAACGTGGAGGCCTATGTCGATGACGTCGTCATAAAAACAAAATCCAGATGGGATCTCATAGCAGATCTATCCAAGACATTTGAGAGCCTCAGGGCATATCGGATGAAGCTAAATCCCGAGAAGTGCGTTTTTGGGGTTCCGTCTGGTAAACTACTCGGATTCGTCATCTCCCATCGGGGGATCGAGGCCAATCCAGAGAAGGTCAACGCCAACATCAAGATGAAGCCCCGACCAATCAGAAGGATTGCAGAAGCCCACTGGATGCATCGTGGCACTCAGCCGATTCGTTTCCCGACTCGGGGAGCGAGGTATGCCATTCTTTAGGCTCTTACGCCAACAAGACGATTTTCAATGGACAGCGGAAGCGCAAGAAGCCTTTGAAGATCGAAAGAGGTTCCTCCCATGCCCCAGGAGCCCCTCTTACTCTACATCTGCGCCACGACTCACGTCATTAGCAGTACTCTGGTGGTTGAACGGGATGAGGAGGGCTCCCTTCAGAAGGTACAGCGTCCGGTCTACTTCGTAAGCAAGGTATTGGGTGAATCTAAAATAAGGTACCCATAAGTTCAAAAGCTTCTATACGCCGTGTTACTCACATCGTGGAAGCTTAAGCATTATTTTAAAGAGCATGAAATTTCGGTGGTCACTTCTTTCCCGCTTGGAGACATACTTCATAATCGGGAAGGCACTGGGAGGATTGCAAAGTGGGCAGTTGAGCTTCGAGCCTTTGAAATAAAGTTCAGGACTCGACTAGCCATCAAATCTCAAGCATTGGCTGATTTCGTCATGGAATGGACAGAGGCTCAGACCCCAGCAGCAAAGCAGAATCTCGAGTATTGGACAATGTACTTTGATGGTTCCCTCATGCTCAGCGGCGCGGGGCTAGGATTTTGCTCATATCGCCGACTGGAAAGAAACTACGCTATGTCCTCCAGATACTGTTTCCCATCAACAACAACGCCGCCGAGTACGAGGCACTCATCCACGGGCTACGCGCCACCATATCGCTCAGAGTAAGGTGGTTAATGGTGCACGGTGACTCCCAGCTCGTGGTCAACTAACTCCAAAAGGAGTGGTCTTGTATTGGTGACAGCATGGCGGCCTACTGCCAGGAGGTATGAAAGCTAGAAGATAACTTTGACGGGCTAGCTGGAGCTAACACACGTGCTCCGCCGAGATAATGAAGCAGCAGACGAGCTGGCGCGGATGGGATCCACTCGGGGGGCACAAGTCCCGACTGGTGTTTTCGTCCAAGAACTACGCGCGCCGTCCATTAAGCTACCACCTGCATAGGGAGAAGATCAAGACAAGCAACCAGAACCCGGTGCAGAGGTATTATCGATTAACCCTGGGTGGACGCAGCCTTACTTAGATTATCTTCTTCGTGATGAGCTGCCGGAGGACCGAAGCCTCGTCGAGTGCATTACACGCCGAAGCAAGAGCTACAAGGTAGTCGAGGACGAGCTTTTCAGAAAAAGCAGTTCCGAGGTACTAAGGCTTGCATATCAGAGCAAGAAGGCAGAGATCTGCTCAACGATATCCACTCGGGAGAATGTGGGCACCACACGGCGACCAGCACTCTGGTAGGAAAAGCCTATCGGCAGGGATTCTTCTGGCCGACTGCTGCCACCGACACGGAAGACATAGTACGCAGATGTGACGGGTGTCAATTCTTTGCGCGGTAGATTCACATGCCGGCTCAGGATCTACAAACAATTCCAATCTCCTGGCCCTTCGCCGTTTGGAATCTGGACATGTTGGGCCCTCTCAAGCGAGCGCAAGGCGGATTCACTCATCTCTTCGTCGCCATTGACAGGTTTACAAAATGGATTGAAGCCAAGCCGGTTGCTGTTATCACGGTGGCCAAAGCACGCGAGTTCTTCCGGGACATCGTCGTGCATTTTGGCATACCTAATCGCATCATCACCAACAATGGCGTTCAGTTCAAAAGCAGCGAATTCCAAGATTTGGGTGAGGAGCTGGGCATCAAGATCTGCTATGCTTCGGTGGCTCACCCAAGGAGTAACGAGCAGGTTGAACGTGCCAACGGGTTGGTACTACAAGGGCTAAAAGCCAGAATCTTCGATCGCCTAAAGCCGTACGCCTCGCGCTGTGTCAAGGAGTTGCCTTCGGTGCTCTGGGGGCTTAGAACAACCCTAAGTCGAGCGACCGGGCCGACACCCTTTTTCCTAGCCTATGGCTCTGAGGCGGTCCTCCCGACTGAATTGAAGTTTCGGTTCCCTCAGGTCGCCAGTTTTGACGATAACCAGTCGGACGAGACAAGACGTGAAGACCTCGATCGGCTTGAGGAAGCCAGGGAAGCAGCATTGATCCAGTTGGCAAAGTACCAACAGGGCTTGCATCTCTACCATCAGCGCAACGTACGGGGCTGTGCGTTCTCCAAAGGAGATATGGTCCTCCGAAGGAATCAGAAGCACGAGCACAAACCCTCCCCACTCTGGGAAGGCCCCTATGTGATCGTTGAGGTGACCTGCCCGGGGGCTTACCGACTACAACGCGAAGACGGATCTGAAGTGCCTAACACCTGGAACATCGATCAGCTACGTCGTTTTTACTCTTAAAAGTCTTCTATTCAAGCATCGTGTAATTTGTCTCCTTTTTTGACTTGCTACTCAGCCGTAAATGCCTAAGCAGTAAGTTGGGGGCTACACTAAATAGTGTGCGGAGTTAACCGCACCCTATCTTATCAATAAAAGTTATTTTCTCTTTACATATGTTGATCAAATTTCGGGTGTTATGAAAATTCTTGAGTAATGGCGCTCGTACATGCCAAGGACAACGTTTAGCTACTCCTTAGTTGCATGGAGAGAAAGCCAAGAGGTAATTCCTGGCACTCGGGGGCTGGACCTGTCGGCAGAAGCGTTTCATGAAAAAGGATAAATCTTACTGCTCGGATAAATAAGATTACAAGTATCGAGTATCAATCAAGCGTTTGAGCAACACATTCATCTACAAGTCCAAATGTTCGACCAGATGCTCAGCAGTCGGGCGAACTTCTTTCAGCAAGGCACATGCCTTTTCCTCAGTGCATACAAATCCTTCCTTTATAGCCTCATAGTCTAGGCGGGGAAGTTTGACTTTGCGATTGCGAGGCCATGGCTGGTGCATGTTATTGCTGCCTCCCGTGTGAAGACCTTGATCCACGCAGGAATGTCGTCGAGGCGCGCCACAGGGATGTCAGAATCCGTCGGCAGCTCTTCCTCTGGGTAAAGGCATTGGAGCGTTGGGACTATTCGAACTAAAACATGGTGGCGAAGCTCGTAGGCGGTTTTTACTTCTTCGTCAAGACGCTGGAATTGCGCCTTGGTCTTCTGCCAATACTTTGTACAACCAATCGGACGTAACAAATCAGTCGAACTTCTATGGGGCTGAGCCAGGGAGAGTCAATGGCGGAAAGCTACCTTCCAGCTCTTTAGCTGATTTCTCGGCTCGAGTGTTGGCTCGGAAGACTTCATCCTCCAAGGCCTTCTGCCTCGCCTCCGATGTTTCCTCTAGTGCCTTTTGCCTCGTCTCCAGTGCTACATTCAAAGGCAAGTCTTAGAGACTATCATCTAAGGAGTATTCTTTTTGTAAAGGTTTAGCACTGTTCGGGATCTATACCTCGGATGGTGTTGGACTCTTCCACATGGCGGAATCGGAGTTCAGTCACTTCTCGTTGGAGCTCTTCGATCCGGCCGCGTATTGCGACTTAATGGCATACAGCGCGTTGTCGAACTCATCGTGAGACTTCAGCTCGCCCACTGTTCTCTCCATGCACTGGGTCTTTTGCTTCGACCTCTCTTTCATGCGCTGCATGGAAAGGGGAGGGAGATTAGTGGGATTCCCTTGTGCAACGCGTGAGTTCAAGGCATAAAAAGGCTTTACCTTCTTGGCTTGAACTATTGCTATGTTGTCCAGTACTTCCCATTCTTCGGGCTCTTGCCCGTCGTCGACCTCATAGCCCTCCATCTCCTTCCTCCACTTCAGTCGGAGGGGTGGAGTGTGAGCTTTGGTGGAGGGGCGAGGAATCTCCTCGATTTTTGGTTCTGAGCACCCTGGGGCTGGGGCTAGGATTTTCCCCTTCACCGGCGAGGATTGGCGAGCTGCAGAGGACGGACTGGAGTCTTGGCGAGGTGTGGCGCGCCGAGTTGAGTCCTCTGCTGGTTGGGGCTCAGCTTGGTGATCAGGCTTTGGACGCGCCGAGGCTGGCACTTCGCTGCCATGCGAGCTTGGCGGTTCATCATCATCTTCAACAGGTTTTTTGAAAGCATTCGAAGACTTTTCAAGACACAAATTCCTTACAGATCATGAAGGAAAAATGTTGCGAGGGAATATCTTTACGATGACACAAACATGAATCCGAATCGGACTCCCGAACCACTCCGGCTAGAGCCGGAGGGCTTCTCCATCCTCGACGCGGTTGTAGGGCCAGCGGATTGGGAAGACGAGGGCTTTGTGGCTGCTTCGCCGGAGCCGAAGGCGGCCTTGTTGCTGAGCGACGGCGGCGCAGGAGCGGGACGTTGTCTTCATCGTCGTCCTCGTCCTCGTCCTCTGAAGCGATCCCCTTGCCTTTCTTGGCTGGAGGAGCACTAACCGAGTCCCCTGCAGGACGCTTGCGCGGTGCATCCTTATGGTGTGGGGCTTTGGATATGTGGAGAAGAAGGCCGCGCGTCCCTGCGTGTTTATCCGATTAGATTAATTCCAGTATCATCCCGAAAAACCATGGTTGAGTTGAGGAAGATCTTCTCCTTACCAGTTACCGCTGGTGGTGGGTAAGACAGACGGTACGCAGCCGGGCAATCTGTGTGAATTATTTCTGAGCCGGGGGCGAACAGCTCAGTCACTCGGCTGATGATTTCTTTGATCGGATCTTCAGTCTCCCGAGTGGCATCTTGGGACCCCGAGTACTCGAAGGCGAGATGCACCCTTTCCTTTATGGGCTGGACACGGCGCTGGGTGTAGTTCCAGACCACCCCAATGCCGGTCAACCCAGCAGACTTCTGTCTGTGGAGGATGACAAGAAGTTCCTGTACTTGGTTTCCTTCACCATCGGCGAGAGGAGAGGACCAGGTGGGAGGGATTGTGGGGCACTCTCCCCGGAGAAGGAAGGGAGGACTGGAGGAGAATTGGCACAGTAGAACCATTCCGAGTGCCAACCCTTGTTGGAGGTTCTCAAGGGGAGATGAAAATAAAATTTTCGAGCCCCTTCCTGCAATTGAAATCCCGCGCCGTCGGCGGCTTTGGGAAAGTTCTTGTTGGGAAAAGGCTTGAAGAGGTAAAGATATCTGAAGAGATCGAAATGAGGAGCGATCCCCAAATAGGCCTCACAGATGTGGATAAAAATGGCGATTTGGAAGATGGAATTGGGGTTCTGATGCGAAATCTCGATCCCGTAGAAATGCAGCAATCCCCGGAAAAAAGAAGAGCAAGGAAGGCCAAAGCCGCGGAGGAAGAAAGATTCAAAGACCTCTACCTCGTCGGAGCGAGGGGTGGGGCATGATTCGCCGGCGGCGGCGCGCCATGACGCAAACTCCTCGGAGGGGAGCACGCCGATGGAGACCAGCTTCTGAAGCATCCACTCGGTCGTGATGGACTTCATCCACTCTTTTCCGCTCTTAGCAGACTTCGGGACGGCGGGAGATGGTGGAGCCATTGCAGATCGGAGACGGTGGCGGCGGAGGTTGCGATGGAGAAGAACCCTAGCGACGAAGTTCGCTGGGATAGAGACTAAAAGACTAGCGCGAAAAGCGAGCGAGGTGAACCGATTTCGTTCCCCTCTTCCTAATTTATCGCAACGGGTAGTGTTTCATATTCCGGGCCAGGCCTTAGTCTAGCGCTGGATGCGGCCTTTTCGAGAAGGACTCGGACGACCACTCGGGTGGCCTAGTGATTTCTCCCGAGAGGTCCGCGTACGCGTTGGGTGCCGGTCTGGGAGCGTGCAGTCCTGGCTGCTCGGATGAAGCAATGTTACTGTGGATTCAAGATTAAAGCAAGATTGAAGAAGAAAAAATGCGGATTCCCCAAAAGATCTTCATTAAAAGGCTCTTAGGCCTGATTTACATAACTCCGCGGCACAGCGCATCGAGTTAGGGCTCGTCGTTGGCTCGCGGAGGAGCAAAAGGAAAGCAAAAGAAGCTCAATCCCCTCGGCGGGAGGGTGAAGCGCTTGCTAAAGGCACTTTAGAACCACACGTCGGCGAGGAGAGCAGCGGTCAGTGCGTCCCTGAGTGGGATGCGCACCTTGTGGAGCTGCGAAAACCCGCGGATCAGAACCTTGATGGATTCCTCCGTGCGGATCTCCGCAGTGATCTGGGCGTAATCTTTCCAGAATTGGTCCATGGCGGCCTTGACGGCGGCCTGGGCTTCGGCCTCGGCGGCGACCTCAGCGACCCACTCGTCCACTTCTTTGGCGAAGTTTGCCATTGCTCTTGAGGAAAAAGGAGGAGAAGAAAACTCGAAGGTTGGGTGTGAAGTAGTACTTTGCCCCTGGGATTTCTTTTGTACACAGAAAGGGAGTTCAAAGGGGGCGCCTTGTAATCTGTTTCAAACACAGTAAAACCATCATGGCGATTGGACGGAAGTGGACACGGATACGTTTTCCGACGGAAGCTTGTGTTGTTTCGGCTGTGTGAGAAAAGGGCACGAAAACGCTTCGCCTCCCCCTAATTGGGCTTGGGCTAAAATTACAAAGGGCAATCCCCTTAACAGGCTTTCTTAACAGGACACTAACGGTGGCAATGTGTTAAAATCGAGCCTAATTCGGCCTCGGTACACCCTGGAGGGCATATGACCGAAAGAGACAAAATTAAAAGTATTTCACGGCATATCCCATGTTGGGTCACTAGCCAACTTTGCACGCTCGAGGTTGGGTGTTGGTGAAATTTGGGTACAGTTTCGGAGGTATGCCTTTTCTAAAGTCGCCAGTTGTATACCACTACCCAGGTACAAATGTCTCTCGGCTAAACTGTATCCAATCGTTACGCCCCTAGGGGCCTATGTTGATCCCTTCTCTGGTTGGGACACGTACCACTCGGCGTGCGCCCCATGCTGGGCCGAGTGCTGGTTCTTACATGTTAAGGCTAGGCGCCTAATGCTGATACATCTTGAAACGCTGAAATTACAGCATGCTGCAAGATAGAAGCTGTAATGGCGTGGCTTAAGGCATGCCCCATGATGGGTCAATTGCTGCTTTTACATTGCAAGAGTAGGTGCCAAGTAGCCGAATTTGTTTGTTGAGGCGATGCGTCCAATGGGTCGAGTAAGCTGGAGTTTGGTATTGCCAATCCGGGCATTGCTTCAGCACAAAAACTTAAGATTTATTGAGTTCTTTACAATCTCTTTTCAGATTACAGGAGATAATGGTGAAACCAGTCGGCCGGATATCTGACTCGATCGTAAAGCACTCGGGGCTACTGTGGACTATATGGCCCCGGGTATCCTCTAGAAGGCCCATAAGGGAGCAAATGGGGGGCAATCCAAGTCGGCCAATCAAGGATAGATACCACTCGGGTTACACGCGCCTTTAGCTCCAAGGAAGTTCCTGAGCATTACATGTAATTAGGAGATCAACACATGCATGACATGTAACGGCATAACAAGATTATGTACCTGTATCACGTGCTACCGTGTAACTCTATCTCCCCTACACTATATAAAGGGAGGGGGTAGAGGCCATAGGCACGAGAATAGCTGAAAATCATCTCATAGAGCATACGCTGTAAACATCTTGGTCATCTTGCATCCCGCATCTTGATCAAATATAATCCCAGAGCACAGGAAGTAGGGTTTTACCTCGGTTGGAGGGCCCGAACCTGTATAAACCTGTTCTTGTGCTACCATTTAGTTTAGTTCTTGATTAGCGTTCCCTCATACAAATTCATTGCCGGCGGTGACCCCCCAGTTAGTCACCAGTCGACACATTGAGATTACCACGAGTTAGGACGCGCATAGGTAACCTCACGACGTCTCTACCCTTTCTTTAGCTTGCGCCTCAGTGGCACAACTTCAAAGTGGCATGTCTTTTTTTCCTAGCAAATGCATCCAAGGGCAAAGCACGAATGACCCATTTTCATAAGGATTTTTATGTAAATAATATTTATTCAATTTTCAATATAAATGCCTTTAAAAAGGCTAAAAAATGTTATATTGCTTGACTTGTACAAAAATTATAAATTTTTAGATATAGTTTAAAATTTCAAAATGTTAGGGATCAAATGTCCAATCTGATTGGATATCGTGTCCAACATTTTCACAAGTTATGCAGCTTGCCTTGTCGGTCATCACCTCCTCCTCTTGTCTCCGCCGAGCCACCTCGATCCCCTCCCTTGCGTGTGCCTTCACCACTGCCCCTCACTAGCCTCGTCGAACGAGCCATGCCGAACCTGAGGCTAGCTCGTCAGATGGTGGTGACCTAACCGGAGCACCGCTGCTCATCGACCGACCAGCGTGTTTGACCAGCGTCGGTTGTTGAATCCGCCACCACCTCTTCCTCTTTCTTTCTCTCCTCCCTCTCTCTCTTTCTCTCATGTTCTTGCGTGGTGCATCCTTCTCGATGAGCTACTCCAACGAGCTAGGTGGCCAAATCTGGAGAGCACGACGAGGATCGCGGATTTGAGGAAGAAGACAGTGATGAGGAGATCAGATTTGGGGAAGAATATGGTTAAGATTATATGTGCCATTAATTTTTCCTTGGAATGTCACACCTGAACGTGTGGAACATTCGGGCTTGCTCTCGCAACATTACTTTTTTCTCGCGGCGCATTTAGCTTTGTGTGGGATGGATGATTCATTATATAACATGATGTTTTCAATAATTTTAAGAATGTTCTATTAGCTCTTTTTGTATGTTCAATGTTCTCTTTTGCATACTCCAACAGTTCTTTTAGGATGTTTAAACACAGGCTAACTATATTTTAGTATGTTTAATCAATTTTTTTGTCATGTTCATTATATTTATTAACATGTTACAATAATTTTATTGACATGTTTGAACAATTATTTTCCTTTTCAACGATGTCATGTTACTTGTTTCATTTGTACAATATCATGTTTCAACATGTACGATCAAATGTTGTAGCAGCACATTATGTTTGTTCGAGCGATACATCGTATATATTTTGACACAAATTGTCCACGATTGGAATGTTTGATCCCTATTTTACTTTAAGCTGACAAGAACAACGAAATCGCTAGCGCTCCTTCGGAAACTCCCACCCCGACATTCCCGTTTCCTGTTCGCATGCACAGTTTCACGTAGGTGGGCACTCCCTATTTAAGTTTTTTTTCCAGCACGCGACTGTGAGTTCCTTTGTAAGGCCCTGTTTGTTTCAGCTTCTAGCCAGCCAAAAACCACCAGAAGCCAGAAGCTCAAACAAACAGCCAGCTTTTGGAACCCACTTTAAAGAAGCCAAAAGCGACCAAAAGCCCAATTTGTACTGTGATTTGAGCTTTTTCCAGAAGCTAGTTTTTTGTGGCTTTTCCCAGAAGCAGCTTTTAGATAAGCTACAGCTCAAACAAACAGGGCCTAAGTTGTCGAGCTAGCAAGCTGTCTCTTTGTTCCTCCTTTTCTTGTTGCTCTCAAGACCAGGCTTGAAAAAAGCACACTGCACACATTTATAGATGGCCAGATGGGCGGCACGGCACGGCACGGCACGGCACGAGCCCATCTGGGCACGGCACGGCTAAGACAGGCAAATTGTGTCGTGCCGTGCCAGCCCATGGGCTCAAGTCCAGGCCCACGGCACGGCACGGTAGCCTTTTAATTGTGCCATGCTGGTCCATTAGCTCATCGTGCCCAATGGGCCATGCCAGCCCGACAGCCCAAAAACAAATAACATCTCAAACGATTCACAATTGAGTGGCAAATACAATGAACTTATGAAACTGATACTTTGACAAAGCTGGAAGAATCTGATCAGATCTCATCTCAATTCAATATGTTCAATTCATGAGTCATGACAAATCCACAATTCACAAGACAAATCCACAACTCACACACAATGACACAATCTGATCAGATCTCATCTCATCTCTCAAGAGTGAAGAGTCAAGTACTCAAACTCAACTCTCAAGTGAGAAGTGACAAGTCTCAAGTTCTCAATTGAACTCAACACTTAACAGTTAATAGTCAACAATCAACAAAGAACAAGTGAACAACTGATGAGAATATGAAACTATGAGTCTATCATCTATGAGATCATCACAGACCAAAATTATGCAAAGACAAATAAACAGAAAGACAAAATACTGATGAGAATAAGTAGTTTTATTTGAGCTGTCTATATGTTCGACTGCCTCATTAAAAACCTTTCTAGGTAAAACTCACACCTTTTGAGATAAAACACTAGAAAGGAAAAGAGTACAGCCTCCCCAGCTCATAATCAAGTCCTCAGGTCTTAGTGCTTAAGTTTACAGAATTAGAGTTATTACAGAACCAGGTGACAAGTCCAGAACTCCAGATGCAACTGGATAAGATTCTAAGCAACTAAGCAAGTAAGCAGTATGGCAGTAAGCACTAAGCAGCAATAACAGAACCTGGTCCACATGGACCAAATGGTGCAGATGATGCAACTGGATCTGCCTCTCCATCAAGATATACATTCTGGAAAGCTTCTTCAAGCTCCTGGTTCTCAACATTGTGATGTGCACGGGCTTCGCCTTGCTCCCAATCTTTTAAGCAGGACATCATCTCCACCATTTCACTGGTCAAACGACATCGCCGCTCCTCAATAACCCTGCCAGTAAGACTAAACGTAGATTCTAAAGAGATTGTGGAAACAGGAACAGTCATAACATCTCTAGCTAAGATAGAAAGAATTGGATAAGAGAGCTTGTGTTCATGCCACCAATTCAATATGTTGCAGTCATCATCATAGACTGTGACTGTGTCACTGTCCAGATAGGATACCAACTCAGAGACAGAAGCAGCAGTTGCAAACCCAGATGCACCAGATGCAGTAGCAGATGGAACAGAAACAGAAACAGATGCATCAGAAACAGCTCCAGATGCACCAGAGCCATCAGAACCAAGACTGTATATCTTACCCCAATTCATCTTTTTCTTACCAGTACCTGATGAAGAAGGATGTGATGGTCTCTGCAAACGAACTGAACCAAACTTGTTCTCATACTTACCAAAAGTGTTAGACAATTCAGCTCTCATCTCATTGAGGTAAGTAGAGTAATCAGTACCATTAAGCTGAGAGAGCAGCTGAAGAACATTGCTAAACCCTCTCATCTTAGCTCTAGGATCAAGAACAAATGCAAAAGCATAAAGCATAGAGATATTTCTCCAATACTTAAGAAACTTTGACTTCATAGGACAAACAGAATTTCTCAACAAAGCATCATTCTCATAAGTATTCAAATGACTAGTAATCTCAAGAATGTGATGCAAGTGGTGAAGTCGGATAATAAACACCAGATAGAGCAACAGTGCAGTCATAGAACAGCTCCAAGAACTCTAAAATCTTTTCTCCAACATACCAATGATCCTCTGTGAGTAAAGAATGCCCATCAGTCTGGCGATAATGGGTATGTATAAAGACAGAAAATGTCTCTTTATGTGGAATAACATGCTTAAGCATGAGATATGTGGAATTCCAGCGCACATCCATGTCCAAGCCAAACTTGCGATGGCGTACCCCCAAAGCCACGCAATAGCTCTTATATACAACTATGCGTTGATTAGAAGAATTCAAGAAGAAAATAGCAGTTCGAAATGCTTCCAAATAAGGCTTGAGCATTTTCAGACCAGATTTCATAATCAAATTAATGATATGGCAAGCACAACATTGATGCATAAACGTACAACCAACATAACCATTAAAACTGGAGTCAAAAGGGCCATTGCAGTGGAGTTAGATGATGCATTGTCTAGTGTAACGGAGAAAATCTTATCAGTTAACCCAAACTCTTCCACCACAGAGGCAACACGTTCAGAAATATTAGAACCAAAGTGGAGACATCAATAAACCGAAGCCCTATTACCCTTTTTTTCAATTCCCAGTCACCATTCACATAATGAATAACAACAGATAGGTAATCCTCCTTGGCATTACCAGACCAAATATCAGAAGTAAGAGCAACAGATGAAACAGATTTCAAGCAATCAAGAAGTTTTGAACGGCGTTCATTGAAATACATAACCAAGTCTCTAGTTGTGGTTTGCCTAGAGACACTAGAAAAACGAGGATTGTGAGCACGCTTGATGTAATCCTCACTAAAACAAAGAGGCAGATCCTCTCTAGCTATCAACCGACACATTCGATGCGAGCAAACTGAGCATTGTACTCCCATGGAGTGACAGAACCATCAGGGTTCATTTTAAGCAATGACTGAGACATAGCTGAGTGGCCAAGCTTCGATTTGCAAGCATCACGATGCCGGAGCAAGTGTCTAGTACCACTAGTGGACAAGGCAGACAAGATCTTTTTGCAGTGATTGCACTTAGCAGCATACCTGACTTCCTTACCATTATGCATTTTCTTCAACTTCTCAAAATCATCCCAGACATCAGAGGTGGTCTTCCTCGTTTGACTCCTCTTCCCACGGGCGCGGACGGAACTGGCAGTGCCCTGACTCGTGGAGTCCGTCGCTGCCGTCCCTGCCGGCGTCACCGTGCCCTCAGCATCAGCAGCAGTAGCACCATCGCCAGCCAAGTCGATAGGAGTAGTACTGCTACCAAACAAGGCTTGCCGCTCCTCGTCTTCCTCGTTGTGCCCTTGCTGCTCGAGGTAGTAGTCGATGGAGGTCGGATCTAGCGCCATTCGCGGCGGCTCCGGTTACTCAACGACGCAGCAAAGAAAAGAGCAAGAAGCCAAGAACACAACAGCGTCAGATCTGACCAAAGCCAATAACTCTAAACGAAAAATAGAAAATCAAAAAGAAGCCTCACCTTAGCAGTCAGCGCCACGCCGGAGTCCAGAGACGTCGAGAGGCGAGAGACCTAGTCTCACACCGACACGATCTTCATGAGAGGAGCACGATCACACGAGAGGAGACGTCAAGAGGGCGGCGACGGTGCGACACCGACGAGGCGAGGCAGCGGGACTACGGGAGAGGAGAGTGAGTGAGGGACAGAGGGACGGAGAGGGGCTCCGGTCGGCGGCAGCGCTTCGCCACCATGGCTCCGTGGCGGAGGCGTGGAGCCAGAGGGAAGAGCGAGCACGACGCGAGCGAGAGGCCAAACGGCGTGGCAGGATTTGGGTATTAGGGTTAGGGATTTGGGGGAAATGGGGGGGCGGCGTGGGACTGTGGGAGTGGGAGACGACGCTGGACGCTCACGTGGCGAGAGGGGGTTTTATATCGCCCCCTCTCCTGCGCTGTGGTGGCAGGCCAGGCCGAAATGGGGGAGGCCCAGGCTGGAAGGGGGAGAGGGTCGCGGACTCGCGGGCTCGCGACTGATGATCTTACGTGGGCCGTGCCGTGCCAGCCCACGGGCCCCTTAGTGCCTCCTTAGTGCCGCCCTTACGTGGGTCGTGCCATGCTGGCCTCAGCTTTGGCCCAGGCAAACCCTATGCATCGTGTCGGGCCGGCACGGCCCATTTATTTTAGTGCCGTGCCGTGCCAAAAAAGCGGGCTCACGGGCTGGCCCATTAGGCCCAGCTCATTGAGCCATCTATACACACATTTTTCTAACCGGTCGCTGCTGCTCGCCGCTACCGGCGCCACCACTCATGCATCCTCCTCTCATCTTTGTCATGCTCCCTTTCTCTTCTCTCTTCCAATCTATCCCCTTCTCTTCCTTCTTCACCTCTCTCCGATATGCACGATTAACAAGTTTAGCAGTCGGATCTGATAAGTACAGAACATGGTCTCATCAAATTTGAAGAAGATGGCTAAGATAATGTGCATCCCATTTTTCGATATGAAACATCAACCATATACGTACCAAATCTTTGATTGCACTTTTGTGCAGCAAAACTTTACTTTGTTCGGGTGAAACATAATGTTTGTATGGGGTGAAAATTTTTTAACAACTGTGGAACATGATGTTTCATCAGTTCTTTTATCATGTTTCATTGGATTTTTCTTCTATATTCTATATTTCATCAATGTCTGAACCATGTTTCGTATGTGTTTCCACCATGTGTTTATCAGTGCACACTCTATGTTCATCGGTATATATATCATCCATGTTTCATCAATTGTTCACCAATGTTTCGCTAGGCAAAATTTAGGTTTCATTAGTATGTACTCTATGTTCTAATAGTATATCGTCTATGTTTCAACAATAGTTCAATACTTCACTAAAGTTCCACTAGGAACAATCCATGCTTCACCGTTACTGGCCATATCTCTCTGCATACTGACATGTTTCTCATCATACTTTGGCATATTTCATTAGTTTTTCGTCCATGTTTCATCGGTAAATTATCATGTTCCGTCAATGATATCATTATGTTTCAACGGTACTTATTCATGTTTTGCTAGGATGATGTTTACATGACACGAACGTTCGATGGGACATTCATTTCATAAAAAATCGGAAACAACAAACTGTTACACCAACATTGAGAAAGACCACCCCAAGATCGAAGGGGGAGGGGCAAGGTAGCATGGCCTCATGCTCTGTGGACTCAACTCACCTGACCAACAACCAAAGTATAAAACATAGCAAAATGGACAACCCGACCATGCTTGACATCACATGATGAGAACCATATGTCCCCGAGAACAACCACATGTAGGAAAAACAAGCATCACGACCCAACTACCGAAACAAAAAGGGTAGGCACCCCCCGTAGAGACAATAAGCTTTATCATCCATCCTCCTCTATTGAGCCCTTGTCTATTCTTTATTTTGTTTGACCACATTATACATCTCGTTGATCCCTATCTTCACCAGTTCTTTATCATCAACCTTCGACAAATTTGCCTAGCGGCGAAGAAAGGTACACAAAGAAAAGGTAAGATGTGATGGGCCTTTTCAGGATCCTCTCACCAAAGTATGGCATGGGCCATACCATGTCATAATGGGTCTTCCGCCCTTGGCAGCGTCGACACGCTCGTCTGTGCTGGTCGCGATTTGAAGCTTGGTCGGCGTCATGATCTCTATAAAGTACTAAAAGTTGCATGCGCTCTCTCATCGTATTTGCATATGAGTGGCAGACAATCGTTCCTATTTTATAATTGTTGATGATATCTTGTGAAAAATTTATTGGTCAAAGTTTGTTAAAGACAGTTTAAAAAATTATAAGTCTTATCTAAATCTAAACTACTCTATAATTGAGCAGTTGGCCTAGATCCAATTACAAATCACATCCGTCTATTTTCTCAATCCATCATCCAATAGACATAATTTTCCAGAAGTTTGCTATCAAGTATAGACCACGAACTCTTGACTCGATACGTATAGACTACAGACTCTTGCCCATATTACACACACACGCACACACACACACACACACACACACACACACACACACACACACACACACACGCACACACACACACACACACACACACACACACACACACACACACACACACACACACACACACACACACACACACACACACACACACACACACACACACACACACACACACACACACACACACACACACACACACACACACACACACACACACACACACACACACACACACACACACACACACACACACACACACACACACACACACACACACACACACACACACACACACACACACACACACACACACACACACACACACACACACACACACACACACACACACACACACACACACACACACACACACACACACACACACACACACACACACACACACACACACACACACACACACACACACACACACACACACACACACACACACACACACACACACACACACACACACACACACACACACACACACACACACACACACACACACACACACACACACACACACACACACACACACACACACACACACACACACACACATACAGACCACAGACTCTTGACTCGATATGTATAGGCCACAGACTCTTACGCATAACTTGATACGTATAGACCACGAACTCTTGCCCATATATACACTAGCAAACGTGCACGTGTAAAGCACGTCGGGGCAATGCTGATATCAACAATTTGTAGAAAAAAGTAATATTTAGGACACGTGAATTTTTTTTCTATTTGTCTATATCTATATGGAGCAGGTGTAGGAGCATTCCTTATTGTATTGGTTGTCTCATTCGGTTGATATTAACGTGGTTCATATCATGAAACATCTGAACAAGCAAAATTAAATAACAGATAATCAAGATATAGATTAATTAATGGGTGCAATAACATGCAAAAAATTGTTTTTTATTAACAGATCAATTTTGTACTTGGATGTACGCATAAATATATGTGACACTTACTCATTTAAGTAAAAGTAACGATGCGTTCTCTCTATGGGCCGGTCAGGTTGTAAATTGTAATTATATATGTGCATCACAATTGTTATTTACCGCGCTGCAAGCTTAATTAACAGGTTGTATACGTCTGCACGCATTGACATGGAGGGGAGGATACTGGAGCATATTCTTAAGAGAGCTACGTAATAGTCCTACTTCTATACGAAGTCCTGAATTTATTCCGCCGCCCTTCCCGGGCAGACGATTCATATGTATGATTGGGGCGTACGTGCCTGCCCCGCCCTATTTATAGTGTTATTGTGCTAGTATGTTAGTTCTAATCTAGAAAGAATTAGGAAAAATTATTAGGAAGATTTATAATGGGAGAATAAAAATTAATCCCGTGTATATATGGGCAAGAGTCCATGGTCTCTACGGGTACTAGTCTGTTAGTTCTAGTATAGGAAGTATTAGAAAAAATTAGGAAGATTTATAATGGGAGAGTAAAAATTAATCCCATGTATATGTATATATGGCAAAAGTTCTTGATCTATACGTATTGAGTTGTGGGCAACAGTCCGTAGTCTATATGTATCGAGTTATGCGTAAGAGTCTATGGTCTAAACGTGTCAAGTCAAGAATCCGTGGTATATACGTATCGAGTCAAGAGTTTGTGGTCTCTACGTATATGTATATAATGGGTAAGAGTCCGTAGTCTATACGTATCGAGCTATGGGCAAGAGTCTATGGTCTATACGTGTCGAATTAAGAGTCTGTGGTCTATACTTGATAGCAAACTTCTGAAAAATTATGGCTATTGGATGATGGATTGAGGAAATTGACAAGTATGATTTGTAGTTGGATCTAGGCCAACTGCTCAATTATAGAGTAGTTTAGATATACGTAGAGACCATGAACTTTTGACTCGATACGTATAGACCACATACTCTTGCCCACAACTCGATATGTATAGACTACGGACTCTTGCCCTTACCCATATATACATATACGTAGAGACCACGGACTCTTGACTCGATACATATAGACCACTGACTCTTGACTCGATACGTATAGACCACTGACTCTTGGCTCGATACATATAGACCACGGACTCTTGCCCACAACTGGATACGTATAGATCACGGACTCTTGCCCATATATATGTATACATGGGATTAATTTTTATTCTCCCATTATAAATCTTCCTAATTTTTTTAATTCTTCCTAAACTAGAACTAACAGGCTAGCACCTGTAGAGACCATGGACTCTTGCCCATATATACACGGGATTAATTTTTATTCTCCCATTATAAATCTTCTTAATAATTTTTCCTAACTCTTTCTAGACTAGAACTAACAACTAGCACAGTACACTATAAATAGCGCAGGGGCAGGCACGTATGCCCCAATCATACATACCCATACATATGAAACATCTACCCAGGCCGGGCAGTGGAATAAATTCAGGACTCCGTATAGAAGTAGGAGTATTACGTAGCTCTCTTAAGAATTCGTGCGGACGTATACAACATGTTAATTAAGCTTGCAGCGCGATAAATAACAATTGTGATGCACATATATAATTACAATTTACAACCTGACCGGCCCATCGAGAGAACGCATCGCTACTTTTAATTAAATGAGTAAGTGTCACATGTATTTATGCGTACATTTATGTACAGAATTAATCTGTTAATAAAAAACAATTGTTTGCTTGTTATTGCACCTAATTAATCTATATCTATATCTTGATTATCTGTTATTTAATTTTTCTTGTTCAGATATTTCATGAGATGAGTCATGTTAATATCAACCGGATGAGACAATCAATGCAATAAGGAATGCTCTTACACCTGCTCCATATAGATATAGATAAATAGAAAAAATTGCACGTGTCCTAAATATTACTTTTTTCTACAAATTGTTGATATCAGCTTTGCTTCGACGTACTTTGCACGTGCACGCTTGCCAGTATTTATAAGAGAGGACGTATTTTTATATAACATGACATGTGAATATATCGAATGAAAAAAAAAGGAAAGAACATAAATATGAGTGGAGGACATCGACATCATCATCTTAATATACAAGAGCGGGTTTACATGCCCCGCTGTGCCACGTGGCCCACTCCTCGCGCGAGCGCTCGCTCGCGCCTGCCTCCTCGCGCAGCGCCGCTGGCGTCGCTTGCCTCCTCGCCGCGTGTCTCACTCGCTCGGCCGCTCGCTCGCGCCCGCCCGCGTGTCTCGCTCGCTCGCGCCCGCTCGCTCGCAGCGCGCTTTCCCCCGCGCTTTTTCCCCCGCGCGCGGCGACGGGCGCGCCAGGGGCGCGCGTCTCAACTAGTTGTACACAAAAGCCACGATACTTTCATTGGATGAAACGGAGTACAGCATATACCGACTAGTTTGACTTCTTACTTTTGACGTCGTCGTTTTTCCACTGAGCGACGAGGTACAGCAACGCTGTTCTTGACTCCCCGCCGTCGCTCAGCTCCGCCTTCGCCTGCTGCATCGCCGCCAGCACCTGCTCCCGAAGCTCCCTCCCTCCGTCGGACTCCATCAACCACCGCACCTTCGCCGCCACCTCCTCTGCTCGCACCATCCCTTTGTCGTACCCTTCCATGGGCGCCGCCAGCCGCATCTCCTCCACCAAGAACACCTTGTTCATCCGCTGTTCCGCGTACAGCGGCCACGCCAGCATCGGCACGCCCGCCGTCACCGCCTCCAGCACCGAGTTCCACCCGCAGTGCGTCACGAAGCCGCCCGCGGCGATGTGCGCCAGGATCTCCCGCTGCGGCGCCCACGACATGGTCACCAGCCCCCTGCCCTTGGTCCGGCGCAGGAAGCCTTCCGGGAAGAGGGCGTCGTCGAGATCGAGATCGCCGTCCGGCTGGTGCTCGTCGCCCTGCGCGCGCCGCGCCACCCACAGGAACCGCTGCCCGCTCGCCTCCAACCCGCGCGCCACCTGCTTGCTCTGCTCCGCGCTGAACCGGCCCAAGCTGCCGAAACAGAGGAACACGACGCTGCCCTCCGGCTGGGCGTCGAGCCACGCGAGGCACTCGTGGCGCTTCACGCTAACCTCCTCGGGCTCCACCAGTGGCCCTATGCAGTACAGCGGCGGCGTCCGGCGCCCGGGGGGAGTGCAGCTGCCGGCGACAATGGCGTCCGCCGCGCGCCACTCCAGGGAGCGGCAGCTGTTGACTAGAACTCCGTGAGATCTGTGCAACTGTTCGGATAGGTACAGGAAGAGCCTGTTGCTCAGGCTGTCGCGGTCGAGGAC
>SPJY01013647.1:3256750-3298631 GCA_005191435.1 Raddia distichophylla
TTTCAGTATGATTATACAGAAATTTCAGTATGATTATACAGAAATTTCAGTATGATTATACAGAAATTTCAGTATGATTATACAGAAATTTCAGTATGATTATACAGAAATTTCAGTATGATTATACAGAAATTTCAGTATGATTATACAGAAATTTCAGTATGATTATACAGAAATTTCAGTATGATTATACCCTTTTTTCAGTATGATTATACAGAAATTTCAGTATGATTATACAGAAATTTCACCATACAGAACTACTGAAATTTTAGTATAAGAAAAGTGAAAAAAACTCTGCAACCTACAAATCGAGCAAATTAGAGACGGGGCCGTCGGAGCAGGCGCATGGCGCCGCGTTTTGCCGAGGAAGAGAGTAGCGGCGTCGGCGGCGAGCACGCGGCAGCAGCGGCGTCGGCAGCGGCGTCGGGTCGGCGGCGAAGCGCGCGGCGTCGGCAGCGACGTCGACGGCGAGCGCGCGCCCACGCGAGGTCGACGGCGAGCAGCGGCGGCGAGCAGCAACGAAGCGCACCGCGCGGGCAGCAGCGAAGCACAGCGGCGCCTGCGCTCGCGCGGAACGCAGCGCCTGCGCGAACCCGCGAGCGCAGGCGCCCACGGGGAAGTAACAGCGTTGAAATAAAATTATAAATATATGAAAATCTCAGCTGATTTTCTGTTAAAGCCGAAATATTCCTATAAAACCTATCGATTTTCCCAAAAAAATCAAACTGAGAAATTTTCAAATCTCAAATTTTTGTTCAAATCAATTGATTTCTTGGTGAAATTAAATGATTTTCCGAGAACTCTAGCGATTTTCTTTTCCCACACAATCCGTTCAACTGAAAATTTTTTAAATCAAAATTTCATCGAATATTAACATCAGGCTCATGCGAGATTTGGGACGAAAACATGATTTAAATCCGTGGTAGCTGTTTTTTTTTGTGGCTAGGAGAGGGGTTTGCCGTGGCTACGGAAGTTGAATCAAAGGCAATCAAGAAGCAATCAATTTTTGCGGCAAATTCAGAAATAACCAAGTCCATTTGGATTGCAAAAATCTTCTCTAGAGAACTAATTCATCGAGTCAAGATCGCTCCTGCTTCTTTTTTCTTAGAGAAGGATAATTGTATACTTTATTGATTATTTGAGCAAAAGAGAGAACATTAGCATCTGCAGCATCATGAGACCCATCGGGCCAAAGATTAGCCTAGCTCCAAGATTTACATGCTGGCCCGATTGGTGTGCTACTGCTAACTTGTTCTTTACAAAGAAATGGAATGCTATTACACAACACACTCCACTGTACTTCCTCCCCTTGCTCCGTTCCACACCGAGCAAGTCTATGAGCAGAATCAACACCCTCCCGATTCCAGTGTTCCATGGAGCTCATTGGATGATTTTGGCGCCAGGTCCTCAACTCCAGAATAATAAAGGCAACAACTGATCTATCTCTAATCGGTGAGTTAATTTTGTCAATCATACTCTAGCAGTCTGATCTGAAATGAACATGAGCTAAATGCAGTTCGTCATAAAAAACTGTGGCGTCAACCAGTGCTCGAGCATCAGCGGCTTCTGCTTCAAGGCAAAATTGCAAATCCTTGGTCCTTACAGCTTTGTTGTAGGCAACATGTGGGATGGCAGTTGGAACAACAAGATTGCTGGGTGGCCTGGCTCAGTGGGCAGGTGCATGGCCGAGTGGGGGTCAGGTGAGACATGGGAGGGAATTTTTTGTGTTTTACATTTTGTTTTATTGTTTCCATTAAGAATATATGGCCCTCCCCCTTTTTTACATATGTAGGTGCCCGTCACCCAAGCCACGGGTGACGGGCACCTCGTTAGTCGGCATCATGGAGGAACGACACACCTATCGTCCATGTCATGGGTGATCGTTTTCCCTATGAGCGACAGATGTATGTGAAAGCACCATGTTTTGCAACAACCTGCACCGGCGTTGACGGATAAGGTGTCTATTGCAAGCTACGGATGATCGCCCGTGCCTAAGTGATGGGCATCTAGATTTGAAAAAAGTGGAACGACCACATTTTTATTAAAATGAAGGAAAAGTGTCGGTTTGTAGGGATGGCAGAAAAACCTATGGGTATGGGTACCCATGGGTATCCGACCCGATGGGCATGGGTATGGGTCTCAACCTATACCTATGGGGTTTTCGGGTTCGGGTACGGGTTTAATTTTATACCCATGGGTTACCCAAATTTCACTGACAGGTGGGCCACTGTCCAATATCTATTGCGTGTGCGTGCTAGCCTTATTCCCCCAATCAGCCAACCCACACCTCGGTCCCCACACCCCTAAATCCCTAACCCACATTCCCCACACCCAATCGATCCCCACTGCGCCAGCACCACGCCGCCGCCTACCTCGGTCTCTCCATCGGGTCGTTGCCGCCGCCCACATCAATTCGTCGCCGTCGTGCGCATCGGGTCGTCACCGCCGCCGAGCAGCACCACCGGGTCGCCGCCACGCCACTGAACCGCATCGGGGTGCCATCGCGCTGCATCAAGTCACGGCCGCATCGAGCTGCCACCGCCTCCGTCACCACCGGGCTGCATCGGGTCGCCGCCGCCTCGAGCTGCCGTCGCCTCCGCCGAGCTCTATCAAGCCGCCATCGCCGACGCCGAGCCACATCGGGTTCGTGTCGCCGCCACTCTCTCCCCCGTCTCCCCTCCTCTCTCCCTTCCTCCGAAGTAGGGTTTGTTGTGCATGTACTAGTATATTTTTGGGTATGGGTACCCAACGGGTATCGGGTACTCGCCGGGTTCGGGTATGGGTGCGGGTTTAAACGCATGAGCTTTTTCGGGTTTAGGTATGGGCATTATTTCTAGGTTTCGGATTCGGGTATCAAGGGTGTACCAGGAGATACCCGACCGATTGCTATCTCTATCGGTTTGGTCCCTCAACTATGCCCACTGTACCACTTTGGTCCCTAAACCTCAGTACTGGACTTGTGAGGTCTCTCATGTAGCAAAATCGGGCTTGACCGCTGTTTTGACCGGTCAAAACAGCGGTACTAGGATTTTCTTGCCAAGGTGGACTGTCACGTCATTGCCTCATTATTAATACCCTCAACTATTCCAAAAAAAATATCTATATGTCTCTCACAAAAAAAAAGAGAGATTTCAGAGAGAAAGTGAGATATAAGGCAATGAGATGGATGCCATGTGGCCATTAAGTCAGCAAATATCCTACATAAATGCCACATAAGCAAAAAAAAAAAACTAAAACCGCCCATTGACCTGGTTAAAGATTTAATTTGGTCCGGTTTTAATACATGAGGTGGCTCACAAGTCCGGTATTTAGGTTCAGGAACCAAAGTGGTACAACGCACATAGTTGAACAGTCAATTCATCACTTTTTAAAAAACGGAAAGGCTATGCCTCAGAAGGCCGGCGCGGTCCGGACCAGCGCCGCGCGCGGGAAAGGCGCAGGACTAAAACACTGTGCGCATGCAGGGGTGGGGCCCACGGGATTTTTTTTTTCTTCCGGCGACCATAATTTTTGACTGGGTACTCTAATCCACAAACCGTTTGCGCCAACGTGTTCCTCGTATTTTTACGAACAAAACAAGATGTTTGTTGCCATATAACCCTTCAAACTTACCTGATGAAACTTGAGTTTCGCCTACTGAAACTTGGCTTTCTTATTCGTTAAACTTGTCGAACTGCCAAATTTCATCAGGTTTAATGCAAGTTTCATCAAGTTTCAACAGGTTTCATCCAAGTTTCTAATCTAGTCAAATTTAATTTATGGGTACACTAGTGAGACTTAGTCC
The DNA here is from genome assembly GCA_005191435.1 of Raddia distichophylla. Classification (NCBI taxonomy): domain Eukaryota; kingdom Viridiplantae; phylum Streptophyta; class Magnoliopsida; order Poales; family Poaceae; genus Raddia; species Raddia distichophylla. Next base: position 3,260,535 of record SPJY01013647.1, read on the forward strand.
TTGTACTATTAATTTGTGCAAAATTGTCTTATTGCTATTATTTGTGCTTAATCAACTCGAACTAACAAAGAAAATTTAAAAACCTCCTCTTCACCCCCTCTAGTCGGTTATCCTAGATCCTACAACGTGGCGCCCACACGTGCAATTTTAGCACACATGGTGAACACATGGACTGTCACGTCATTGCCTTATTATTAATACCCTCAACTATTCCAAAGAAATATCTATCTGTCTCTCACACACAAAAAAAAGAGAGAGATTTCAAAGAGAAAAAGTGAGGTATAAGGTAATGAGATGGATGCCATGTCAGCAAATATCCTACATGAATGCCACATAAGCAAAAAAAAAAAACTAAACCGCCCACTGACCTGGTTAAAGGACTAATTTGGTCCAGTTACATGAGGTGGCTCACAAGTCTGGTATTGAGGTTCATCAAAGTGATACAGCAGACATAGTTTTAATGATCAAATCCTCACTTTTTTAAAAAATGAAATGTTAAACTATAAAAAATTACATGAGAGGCGCTTCGTATAAGGAGGGGAGAGTCGGCCAGGCTAGCAAACTGGAAGTTGCGCACGCGAACTGTGAACTGTTGGGCGGTCAATGGCCAGCAGCCGGCGGTTGTTGGTCAGCATAGTGGATTGCATTCTGCTTTTGCCCTTTTCGGCTGTGTTCGTGCGTAAACAACCAAAATGCCCTCTACGGCTCTACCCCAGGGGGGGAAAAAAAGAGTTGGGAGGAAGCTCTACTCGAATGGTCTATTTAATCGCGATTGCACGCACTTGCGACGAAACACATTATTCCTCTCATTTCGTCGGTTCTTACTGTCTCGTACTTTCGTGCTCTAAATTACCCGAGTCCAACAATATCCAAATGCTTCCTCAAAAAAAAAAAACAATATCCAATGCTCCATGGAAAATCAAGCTCCACAAACGTTCAAATGCCCTGAACTGACTCAAGTTCAACTGAAACAAAAATTACAATAGCTTAGGAGTTTAAAATGAGCTCATATCAACGCTCAATGCCATTATCACTGAAACTTCACAAATACACCAATCAATATATGGGGTCGTTGCGTCCGACGACATGATTGCTAATCGTAAAAACAATTTGTATACCCTAAATGTTATGGTGGCTAATTTTAATAGATGAGATGAATTTGTTATGACAAATAATATGTTGGGTAAATTTAGTGAAGTAAATAAACTGAATTTGTTATAATAGTGACATGAGGTAATTTAGTGTATAAGTTTTGTTACAAGAGATGACATGTTGAGTAATTTTATAAGTGTGATGTCGACCGTCAACTGCACCACGTACTAGACTATTTTTAATAAATACTATAGTACTAGAGATATGTCTAATACGTTCTTAGATTTAGATTCTGTTTTGCAAGAAGTAAAAATATTTAAATATAGAAATAGATGTTCCGGTCTAGTGAAGAAAAATCGAGCAGAGAGGGTAAGAAGGTTTTTTCTCACAGTATGTTAGTATGTATACGTATAATCAACTGTAAACTTTGGACCATATATCACTTGTTCACGACCAATGTGTATTCAGAGAGTGAACTATCAATTGCACCTCAAGACATATACTCAATTCTCTCTGATCGAAATTGCTCAGACAATACTATGCAATGTTCTTCAACCTTGAACGCAAAAAAGACTATGGACAGATTCTGATGCGGAGAAGATGCGTTTTCGTGGACCGCATGGACAAATATAATAGCCCATCACAGTGTACCAAGTCAAGAAGTGCTTAACGTCAAATTTGGCTACCCACTCGAAGTCTCGAACTAGTTAGCCTTCTCACCGCTGCGATTTTCTTGACGAAAGGCACATCCTTTCTGCGACCAAACCTCGATCTTTGTTGATTATAAAAGAAGTAAATATTTGTATACGTCATTGCATAGTTGATAGTCCTTTATGTGTCCGTTTCTGTCATTTCTTTCTTACCATTGTAATGATTTCAATATTGTTCCATTTGTATATGTCATTGTTGATTTTTATTGGGATTTTTACGGTATCCATCGAAAAAATGCTAACATGTTAATATATTTTAGAATATAATATAAATAAGAGTCCGAGTGAGATTAAAAATTAACACAAATTTTATCTTGCAAATGCGCGTGATAGCTGCTCGTTTTCTGCTTTTCTTAAAAACATTGATCTCGGGTTACTTTGCGGACCGCGGCACTGTTCCACCAATTAAGGATAGCTCTTCAATCCTGTGTCATACAGTACGTAACCAAGTGATCGATCTCAAACGTGATTACCTAGTACAGCACATTTCGAACGGTGTTCTGTTTCCATGGAGGCAGTAAACTACTGTTGACCAGTACTCCCTCCGTTTTTTTAAAGCGTATTTTGTTTCATTAGAACAAGATTTTGATCAACGATTACTTCACTAATATGTCATTTATGTAATACAAAATCATACAACTTATATGTAAGTACTTTTGAATACAAATCTACCAACAGCAATCTTCTGTCATAAAAGTTGTGTATTAATGAAGTAATTATTGGTCAAAGCTTTGTGCTAACAAAACAAAATATGCCTTATTAAAAAGGGAGGGAGTAGCATGTACCGATCGATCCCTCTAGGTGAGCATGAATATCCTTTTCGATTGTTTATCTTGAAAAATTAGATAAGAATCAGTTTGACAAAATAGTATATTCATAGCATCGAAACAATAATATAGTTAATAATCGTCTTGATTTTTAAAACAATGGGTTGTAGGATGATTTCGATTAAAAACTTGTTCCATAATTATGCTTTAGCAAACTATGGTATTTTTTAATTATTTAACTCTAGTTGTAACCAAAGTTTTTCATTGTTTTGACCGGCTACTTGTGTACGTTAAGTTAAACATCTTGAAAACCATAAAGTTAAATGTATTATAGGTTCTATGAATAACGGAGTTAACCGGATTAAAACCCAAGTTTTACATTAGGAATCTAGATGGGCTAGGGTGCTAGGCTGGGGCTAGCTACCTAGCTATGGTTACATCTCAACTCAGACCCACCGATGCCTTGGCCCTCTCTAGACATGAGAGAGGAGGATGAGGTGGTTGAGTTGGTGATTGTGGGGAAGGACGCCATGGAAACAAGGAAGAACCACACTTGCCTTGTACCACCGCCATGTGGAGGAGGATGAACTCATATGCCTGCACCGCTGTGGACAAAGATGGCAATGGGGCCCAATCCCCGATTCCCGCGGGGAATTCCCCTATTAGGGGATGGGGACGGAGAGTTTTCTTCTCCCACGGAGATGTTCCCCGTCGGGTAAACGGGGAAAATTCTTTCCCCGTCGGGTAAACGGGGACGGGGACGGGGAAGCATCCCTCGTCCCCATTCCCCGCGGTGCCACATTAATCTTGCATGTGATGATGTTTTCATGTAATAGTTAATGATCAAAAAGAATAATGACCTTGTAAAGTGATTATCCAATGTATATATGTGATCATTTTGATGCATATATGATGATTTATTAACTATGAGAATACATATATATGACAATGTTTTGTACTAATAGCAAAATACATACATATTAGCTACAATTTAAGCGGGGACGGGGATCCTTTTCGGGGATTTATTCCCCGCGGGGACGGGGATGGGAAGAAAATGTCCTCCCCGAGCGTTAGCGGTGACGGATGGGGAATTTTTTCCCACGCGGGGACGGGGATGGGGAGCCATTCCCCGACGGAGAATTCCCCGTTGCCATCCCTAGCTGTGGAGAGGCACCGTTGTAGGGAGCCGGCAAGACCCATGCGACGAGGGGCATGATCGCCACTAGGATGGGGGGGAGAGAGAAGGTAGGATGTCGGCACCCGATTTACAATATCGGATTCCACCTGCGTAAACCCGTACTAGTCCCAAGGATCATGGCTAGTACACATAGATATACAGAAACGGAACAGTGCCAACGATATTATTATTACAAACGGAACATAGTCCAGTACAAACACATACAACGGCTCGCAGGCCGCACATCAGAGTACACGGAGATACAGGCCTAATACAATATCTAAATACTTATCCATCCCACAGGCACGAGGGCTGTAGGAACGCGCAACCCTAGTCTTCATAATCTTCATCAGACAACGCCTCCTCGACGTAGTCTGGATCCTCCTCCTCGGAAGGCGGGCCATACTCAGATGGACCAGCTGTTGAAATTTTAAAAAGAGGGGGAGAAAAGGAGGGTGAGTACAAATTGTACTCCGCAAGTCCGGAATTATGCAAGTGTGGGTTTAGTACAAGGAGAGCTTAGGTTATTTGCGGAAATGCATTTATTTAACCTAGTTTTGACAAAGCAATTTTGAAACTTTAAATCTCAATATTTTCTTTGGGCTCTTCGCAAACGGTTCTCGCCACTTGGCCTCAGTGCCATAGCGAGAACGAAATTCTTTTTCTTCCTTTCTTCTCAAAACTTGCTAGGTCCGGTTACCTCGCGACACTTTCCGATAGGCCGTTACCCAATTCGGAATATCGCCGGTGGCTGCTAGCTCAAAATTCTTTCTTCTTTTCTTTTCTCTTCTCTTCTCAAATTTGCTGGTTCCGGTTTTCCGCGTGACACTTTCCGATAGGCCGTCGCCCATTTCGGAATATCACCGGTGGCTGCCAGCTCACGTTAAATCCTTCTCAAAAACCTTTCTCAAATCCTTTACTCAACTCAAATCCTTTCTCAAAAACCCTTTTTCAAAAATGGTTTTTAAATGAAGAATCTACCATATAACCAGTCCCATCGCACGCTCATAACCGCGAGCACGGCTATCATGACAGTTTTAACTCTGCAGAGTGGGTACGCTTTACCCTCGAGAGGCTACGCACCCATTCGATGTTTCGCCACAAGACCATCAACCACGAGGGCCAACGATCGGGTCCGTCCCATTCCGGCGCTCGAGGTCGTACTGTAATGGCTCCGTTCGTAGGGTTATAGGATGAGCAGTCCTTAGACTAGGGGAGAGTTTATATTTTAGCCCAGTAAAACCTGGTGCCATACTGCACCAACTGATACAAAATCTCCCTAGTCGGAAAGATTTTGGGGTAAGAGGAAAATCTTTTCCTATCAAGCATCACCCCTGATGCGCTATCTTTTAAATCATCCTTCCCCAAACATTTCTCAACAATATCTCATTTCACACAAATGATTAAATCATTCCGCATAAATGATTTTTAAGCAGTTATCCTACCTCAACAAGGAATTTAAATAAGAGCAATTCATATTTTTAGCCTTAGGTTTCACCTACCATATTTCTTACCTTTCTAATTGGCATAATAACTAATTCTAGCAAATACGGCATTTATCTTTTAAACTAGCATGCATATTTTCAAGTCTAATAAACATTTTCTAAATAACCGAAAATGGCTTCACAATATGATCAAAGGGGGACTTGCCTTGATCGGTTCCGGGGAAAACGAAGGGGACGTCGACGATCGGGTCTTCGGGACCTTGACCTTCTAAACGCGCACACGCACATGCAAAGCAATACAACACTCATAAGAAACATTTCATGATTTGCGGTTTTTAAAGATAATGCAGAAATCTTGATTTTCAATGCATTGATATTTGGGAAAAATCATAGAAATGATTTATGCACATGAAATGATGCAATGCTTACTATGCTTAATTATTTAAAATAAATGCTAAATGGATGACATGCAAGTACATGAGTTTTCTTAGGTCCAGCAACTTGGAAAATATTTTATCTTCATTTAAAATAAATGATATGATCACTTTCCCAATTTTTATATGTACATGAAATAATGACACCTTGAGCTATTTATTTATCCCAAAAACGAATTTTATAAGGACGATATGCATATATACAACTTTAATAGTTCCAGAAAACAATAAAGTGTTTTTATAAATTTTCCTAGAATTTTTACAATTCATTCTCTTTTTTTTTTTTAACAAGAGCCTTAGGTACCAATTAAGGATTTAATCAGAAATTTGAAAATGAGGGAGGAGGCCAAATGATGGGCCGTCTCGGCCGAAACGGCCCAGTCCGAGGCGCGCTCCGCAGGCGCGGGCGAGGACGAGGCACAGCGCGACCTGACCGGCGGGTCCCGCCTGGCAGTGACCCGGGGCAGAGCCCGCGGCGGCTCCGGCGACGGCGTCGGCGCGACGGCGGCTCCTCCGGCGAGGCGAGCGGCTCGGAAAGAAGGGTGCGAAGAGGGGAAACGGTTTATGGCGTTGGCGACGAGGATTACCGAGCGGAGTAGGGCTGGCGGCGGAGATGGCGGCGGTTGAAGATCGGTATCGCCGGCGAGAGGGCTCCAGCGACGGGAAGGTTCAATTGACCGAGGGGAAACAACGAGGGAGGCCCTGCGATGCTAGAGGAGGAGGCTCGGGATTTCAGGAAGGACGGAAACGGTGCGGCCGTGGGTCGTCGTGCTCGGCTCCGGCGGAAGAGGAGCTCCGCGGCGGTATTTATAGGCGGCGCGGAAGGGCTTCAATGCGGTGGTTGGCAGCTGGCACAGGGCAACGAGCCAGCGAGGTCGCGCGGTGCAGGGCGGCGGCGACCTTAGCGTCACGCCGTGGTCAAGACCGGCGACGTGTGCCTCGGGATCGGCCGGCGACAAGACAAGGGAGAGGCCGGGAGTGAAGAGAGGGTACGGAGGAACGATCTAGACGAGATCGCGTGGAAAACTGCCTCACGCGACCTCGGGATGGGGTAGCGGCGACGACCGTCGGACGCGAGAGAGAGAGCAGAGAGGAGAGGAGGAAGAAGACAGCGGGGAGAAGAGAAGGGGCGCCGACAAGCGGGACCCGCTGACCAGAGGGAAGAGAAGGAGCGAGGCTGCCAAGGTGGGCCCACCTGTCGGTGGCTCCTGGTTCGCTGCGCAAGGGAAGGAGGCAGCGGTAGCATGGGCCGGCGAGGCGATTTCGGCCCATTAGCGGAGAGGAGAGGCGGGGAAGAGAGGAGAGGGGAAAAGGAGCGGGCCGGCTCGGCTTCGGCCCAACCGGAAGGAGGAAGAAAAAGAGGAAGGGAGGAGTGGGCCAGCACGGCCGAGAGGAAAAATAAACTATTTCAAACTTCTGATTTCTTATTCAAATTCATTTCCAAATACCTTTTTAAATACACCCCCACTTAGGAAATATAATTTTTGTTTCTCAAGATTATTTAATATATTTTCAAATAATCCCCTTTGGTAATTATAAATGCACAAGTTTACTCAAGAAAGATGCATGCGATCATGATGAATATGCCATGATGCAATTAAAATGATTTGCGATTTTAAAATTATGAAATTTAGGAAATTATTAATGTGCCAAATTGGTTTTAAAAATTTGGGATGTTACATAGGATCTACCTATGGGGAAGGGATGGATTGTGTAAGAGACTAGGGTTTAGGTTGGGTGGGACATGCTCATGGCCAAATGATTTTCATCCTATGGCGGAGGGCATATGGGGTGTGTTGGGTCGGGAAGGCTGGAATAAAGGGACTCGACCTAAATTTTGTCTAGATATCCGTTCAAGTCAAAACTAGGGTCAAGTAAATATCTAAATCTTTATTAGTATGCATATATTTAAAAATTCTACACATTATAAAACTATTGTTTCTACATAGAGGAAATAGTTAATTTGCCCCCAAAGTATTTTGACAATTGCTTATTTTTGCTAAAATACTTTGTTCTTGCTAAAATACTCCAAGTTACATGAGTCAATTACTATTTTTTAAAAATATTTCATCAATTTTAGCAAACAAATGAGATGAAAAGACTATACTGCCTCTCCCTCCCTTTATACTACTTAGGCAACAGGAATCAGACAACACCGTCAATTAATAAAGACAACAAGTAATTAATTTTGAAAAAAAGACTTAAGAAATAAACCGTGAACATAGCCGAGAACTTACAATTTGGTAAAGGCATCGGGTAGCCACCTTCGTGAGATAAACACCAAGTTAATTAATTAGCATAACATAGACATATATCTACAGTTATATTCCACCTTCAATGTGAAAGTGTCGCTACTATGTCTAACCAGTAACGTTCAACACTGTTTTGGCCTTATGCCAACTTGCATCCAATCTAACTGGGCTTCGTTCAATATGCCGAGCATCAGTAGCAGTCACTTTAAAACACTGTAGCTTTGGATATAGTGTCTGATGGAAAGAAAGAACATTTTAAAACGTATTTTAAAATGTAAGGAAAATTTAGAGAGAATGATAGAGCGAGTAGCTAATAGTGAAATAGGATGTAGAGACGGAGGGTCACACGTCGATGACGTCCTTTTATCAGGAAGATTAGAAGGATTTCCAGCTATTAACAGCAGGGAGGAGATCGAGAATTTTTTTTTAATAATGTTTTGATCTCTTTTTGAGTGCTTTCAAATTTATTATAACAGTAATACGCTAACGCAACGATACGCTGAAAAAAAACAAGGCTTTAGCCACACTAGTAGCCTCGTGATGCTATACGCACCACAAATAACGTGCAGCACTAATTCCATCACTTTCTTTAACGAACAAGAACCGGTAAAGTCCGCGAGTCAATTAGTGTCAGCCGGCGACCCCAACTGCAAATTTATTAAGCGGCAAACCAGAACTGGCGAAGTCAAGCACCCGTGCCAGCTCCGCTCCGCCACAACTCGCAGGTCATGGCAACACGCAGCGCAGGTACGTGCCGCGGCCCGCCCAGAACGACCCGCTCAAAATCCACCGTATAAAACCACACACCACCCAGTGACGAAGCTGAACACAAATCGCAGTGACGAAGCTGAACACAAATCGCTAGCTCCTGTCTCCGACTCCGATCGCTTGGTTTCCTCGGGTGTGCCACTGTACCGTTCCAGTTTCCACCTAGCTCCATGGAGACCGCCCGGCCGTACCACGCCGCCTCTGCGGAGGAGAAGAACGAGCCGACGAGGCCGCTCGCGCTCCCGTCCCCGACCGTCCACCCGGCGGCCGGCGACGAGGAGGCGGCCGCGGCGGCGACAACTAAGCGCTGGCGCTCCGTGCAGTACCTCCGGAAGCGGCGGTGCGTGCTGTGCTGCTGCGGCTGCTGCGTCACCTCGGTGGTGCTCGCGGGCATCGTCGTGCTCGTGCTCGCGCTCACCGTGTTCAAGACCAAGGACCCCGTGCTCACCATGAACCACGTCACGCTGGAGGGCGTCGACGCCGACCTGGGCACGGAGCAGCACCCGGTGTCCGTCAACGCCACGCTCAACGCCGACATCTCCATCAAGAACCCCAACGTGGCCTCCTTCCGGTTCGCCCGCAGCGAGACGGACTTCTACTACGCCGGGGAGACGGTCGGCGTGGCGTACGCGCCCGACGGCGAGGTCGGCGCCGACCGCACCGTGCGGATGAACGTCACGCTCGACGTGCTCGCCGACCGCATCTCCCCCAACGTCAACGCCACCGACCTCATCTTCGGCCAGGACTACAACATCACCAGCTACACGGAGATCTTCGGGAGGGTGGACGTGCTGGGCATCTACAAGAAGAACCTCGACATCAAGATGAACTGCTCCATCACTCTGGAGGTGGGCGCCTTCAGCACCGTGCAGAGCAAAACTACCGACTGCGTTGCGAGCGTGAGCTGATATGTCACTTTGAGCCGGCCATGCTTTTATGTGTTAATTTAATTTTGTTTCTTCTCCCCTCGTTGTCTATATGATTCTCGCTCTCTATATGATAATAGGTTATGTAATTACTTTTCTTTTTTTAAGGTGATTGTGATGTATTTCGGTCATGGTATATATTTTAAGAGATTATGCTCCCTATTTTAAAATAGTTGTCGTTTTAAATTTATTCTAATTTAAACTTTTAAAACTTTATTCATAAAAAACTTTTTAACTATTTAGATTGATCACATGATAATCATATATTGATATGTAGATTCAGCTCGAAAAGAACTTCCTTAATATTGTCATTTAGTTGTATTTATTTATAAATAAATTGTAAGAACTTTTAATGGTCAAATTTATTTTTTCAAGTTCGTACGTGTCAATGTTCAAAATCACTACTACAACCTTCGTTCTTTTTTAATTATCGCTGTTGACATTTATACATGCTCTTTAACCATTCATCTTATTCAAAAAACTCTGTAAATATTGTTTATTTTGTTATGCTTTGTTTTATCATTAAAGGTATTTTAAGCATGATTTATATTTTTGCATATTTGTACTAAAATTTGAATAAGATGAATAATTAAAGGGTATGTCCAAAAGTTAACAACGACAAATAAAAAAGAACGATAGAATAGAATGGAGCCTTAATATACGTACGTTATCAATTGTGGGCTTATATATGGCCAATTGGCCCAAACTAGCAGCTTAGGTTGGGTCAGTTTCTATCTACTCTGGCTGTCCGATAGGATAAGAGATAAGACCAAACCAAATGGAGTACTAATCGTTTCTGGTATTACTGAAAGAAAAGAAGAAACAAAGTGGTTATTTTCTATCGAAAAAAATAACAAAGAAATTCGGTTGCCTGGCAGATTGGTAGGCCAACAAATTTGGTCCTCATATTTCTTTTCCAGATTTTCTATTTTTATATCTTCATTCGTAGGGTTCTCCAAACGCAGATTGCGCATTGTGCTTCATTTATTCTAGCTTCACTAAAAAAGGAATCCTCAAATCTTATTAACTACTCTTAAATCTGTTTCGAATTTTATTTTTTAGAAACACAACACTGCATTATAGCATTTACCAAAATCTTACAATTATGCTTACAACACAGCTCCACATAAAGACCCAACATCTCCTGCTAGAAGTAGCATAAAGAGCATCTTGTATTTTGCCATAATCAAAAACTTGTTGTGTGCGTGGTATGGTGCTTGCGTTAGTATGCACAAACTAGGCATGTTATGCACTCCCTGTGAGGCATGCCTTTTTGAGGCTAACAACAAAGCTCGAACACTCCATCAACCTAGCACAACCTCGCAATGCCTTAGCAATGCTACAAGGTCCACTGCTATCTTTGGTTTTTAGAACACTGATATGAAGACAAAGCCAACCCAAAACAAACCTGTCATAACGCAAAGGAAAGAACCCACGGCCAACAAACAGATTGGGGAACAAGGATGTCAACCCTACCAAAAACAAATTGGGGAGGTTGTCAAGGCCAACCACCACATTGAATAAATATGAAAGAGAACTTATTGACATACCTCGTTTGTCCATCATAAGCACCATTGTTGAAGACGAGCGGCCATCAAACCCTAACCCTAGGACATAGATCTAACCACTAAACTTCCAAAACAATTTGAGAAAAAGGATCCCCCTCACCCTCCCACCTCTGCAATGTTGCCGGAGTTGAGAGGGCAAGGGGGAAAGAGGAAACCAGATTATATCGAGGTTGCTCACCAGTTTAATATTCCTCTCAAAATTACAGTAATCGAGTCCTTTCTAAACATGCTAGCATGGTGAATAATGACATAAGAGACTTGTTTGTTCAGGTTGAAAGTTGCTGAAAAATGTAATATGAAAATGTTGTGACCCTCGAAAGACGTATTAAAAAGTTCAAAAAATTAGAAAAAATACTTTACAAACTATATCAAAAACTATTTAAAACCCCACAAAAATAACTACAAAGTATTTGTCGGTGTCTGGGAAACGTGCCGACTGCGGGCAGCTGGTCCACGGACCGGCAGACGAATTTATAGTTGGAATGAGGCCCAACGACAACCCTTCCCAGCAGCCCAGGGTGGCGGTCGAGCTCGTGGGGGCTCTGACTGCGCGGTCTTCCCGGACTGTGCTTGGTGCGATCTGGGATCCGGGTACAGATTCGTCGTAAGGTGAGATTGAGAGGGGGTGAGAGGTGAGGCGAAGGGAATACAAACCATGCAAGACAAGTGTTTTTACCCTGGTTCGAGCCCCCACTGCCGGGTAATAGCTCTACTCCAGCACTCGTTGATAATCTGGTGGAAACAGTACAAGGGCGCCGAGACCAGGCTAGGAGGCGCCGGTCCCAAGCTTACAGGGGAGTTTCGGACACTGAGGTGACTAGAATCTACTCTGCTACGACTGTTGCTACTGCTAAGAAAGCTTCAGATGCTCCTGTTGCTTGCCCTCCTAGACTTGGTCGTTATGCTGGGCAGGCTTCTCCTTTATAGGCGCGGCGGGTTGCTCGGAGCTGATACCGCGGGCCCGTGCCTATCCATGCTTTGTCCGTCTTTAGTGGCGGCGCCCTTGTCTCGTTTCCGGGCTCCGTCCTATCTGTGACTTGTAAAGAGAAGCATGTCTGGTCAGTACTGGACACGTGTTCGTCTCTGTGTGCCGATACGGAAAAGCAGTCTGCACAGGGAGAAACCACTTTCCCTTTATTCCTTATATGGCATTGACTGGTCGGAGCTAGCTTCGCGCCACCCATTGGGGGCGTCGCGGAGTGCGGCAGCTGTTGCCATCTGCCCAAGGAACAAACGGCATGGCGAACTGCCCACGCGGCTCTCCCCCGGGCTACCGATAGCCCGGGGAGGTATAGTCCTCTCGATCAAGGGCGAGGAAAGTGTGGTGGGACATGATAGCTATCGCCACCTATCCAGGGGACAGGCGAGCTTTTCACGGGGACTTCTCTCGGGCTAAGAATAGCTCGGGAGGTGCGCAACACTCCCGGTTAGGACCGAGGGAGGCGTGGTTATCTTAATCAAGCCCAGGGGTGGCCCCAGCGGGCTAGACGTCTCTCTTAGTACGGCCAGGGACGGCCTTCCGGGCTCTCTCTACGCGCGGCAGGCCGGTACGGATCCGACCCAAGGCCCATCTCGGGGTGGGCCGATTATGAATCACCAACAGTATTACATCATTTGGCTTATACAAAAATAACAATTTTAATTCAATTTAATTTAATTTATGTTGAAACAAACAAGGCTAAGGTGAGTTAATTTTCATCATGATTCTAGAGTTTTTAACAAATCTAGCCACGCAATCATGAAGCAACCTTGCCAGTTATGTATCTAAGAAATGTGAAAGAGGGCGCAGGTATCTAGTATGTCGTCAAAGATATTCTACCGAGCAAAGAAGTGGCTTTTCGGGTATTTCAGCTTTTCCCTAGTTTGTTATCTCGAAGAAGAGAACCCATGGTCCCAAACCTTGCAGTGCAGTTCTATATACACTTAGGTCATTTTTTTTAGCTGATCTGAACAGCTGAACGGCTAAACAACTGAAATAACTAAATTTTAAGAGCTTCTCGAGATAGGCTCGAGATTTGGATCTGTTAGGTTTTGTGTCGAATATGTGTACGAGTAGGTTACATGGACTCTGTGTTGTAATAGGCAGAGTTGGTTAGTGTTAGAGTCGGACTCTAGCCAGGCCTCTACTATATAAAGGGAGGCACCCCTGGTGTAACCAAACGAACGACTTCATAATAGTAGCATAGGCAAGAGGAGGTCAGCGGCCGGCATGTGGTCGAGACCTAGTTAGCTGGTGTGCTGCGGTATTATGGATTGGGGAGGAGCGCCCAAAATCAGAGTCCCGCAGATGTAGGCGAAAGCCGAACTGCGTTACCAAACATCGTGTCTCCCGGTGTCGTTCGTGATCTTCCATCAGCGCATATCCTAACAAGTGGTATCAGAGCTTGGTTGACGAGGTTGGCCATGCGGAAGATCTAGGGGGAGACACGGGGTTTATGCATACACGGGCGCCGTAGAAAATGCCCTATCGGCACAAGGTGGAGCATGACGGCGATCGACGATTCGATCGGTGGTGTCGGACACTTCGAGGAGGCTCGAACCGTCCGATGGGCTACCGTTGGCGGGGATCTACCAAGGACAGGTGATCGGAGGCCGACAAAGTAGCCGGCGAGGTCGGCAGGCGACGGCGACGATCTCGGCATTCGCGATCAGACCGGCAGGCGCGGATGGATGCCGGATAGATCGGAACGGCGGGAGCAGCGATGCGACCGGATGTTGCACATGAGGCGCTATATCACGTTACTGAGGACAAAGCCGTGATGTGGATATAGATAGCCAGGATGCGGCATTTTTTACTGTGCACGGACGTGGTGCACGGTGGCGGGCTGGGAAGCCTGCTGAAGGACTCAAAGATTGGATCTAAAGGTGCAGATTCAAAGGAAGTCAAACAAATATCCAAAGGAGGAAGCAACCAGAGGCCGGGTACAAGGTTCGCGTAAGACGCTGGAACGACTTCAAGGTAGAGAAACCATATTCTCCAAGGTGGAGTTTGTTAAGTTTTGAGTCGAATATGTGTACGAGTAGGTTACATGGACTCTGTGTTGTAATAGGCAGGGATGGTTAGTGTTAGAGTCGGACTCTATCCAGGCCTCTACTATATAAAGGGAGGCAGCCCTGGTGTAACCAAACGAACGACTTCATAATAGTAGCATAGGCAAGAGGAGGTCAGCGGCCGGCATGTGGTCGAGACCTGGTTAGCTGGCGTGCTGCGGTATTATGGATTGGGGAGGAGCCCCCATAATCAGAGCCCCGCAGATGTAGGCGAAAGCCGAAATGCGTTACCAAACATCGTGTTTCTTGTTATCGTTCGTGATCTTGCATCGACGTATATCCTAACAGGATCAATTTCATTTGACTTGCTTTTTAAAGCGTCATGACATACCTTTAAGATAACGAAAAAACGGATTCAAAAAATTTAAAGCGTATGTCTTTTCAAAATATAGATAAATCGTTAAACTGTTAATCGGTTAACTCGTTAAGCTGAAAAGAACAAACAGTGTACATTGTCTCATCCTGCCTGGCGACCACCCAGGCTCGTTGTCTCATCCTGCCGACCGTTCCAGGCTTCCAGCTCCGTGCCCTCCCATAGTCGCATGTGCGCACGCCCGTGCACGACAGCACAGCCCCAGGCTGCTCAAGTGCTCATTGTACATGATGGAAGACGCGTATCGCGGAGGTAGCAATGGATGGATACAGTACGCCTGTACGCCGAGCCGCCAGCATCGTCATCCTGCTTACCATTTGCTCTATATGTCCCTCCCCTTCTCCATGTACCGCCATTGCTGACTAGCTCGCCAGCCTGCGGCCCAGCGCTGCTCCTTCCAATGGCTGCAAGCTTCGAAAGGGCTCTGCGGCAATGGCAGGAGGAACCGACAGTATTAGTAGAACAAATGGAGTAGCAAACAGTGGCCAGACCCAATAATATACTTGTTTCTGACTGGCTCACCGTTGTTCACTCTGGCTTGGTTCTGCAACCCTGCTACTGGCGGATAAAAGAGATCAGGATGAAAGAGATCAATCCGGTGTTACGCGTTCAGGATGAAAGAGATCAATCCGGTGTTCAGGGCAAGCATGTACTAAAAGTTTCAACGTCTTGGACTGCCACAGATGGAGCCAGGGGCGGAACTAGAGCAAAATTGACCCTGGTTCACCACCTATGGTCTTATGGACCACTATATATATATATGTTCCAATTAACATATATAGTTCTATATTTTAATATCATATATAGTTCATATGTATCTATTGTTCAACATAACCAAATAAATGATATTATGAAATGTTAAAAAATATCTAATACTGCAATGAATTCCCAAAATCGATAGTATTATTTGATGCTGTACTTTTAATAAATAAGTGTGGGGCTATCCACAGTTGGTAGGGACATATATCCCAACTAGTTGAATAGCCTGAATAATCAAATCAACCGGTGAGATATATAATATTGACTCCTAATTGAAATCCCGCAATCTTTTTGAAAGCTTCAATTCCATTTAGTTTTCGTAATAGTTTTTAGATAACGAAAAATATTCATATTTAAGCTTAATCAGACTTAGGAAGATTAGGTCAGGTGAGATTCTTCAAATAAGTGAAATGACTGCACGAGGTAATGTATATACATATTCTTTCCCGTTAGTAATTTCATGCCGAACAGAGGTAATGCTTGGAAATAGAAATAGAGAATCGTTTATTACCTTTACTTGGTTCGTTGTTGAGAGCATCAGGTTGCAAGGAAGCAAGCGAAGATGAGGAGGTGCTGCGATTGAAGTGCGGGGCCGAGACAAGCAGTTGCTGCATGCCGACAGAGATTAACGATGCGGTGTGGCCTGATTTGAGGCGTTGAGCGCCGCCACCACCATTCTGCCGCTCCATCTCTTCGTTTCCATGATTGCAATGACCTAGGTTTTTAGTTTAGTGAACCGTGGCCCAAGCCGCCCAAGAAATAAGGAAGTATTATGCGCTTTGGTCCAGCCCAGGATGGAAGAATAAGAGCAACGCAGGCAAAGTTATGATTGAATGGACTGCCCTGTTTGTTGCTTGGGCCGAGTGTTAAAACGAACCTGGTGCACCAGTTTTGACCTTGGGGGTGCACACATGGTATACATCGGCTAATCTCTACTAATTTTTTCCTTGGACCCTGGTTCCAGTGCACCACGGTGGGTCTATTGGGCTCCGCCCCTGGATGGAGCTAAAGCATTATTAATGACACAGAGATGAACACCAATCGACCATGGAGGGGTATGGCTGTAGAACATAGATTATAAATTCTGAAAATTTAGATGCATGACAGTATTAACTACAAAGTCTGGCATTTCAAAATATATCAATCCATATGTTAATTATATGTGCATCGAGTGGCATACTTCGAAGTGAACTTTGGAGTGACATGAATCTAAAAACTCAGGCTTCTCTCTTGATATCCATACTGCAAATGTGTGTCTTGATGGAAACAAAATCAAGTTTATTTGATGGATCGTATCGAAAAGTTTAAAGAATAATATCGAAAAGTTTCAACGCCAACCTTGAACTGCCGTAGATTGAGCTAAGCATTAGAGCAAAACCAGGAGCCCCTGTATAATACTGTAGCAGATATAGAGGGGCTGCTGGAGGGAAGGAATCTTTTAGAGGGTAGTGTAATTTGTGAAGGAATTTTAGAGGGATGGATAGAGGAAACGCTAATAGTGTTTTAGAGGGGAAATATAGAGGGGGAGTTGGAGTTGCTCTAACAGCGACATAGAGATGAACACCAATCGACCTAAGCATTAACAGCGACATAGAGATGAACACCAATCGACCAAAGCACCCTTAGATTCGTAGTTGCAATATGATTTTGGTTGTGATCGAAAAAGTTAAGGACATTTAAAAAGAGATAAAAAAAAGGTTTTTTTAGATCTTTTAAAAAAATCAAAAAGTTTTGTAAAATTATTTCAAAATGTTACATCAAATTGTCTTTACAAAAATAACAAAAGTGTGGCATTTTAAAATATAACACTTCATATATTAATTACATGTGGATCAAATGTCATACTTTGAAAAGCAAACTCTGGAGTGGCATGAATCTAAGACTCAGGCTTCTCGCTTGATATCCATACTGCAAATGTGTGTCTAGATGGAAAAGGCATCAAGTTTATTTGATGGATAGTATCAAAAAGTCAATACCAAAATAAATCACGTCAATAGAATTCCATAAATCCTAATAATGAAAGTTTCTTTGCTGGATCTATCTGAAGTCAAATCACAATTAAAAAAATACCTCAAAAAAATTTCATAAATCAAAATTAATGAAAATCAAGAAAACTTTCTAGATCAAAACATAGGTTTACTTCAGAAAATGACCCATAAAGTATAAGTCACTAAAAATATTTGCATCACATAGTTTACCTTTAAAACATATCAAAATGACAGGAATAGTTTGATTTAGGAAATCATGAAAACCATTATACCAATAACTAACAGTAAACTTGTACAGCAACAGCAGTCCAATTTAAAGGTGCCCAGTTCTAGAATCAAAACAGAAACATATCTAAATGATCCATCTACATGCAAAAACAAGAGAACAGATAATAGTTCATATTGCCAACAAGACAAAAAGTACCGCAAGCCTCCCACTAAAACTTTTGCAGGTGAACATACTAGGAAATGGAATAATGTGACAAAAGGTTAAGTTATGGTTATACTTATCATGTGCATCAAAGCATGGCCCCACATATATACATATATACTAATCATGTGGGCCCATATAGTTATTCGAAGAACACAAGTACTTTGGATGACACCAAGGTGTGTTGACTAGCCAACAGACGTACAACTATGATAGGGAAATAACGCGAGACAATTGGATTTGTACCAAAAATAATATCAACATTTCATCAGTGACTATCGGTCGAACTAGGGTTAGAGGTCGGCTAAGACGGAAGGGTTCAGAGAGGAGAAAGAGAAAGAAGGGGGTGCCGGCCAGATTGGAAAGGCGGTGGCCAGAGCTAGATAGTGCTTGGGTTGACCAATGGGCTTGGGTAGTCGGATTAATACTCTAGGCCCAATCCGGGGAGGATTCGGATAAAAGTAGAGTCCTGACTTGAGGGGGAACGAAGTTTCTAGAGGGGTTTGTGGCTGAACTCGGAGGGTAGATCGGTTGGTTGGAGATTTGGACCTAGCGCAGAATTTGATGTTAGAGCCGAACCGCTCGCGGTACTGATTTGTGTTGGGCCCCGGCACGAGCTTAATTTGACATGGGCCTCCTATGCTGTACTACACCGATAATGTATAGGCACGGTATCACTGGACCCATGGGCGTCGTTTGGAGATGAGCTAGATATTAATTGAATTGGATGACCTCCGACTCGGTTTAGACTGAGAAGATATTAGAATTCTGGTAAGAACAAGGATTGGCATGGAAGGTCAGCTTGGGAGTCGATGATGAACTTGGCTCGGCCGGAAGAGGTAGAGGTGGGGTTTTGTAGAATGTCGACCAAGGGAGACAGAAGTCCGATTGGTCGGGGTTACAAAGGAGGTCGGTTGAAATCAGAGTTTCGGTCGATGGAGGGGATGGACGGCTGACTCAACCAGGGGTTTTATGGTTTCGGCCTCGACTGAAAGGATTTAGGTTTCCAGCCGAGGGAGGGAGAGAGAAGGAAAGAGTTGAGAGGAGAGAGGAAAGAAAGATCTTTGAATTGTTTTTCAAAGAATCATAATAAATAAATTTTAAATTTTTTTTAAATAAAACTTGGGACATTGTAATATTTATTAGGATGTCACACCAAATCACAAGCCCAACTCAAATTCTACTCCAGTTCGGCCATCAACGCGCAGCCGGCGTTCAAATGGACGCACAGGCCGCACACGAACTCCGTTGTGGACATTCTTGGTATCCATGAAGAAGCCCATGAAGAGATCTTTCTAATGGATCCAGTCTCACCTCGACATTCCTTACGAGTCAACAATAATCTGCAAAATAATCCGAGTCACTCTTCCAGTCCGAACCGAAGTGGGACTTGGGCCTTGCAAAAGAGTTGTACTCAGTTTCTATCAACCATGTGGTG
Organism: Raddia distichophylla; assembly: GCA_005191435.1. Classification (NCBI taxonomy): domain Eukaryota; kingdom Viridiplantae; phylum Streptophyta; class Magnoliopsida; order Poales; family Poaceae; genus Raddia; species Raddia distichophylla. The sequence goes on from SPJY01013647.1 coordinate 3,279,713, forward strand.
TGCTCAGTGTGTTGCCTGATCTTATGTTGAGTGGGTATGCTCGATTTGGCGAAAAGGAGAGTTTGATAAATTGGCTACCAGCCACACAAGGACAGGGACCGACGATCGCTAATCCAACAGTCCAACTCGTTACCAACCCTGCCAAGAACGCGATTGACCTAACCACGAAAGTCCAAGGCAATCGAAGAAACAAGTAAGAACAAGTAAAAGGTAGTCTGAAATGCAAATAAGATTAAGCGCACAACAATAGAGTTGAGGTTCTGTAGCTTGAATTGATTGGCTAATAAGCACAAGGGATTCAAGGGTCTTTCTGCAAAGTGGAAGACAACAAAATGAACAAAATCTGCCCAAAGTGGTGAGTAACCAGCCACATATAGTAGAGTGGCTTTTGGAACTTGTGGAGAGGGAAACCCTAGTAAGGGAAGGGGTGGGGAATATATGGACCTTACCCAAAATACTATCCAAGGCCCAACTTGTTAAGCCTGCACATGTTTTTCACAATTTCAAGAGCTACAGAAGGAATTTGGAGGTGAGGCCAGATCCGTTGGAAATCTTGTCTTCTGAGCATATCCAAACTATGGTCAAATGCTTCAAACGAACTCCAGATGACCGAGTTATGCTTGTTTTATTATATACTGCTCCTGGATGGTCGAGAATGGCTGCTCTCGGGCTTGTTTTGTGTTGTAGTATGGCTTGGTGTTGAAATGTAGCCATCTATTCTCCATGTCATGAAAAGAGTTCACTTGTCGATTTAATTTACGAGCCTGTGCCCTTGTAATTGGTACTTTCATAGGAGGTGGTGGTGTTAATGCAGAGTTTGTATCCGTTCCGGTGATGTCCTCATCATCCTCCCCTTCTTGAATTGTAGTCGTAGTCAACTCAAGTTTATCCTCATGACCTAAATAAGGTTTCAAATCTGCAATGTTATAGGTGGGGCTAACCCCAAAGTTTATGGGCAATTCAAGCTTATATGCATTATCATTAATTCGTTCAAGCACCTTAAATGGACCATCAGCACGCGGCATTAACTTAGATTATCTCAAATTAGGAAATCTCTCTTTACGCAAATGTAACCAAACAAGATCACCTGCTTTAAAAGTTAATGGCTTCCTACCAAGGCTACCGACAACTCTATACTTTTCATTCATGTGTTCGATATTTTCTTTTATGGTTTTATGCAACTTAAGAATAAAATCAGTACGTTCCTTTGCATCCAAATTAATTATCTCAGTTGATGCAAAGGCAACAAATCTATGGGAGCATGAGGGTTGAAGCCATACACTAACTGAAATGGGCTCACCTTGGTAGTTGAATGCACGACATGGTTATAGGAAAAGTCCACATGAGGAAGGCACTACTACCATTCTTTTAAATTCTTCTTCCAAACAGCCCGCAACATAGTTGATAATGTGCACTTGATAACTTTAGTTTGGCCATCGGTTTGGGGTGCCAAGTGGTAGAAAATAGTAACTTTGTCCCTAGTTTGTTCCATTGCATTCTCCAAAAATTTGGCATCACGATCTGAAACAATAGTAGAAGGCATACTGTCGGTGTCTGGGAATCGCGCTCCTGGAGAGCAACGGGTCCACGGACCGGCAGACGAATTTGTAGTTGGAGTGAGGCCCAACGACAACCCTTGTCAGCGGCCCAGACGGCGGCCGAGCCAAAGGGGGCTCAGGCCGTGCAGTCTTCCCGGACTTGGCCTGGTGCGACTTGGCGACCCGGGTACAAGTCCCTTGTGCAGTGAGAGGGGAGAGAGAAAGAGAAGGAAGAATAGAATACAAACCACGAAGACGCATGTGGTTTACCCTGGTTCGAGCCCCCACTGTCGGGTAATAGCTCTACTCCAGCCTTGTTGATTATACGACGGGAAACAGTACAAGAGGTGCCGAGACCGGGCTTGGAGGCACTAATCCCGAGCTTACAGGGGTGTTTGAGGACTACGACTACTGCTAAGGAAGCTTCGGATGCTCGAGTGATTGCGAGATGGAATCTGGGTCTGTCTGCCTGAATCGTGTGCCTGACCCGAACGGATCTAGGGCCCTTCCTTTTATAGGCGCGGCGGGTCGCCCGGGGCTGATGCGGCGGGCCTCGCGCTGGTCTTTGCTTTAGTGGCGATGTTCTTGTCTCATTCCGGGGCTCTGTCTGGTCTCGAGCCTGCAGGGAGAAACTGGTAAGGTTAGTACTGGACACGTGTTGTCTTGGAACGCCGATACGGGGAGAAAACCCTCTTTAGGGAGAAAGCGCTTTCCCTTTATCCCCAATATAGCATTGACTGGACTGGACCAGCCTTGCGCCGCCCGTTGGGGGCATCGCGTAGCGTAACAACCATTCGCTGCCTGCCAAGGAGGGCAAACGACAAACCAGGCTACCCGTGTGTCCCTTCCTCGGGCTGCAGGTTCCCGGGGGGACACAGTTCGTTCCGGTCAAGGCCGGAGAAAGCGCGGTGGGATACGACAGCTGTCGCCATCTCTCTGCGAACAGGTGGGTTGTCCGCGGAGCCTTCCCCCGGGCTAAGGGGAGCCCGGAAGGCGCGCCACGCCCCTGGCAGAGACCCAGGACAACGCGGTTGACCTGGTCAAGCTCGGGGCGGACCCTGACGGGCTAGGAACCTCCTTTTGCACGGCCAAGGATGGCCTTTCGGACTTTCTGTTCGTACGGTGGGCTGATACGAAATCAGCCCAAGGCCCATCCCAAGGTGGGCCGCTTATTAATCACCAACAGCCATCCCCCGAGCCTCGAGCGGGTCGCGCAGTGAGCCGGTCTGAGGTTTAGAAAAAGAATCTTTACGCCGTGCGGGGAGATTTGGCTCGGGCTCTTTGGGAGCCGCGGAGCCTCTGGGCATTGAATTTGATTTGACAGAAAAGCGGGGCAGTTACGCCCTCTTGGGCACGACCCCCACGACTTCCGCTTCGATTGTTGCTTTCTTTTATTAGGCAGCGCTTCGCAGGAGGAACTCACACTGTAGGATCATCCCCTTTGCCCCCGTCCCCTCGTCCCAACTCGCTTCCCACCTTCTCGCTTCCCGTCGCCATGGTTCTTATCGGAGACAGTACTCTGACGAGGGAGAGGATGGTAGAGCTGGAGAGGGATGGCTTCGTTAGGCCGGGCTCATGGAGGCTCCCAGGCGCAGAACGAGAGCCAAGGCCCGAGCCCGACGAGTTGGTTTGCTTCGAGAGTTCAGCCATTTGCTGGTTCCGTGCGCCGGAATCGTAATTTTTGACGGACTTCTTTGCCTTTACGGAGCTGCGGCCGGAGAACTTGTCCCCGCAGTCCTATGTCCATCTGTCCATCTTCGCGTTCTTGTACAAGGCGCACTACGGGGTGCGGCCAACGGTGAGCCTCCTTCAGCACTACTTTGAACTGAAGTCCGTCGGCCACCGCGTGGGCAATGGCGGGGTCTTCTACCTGACCGCGCGTCGAGCTCGGGGGAGCCAATCGTATCCGGAGTATGAGGTGAGGACGAAGGTTGATGGTTGGGCCCGGCGATGGTTTTACCTGAACCGCGGGGCCTCGTCCCTGGAATATTCTTCGGCTGCGCCGGATACTCCAATCTTCCAGCGCAGTGAGATCCTGCCGGAGGATCAGGTTACGGAACAAGAGATCAAGGAACTCGCCAAGAGCGGCTTGACGGGCTATGACATCGTCGTTGGCTTCATCCGGCACCGGGTCAGCCCATTGGGGCGCCGCGAGCGGTGCGTCAGCGACATGGACGGCTGGGAAGACACAGACCGGGATTTCCACGAAGGTGGGCGTGAACCATGCTTGATTTTAGGTCGAGGCATATCGTGACTGTTTATGTTGCTACGCAGGACTCCCGGCTCCCGAGGTCGCGCATCTCGCAGGGATGCTGCTACCTATGTGTTGGTGATTGATAAGCAGCCCACCTGGACATGAGCCTTGGGCTGATTCCGCGTCGGACCACCATACACGCGGAAGGCCCAGAAGGTCGCCCTTGGCCATACCGAAGGAAGTACCTAGCCCGCCAGGGTCCTTCCCGGGCTTGACTAGGTCAAAACCACGCCTTGGCAGGCGTTGCGCGCCTCCCGGGCTAGCCGTAGCCCGGGAGATGGTCCCGCGGACAGTCCGTCTGTCCGTGGGCAGGTGGCGACGGCCGTTGCGTCCCACTTTCTTCGGCCTTGACCGGAAAGAACTGTGCATCCCCGGGAACCCGTAGCCCGGGGGAAAGCACGCGGGCAATTTGGTTTGTCGTTTGCCCTCCCTGGCAGGCAGCGAACGGTTGTTACGCTACGCGACGCCCCCAACGGGCGGCGCGAGGCTAGCTCAGTCCAGTCAATGCCATATCGGGGATAAAGGGAAAGTGCTTTCTCCCTAAAGAGGTTTCCTTCCCCGTATCGGCACCAAGACAGACACGTGCCCAGTACTAGCCTGACCAGCTTCTCCTTGCAGGCTCGAGACCAGACAGAACCCTAGAACAAGACAAGAGCCTCGCCACTAAAGCAAAGACCGGCACGGGGCGCACCGCATCGCTTCGGGTGACCAGCCGCGCCTATAAAAGGAGGATTCCTGGACATTCGCAATAGCCATATTTGACAATAACCATACATGGTTCATAAGATGCATATTTGACAATAACCCTATATTGTTGCGTGCACGTGCGTGTTTAGATGCTATATGCTGGGATACTAGGTATTCCTATACCGGCATATAGCAGCTATATGGTGGGCTGCAGCTGGCAGCGGAGCCGCATGGGCCGACGCCCCTCCCCGTCAGCCGCAGGCCTCTGTCCTCCGAGGACTAGGTCGTCTGGGCCGTGCACGCGCGCTCACGTCAGCTGCGCAGCCGCCTCAGGCTGGGTCGCTAGATCTGGCCGCGCCAAGTGCCACCCCTCCTCTTATTTACTTTAGTGGTAAGCTTATTTCTTATTAACACCAAAAATTACGAAACCGGTTGCGAAAGATTTATAAAATTATTATCTATTATTTCTGGAAACCCTTAGCATTATATGCAGTCATATATTTCCTTTTTTTTATTATTGCGTTGTATTTATGCATGGTTTTTCATACGATTGATATAAATTTCATTCACGCAGCTGACCAAACAAAAACAAGTCCAATGTTTACTATTTTACTCATGTCCTATGTTTTCACCTGTTTTATTATATTTTCACAAATGATCAACTATATTAAGATATAAAAAGAAATATGAGAGCTTTATTAACCCCATGATTGTCGGTGTCTGGGAAACGCGCCTCGGAGGGCAGCGTGTCCACGGACCGGCAGACAAATTTGTAGTTGGAGTGAGGCCCAACGACAACCCTTCCCAGCAGCCCAGGGTGGCGGCCGAGATCGCGGAGGCTCTGGCCGCGCGGTCTTCCCGGACTACGCCTGGTGCGATTTGGGATCGGGGTACAGATCCAACGTACGGTGAGACTGAGAGGGGAGGAAGAGAAAACAGACGGAGATACAAACCGTGGAGACAAGTGATTTTTACCCTGGTTCGAGCCCCCACTACCGGGTAATAGCTCTACTCCAGCCTTTGTTGATTATATGGTGGAAAACAGTACAAGAGCACCTAGACCGGGCTAGAAGGCGCCGGCCCTGAGTTTACAGAGAATGTAGGACACTGAAATGACTAAGGACTACGGCTACTGCTAAGAAAGTTTCGGATGCTGGTGCTCCCTTAGGCGTAACTTGGATCAGATCAAAGGTCAGCATCCCCGCTACGTTGGGTAGGCTGCTCCTTTTATAGGCTCGGCGAGCTGCCCGGAGCTGATACGGCGGGCCCCACGCCTACCTCTGCTTTGTCCATCTTTAGTGGCGGCGCCCTTGTCTCATTCCGGGCTCCGTCCTGTCTGTGGCTGCAAAGAGAAGCTGGTCTGATTAGTACTGGACACGTGTTCATCTTGGTGTGCTTACACGGGGAGCAGCCTGCACAGGGAGAAAGCACTTCCCTTTATCCCCAATATAGCATTGACTGGTCGGAGCCAGCTTCGCGCCACCCTTTGGGGGCGTCGCGTAGCGCGGCAGCTGTTGCCATCGGCCCAAGGGGCAAACGACAAGGCGAGCTGCCCGTGCACCTCTCCCCGGGCCATGGATTCCTCGGGGAAGTATAGTTCCTCTCGGTCAAGGCCGAGGAAAGCATGGTGGCGCACGACAGTTGTCGCCACCTGCCCAGGGACAGGCGGACTTGCCCACGGGGCCCTCCTCCGGGCTAAGGATAGCTTGGGACGTACGCAACGCTCCTGGTTGGGGCTTAGAGAGGAGCGGTTGACTTGGTCAAGCCCAGGGATGACCCCGGCGGGCTAGACGTTCCTTTTGGTACGGCCAAGGGTGGCCTTTCATACTTTCTGTACACGCGGCAGGCCGGTACGGATCCGGCCCAAGGCCTATCTCGGGGGTGGGCGTTCACAAATCACTAACAATGATCATACAACATGCCTTAACTTTTGAAATATTAAGATTAATACTTTACATATTATTGCCATGACCCATTGTTAGTTAGAATTTTATTGATTATCCATTCTATTAGATATAGAGTTTTCTTTCCTCATGGTGACTATGATACCAATTATTGATTTGCTATGTTTTGAAAAGACGATAGTTTGTGCTGTCAGTTTTGTGAAATGAGAATTTCGTGTAGCTAGGGCTACTAGTGAGTTGGGTTACTTTTGTAAAACCGATTGGGGTGGTTGGTTGCTTGGCGGGTGTGACTTGGAACGAATCCGGGCCTAGTATGGGAATGTAGGGACCTGGAAATGGAGTCAAGACCCGTCTATGCTTTACCTGTTCTAGTCACTGAATCTAGTAGTTAGAACACACAATAATACAGCTCTTGGATCATAACCATCCAACGAATAAACTTTATTACATCAGATTGCTTGCAAACAAGGCAAATATTACCATAGTTTTTGCTCAACAACCTTACAAAAGCGGAAGAATTTAGATGTAAACAAAGTACAACTAATAAACAATGAAGACCAAAATAAACCCCACAAGCAAAACTATAGAGACGGACTCCTAGACGCCAGAATAGCCTTTGTCTTAAACTCCAAAGGTTAAGTCGCTCTCTTGAAAACTCATCTTCTCAATCTACCCTTCTAAACAAAAATTCGTCTGGCTACAACCTGCTCATTGGAATGAGTAGCCTGCATGAAAGGCGGGGTGAGTACGCGAATACTCAACAAGCTACCGTCCTTAAAATGTAATGCAGGAACATGGTTGGTTATTTTTGCCCAGCATAAATCCCTAAATTACCAGTTTTCAAAAGTTTTTTAAAAAGCAGATTTATAAATTAGTTAGCCCTTGAGATTCATCTAATCAAGAACATATTCCCATGCCACGAGCTGCACAGCTCGGAATACCTAGAACCACACCGAGCTCCGCCACTTGGAACACCAAAAAACTCTAGCGAGCTTTACCACTCGGGTATTACAAAACCACATCAATTCCTCAACAACCCATTTTAATTAAAACATAGTGGGACTATCATTGTGAAATCCTCCTTGCCGTTCGTGACCGTGAACACGGCTGTCATGACAGTTTAGCTAAAACTCTGCAGAGTGTATACACTTTACTCCTGGAACCGTATTCCCAGTAAATTGGAGAATAGAACAAAGCCACTACCTAGGTCTCCTAATCCGGGCCTGTACACTCAGAGTGACCCACCGACCTCGGATTCACCTCACGAGACATGAACCACCCCTTATGCAAGAAGACGAACCCAAAACAGTTTCTCTGAGCAGCAACTGGGGCATTACCATTATATGCATCCAAGGTTGTACTTTAAGGTGAGGTCGAAATAGTCACAGAGTCGGTCCTTAGGCGGAATCAGGGCAATTACTACACACACGGTGCTTTCCTCACTGTCGTCCAATAAAAGTTCTCCACTGGCCTGGAATCCTCACAGGTCATAGCCACCCTTATCATCGAGGCATATATATGCACGCAAATGGCATTACGCCACACCCGCAAGTCACCCAACAGGAGTGTTTTACCGGCCTTAGAATCCTCATAAGTCATAGCCACCCCTATTGTCGAGGCAGGTATACACCACATACTCAAATACACACAAAAAGTCCATGCCATGGCTCACCACATGCCATGCCTGCAGCGGGATCCATGACCCCACGCTACCAATCAAGTCATCCTGAGTCTACGCACACCACATAGATTTTAGTTATTTAATTTCAAATACCAATAGCTAATCCAAGCGCACTGATAGCAGTTTTGAATGATGATGACAATAATATGTCCCAATTCCCAAGAAACTAAGCAACTACCCTTCTATGATCCAAGAATTGGCTTTAAGAAAAATATATGACAAATGGCTACAAGGTTCAGTTTTAACATGATAATCAAGCACTATCATATAATGGGATCTGTCGACGGTTGGGATATCGGTCCCAAGTCAACTAAGGTTCTTGAGAAAGGGAGATAGAAGACTTGCCGAGCAAGGCGAACAGCAAAACAGCGAGCAACAGGGAGACACGGGGTTTTTATCCTGGTTCAGGCCTCTCGAAGAGATAATAGCCCTACGTCCAGCCTTTCTTTAAATCAAAGAGTATTACAAGAGGAAGCTCGATGAGACGAACAAGTCTCGACAAGGTTATGGGTGTACAGGAAAGTTATATGCGATCGAAGCTTCAATGCGATGATCTGGTGTTGGATGAGATATTCGATGCCCCCTAAACGCCGGTAGGGGCTTGGTTTATATAGTGTTGAACAACCGACCTACCGAGGGATAATCGGGTCGGGCTGTCTACGAGATAGTAATGAACTCGTATACATGCCAAATACATCCCGAGGTAGGTAAGGCATATTCCAATTCTTAGGGATCACGACGTCTGCTCCAATCCGGGAAACCACGTTCGGGTCTTAACGTAGCCATGCAGAACGCTTGTTCGAGTAGAACTCGAACACGAATCCTAGGCCGTTACGCACCGTGCCAACCAGGAAGCTGTTCGACAGGATGCATAGGGGCCTGAAAGAGCCCTCTAGGGAGCCAGGCCCTAAGAGGCTGTTCGATTAGGCCGTCAGGGAGTGGGTCATGGCAATGGACCGTGATTTTATCCCCGACAGCTAGTCCCCGAGACTCAAGTGGAAGAACTCACTAGAGTGGGGTCTTCCTCTTGAGACTCAAGTCACGAAGAGGGTAATTTTGCTGCTACAAAGACATGCAACAGAAGACCGAACAGGTTATGGTTCAACCGAAGTAGGCTTGTTCAGGACCGAACAAACCCGCCTAATGCCGAGCAACTCTGTTGCGTCGAACAGGAAATCACATCTGTCCGAGCCTTAAGCGAGATGAATCATCTCCTTGAGGCTGAATGTCATCAAAGAGGGATTGGATTCTTGGTAGTGAAGAGCGTACCACCGCATCCGGTAAGATCAGATCTTCCGGGAGAATGAACATAGCAAGTCGCGAGATGGACTCGTGTTGCTGCATCCAGGTATGAAGATACCCAGGAAAGTATGAACGAAAATAGAGAAACCACCTCTCGGACTAGAGCTTGCCCGAGGAAATAGAGATTGCACTCTCGAGTAAATGTCGTGCTCAGGAGTGAAGGTGATGTGCCCGCAGACGTAGATATATTGTGTGCTAGGAGCAGACAATGCATACGAGGGGGAAGGTGGCCCAGTCCTCGAGCGTAGAGCTCGTCAAAGGAACCAGGTAAGAGATCCAGTCCCCGAGCACGGAGCTCGTTAAAGGGACCAGAAAGTGCGACCAGGTGAAGATGTACCCGGTAAGAGACCATCCAGTCCCCAAGCGCGGAGCTCGTCGCGGGGACCAGACGCGCGCTCCGGGCGAAGAGCTGCCCGGTGCGAGGTGATCCAGTCCCCGAGCATGGAGCTCGTTGCGGGGACCAGACGAGCGCTCCGGGTGAAGAGCTGCCCGGTGCAGGGTGATCCAGTCCCCGAGCACGGAGCTCGTCGCGGGGACCAGACGCGCGCTCCGGGCGAAGAGCTACCCGGTGCGAGGTGAATCACAACCCGATGCAGTCAGAGCCGTAAGAGAACGTGTGAAATCAACGCTTTACCCATGACGTATTCCTTGCGACAGTGTAAGCGTTGTCTCGGCAAGTGCAGGACCGACGCTTGGAGTGCCCGTTGCGATGAGAATCGGCTTACGATGGGCAGGACTCCGTTGGTGGCGCACTACCTTAGCCGATCTGTGAAGGTCAGTGCCGGGCAAAGGTAAGAAATTATACGCGGGTGAAGTGAATCAGTCCCCGGGTAGGCGTGGAGCGTACCCGGGAAGAGATGGATGCAGACATCGGTTTTGGTGGGGAGGCCTGGAACCTCGCCGCAACCATCACCGGTGTCTGATGTCCCCCGTTCCTGTATTCTGCAAAATACAAACAAGAAACGAGCCAGCAAGGGGAAAAAGAGAGCAAGCACAGACTCTAAGAAGGGCAAAGCAAGTTTTGAAAAACACGCTAAAGACGACCTGCCCGCACAAGACATAATTTTTCCCGGGTACGTCCCCCGATAGCATTAGTGTCACCTTGGCGAATGCGAAACCGACGCCAGGAGTGCCCGTTGCAATGAGAATCGGCTTACGGTGGGCATGCCCGTTGCGATGAGAATTGGCTTACGGTGGGCAGGACTCCGTTGGTGGTGCATTGCTCTGGATTACCGTGCCGGGAAGGACGTAGCATGGATAAAAAAGACGTGTGCGAGCAAGTGCAGCCCCGCTGTGGCTAAGACCGCTAACCAGGGAAGGCGATCGGGACCTTAGCCGCAGGCAAGACGTGCAAGGCGAAATCTTATCCGGGCACGGACCCGTGTAGCGTTGGTGTCACCTCGACGGGTGCGGAACCAACGCCAGGAGTGCCCGGTTGCGATGAGAATCGGCTTACAGTGGGCATGCCCATTGCGATGAGAATCGGCTTACAGTAGGCAGAACTCCCTCAGTGGTGCACCGCTTCGGTTAACCGGAGCTGTACAGGTCGTTGCTAGATAAAAAGACATGCTCGCACGCGGGGAACGCTACGGGAGTGAAAGACCGAGCTGATTTGTCCCTTTATTAACCAGGCAGGGGTACATAAATGACCCTGGGTTCATAAAGAGCAAAATGCGGACCCGAGCAACGAGGTTTTACGGAAACCAACGCTAAGGAAAGGAAATGGAAAACTGGAAACGTACCGGGGTTGCCGAAATCCGCGTGGATGTACTGGACGCCAACTTGTTTCGCAGATTCCTGCTGATCCGGAAGGAGTTTTGAGGTGGGACCAGATCCGTTGGAAAGCTTATCGCGTCTTCTTTCCGTGAAGTGGTGGAACGTCCGAAACAAAGGTCGTTTGTGGCCGGGGTGTCCGTTTTAGTGCGCACTGGTCAGGGAGGTGATCTAGTCCCCGAGCACAGAGCTCGTCGCGGGGACCAGACGTGCGCTCCGGGCGAAGAGCTGCCCGGCGCGAGGTGATCTAGTCCCTGATCACGGAGCTCGTCGCGGGACCATACGTGCGCTCTGGGCGAAGAGCTGCACGTCTTAGGTGATCTAGTCCCCGGGCGAAGAGCTGCACGTCCGGGCGAAGACCAGGCCACGCAGGTTCCATGGAATCATCAGAGATGAGAAGAAAGATCTTCTCGATCCCCGGAAGGAAGAACGCTCCATGTCTTAGGTCAACCATCACCGAGGATCGTCCTTGAGAAGGAAAATCTCGAGGATGAGATCATCGGATCCCCATGGACGGCACCAACTGTCGACGGTTGGGATATCGGTCCCAAGTCAAATAAGGTTCTTGAGAAAGGGAGATAGAAGACTTGCCGAGCAAGGCAAACAGCAAAACAGCGAGCAACAGGGAGACACGGGGTTTTTATCCTGGTTCAGGCCTCTCGAAGAGATAATGGCCCTACGTCCAGCCTTTCTTTATATTAAACAGGATTACAAGGTGGAGACTCAACGAGACGAACAAGTCTCGGCGAGGTTATGGGTGTACAGGAAAGCTATATGCGATCTAAGCTTCAATGCGATGATCTGGTGTTGAATGAGATATTCGATGCCACCTAAACGCCGGTAAGGGCTTGGTTTATATAGTGTTGAACAACCGACCTACCGAGGGATAATCGGGCCGAGCTGTCTACGAGATCGTAACGAACTCGTATACATGCCAAATACATCCCGAGGTAGGTAAGGCATACTCCAATTCTTAGGGATCACGACATCTGCTGCAACCCGGGAAACCACGTCCAGGTCTTCACGTAGCCGTGCAAAACTCTTGTTCGAGTAGAACTCGAACACGAATCCTAGGCCGTTGCGCACCGTGCCAACCAAGAAGCTGTTCGGCAGGATGCATAGGGGCCTGAAAGAGCCCTCTAGGGAGCCAGGCCCTAGGAGGCTGTTCGATTAGGCCGTCAGGGAGTGGGCCATGGCAATGGGCCATGATTTTAACCCCGACAGGATCGATAACATATAACAAGAACATGCCTAAAATTATCCAAATATACATAGCGCAAACATATACACATGCAATAATAATGTTTTAGCTAACAATTTCGAATCTGGGTAGCAACATGTAATGGATGTGACATCCACAGGATCGAGATAACTTGACTTTGTGAGTGCAACAGATACACTTCTTCGAAACGTTGACAAATCTTTCGTCGTCGCTGGAATCTACTGCACATAAATAATAAAAGGAATTTCAATAAGTGAGAACACAAAATTATGATGAATGCATATGCTCATGAAAATTTTATAATCTGTATGTTTCTATTCATAGAAAATATAAAACTGGTATTACAATTTTTACATATTTGTAGTAATTACTAAAATTACTAGAATAGTGATTAGACAATAAATCATAGATAAGTCATACAATAAATAGACAGTAGTAAACTTTACCATAAAATAATACATATTTTTATGACCATAGTAAAATTGGTTTGATGATTGTTTGAGCGACACAAAATATTTGAAAATTATTTGAATCTAGTGTTTGCAAAAATTGTAGAAAAAGAGAAAAAAATCCCCTAAGGCTGACTGGGTCGAATTGGGCCCAGCTTGGGCTACGACCTGGCTGAGGGAGAGACATGGGAATGGGGTTGTGCCCTGTCCTGCCTCACCCAAAGCAGGGGAGGGGGAGGCACGGCTCGGGTCGATGGCGGCGGCGGGTAGGCGGTGCGAGGCAGCCTGAGGTGGCCATGCGACGACCCGGAGGTCATCCAACGACGGGCTCACTGGCTGCGCGGGAGGTGAGGCGAGGGGGCGGCGGAGGTGTGCAGGGTTGCAGGGTAGGAGTTGCTGGCGACAGCTCGGGTAGGGAAGGCCTGAGGTGGCGGCATGACTAAGGGGTGGTGGCAGCCACGGAATTATGGCAGCGAGCTCCGACGAGGTAACACCGGCAAAATTACACAAGGAAAAACATTCTAGGAGTAATAAGAATGCTACTGGAGTGAACAATTGGGATGTTACCGAGAGACTGTGACGAAATCAATGACGTCTCCTCCTGGCGGCACTCCGGACAACAATGGTTTCGACGCCCGATCGTCGGCGCTCCAGGGATGAAATCTTCAAATCAATTGAGGGGAAAACTCTGGAGGGGAAAAGAAGAAGGTACTAGAAGGTTTCAGCCAAGGACTTCTCACCTGAGGTGAATTTCGAAGGATGCCAAAGGGAGAAAGAGAGGGTCGGCCTGGGGTTCTATAGGTGATTAGAGTAAGTAACTGCCACGCTTAGTGGGCAATTAGCACACACTAAGTGGCCATTACTCAATAGAAACGCCCAGCACTGGATTATGCCCATCAATGGCTTTGATTTGGTATTTTGGTGGCTTATGTGTTCCCATGCAACCATAATTTTGGGGGGGGGGGGGGGGGAGAAAGGGCTGCGCATGGGAATGTGAGGGCATACAGGAAGGATAGACAGTGTATGCCAAGTGGGCCCCACTCGAATTTGAAAGGTTTTGCTAAAGAATTCCCAAGAAAAGAGGCCAAAAGGGGCCTAAAACAATATTTAAAAATATTTTTGGAATTTTCCTTCTCTCAAAATAATTAAACATTTAATTACATTTAATAAGAAACACATTGTGTATTTTTACCAAAATTTTCATCCAATAAATAATTTTAACAAGACACTAACCATTTTCTAGTTAACTAGAAAATATATTTTATTATTTTTAAACTGACATACTCATTTTTTTAATTTTTAAAGAAATGTTTAATGCACAAAATACTTTTGGATGCAATGACATGCATGAGTTTTAATTTATTTTTAAAAAATCAGGATGTTACAGTGATGGATCATGGAGCTGAAGAATGCAGCGCAGCAAAGCCGGATTTGGGCAGATTTTTGACACACACACACACACACACACACAGAGAGAGAGAGAGAGAGAGAGAGAGAGAGAGAGCGACGCCACGCACCCTCCACTCACCAGAGGCCGCCGCCTGGCCTCGCCGCTTGCCGAAGCCGCTCCGCCACCACCGGAGGACTGTGCCGCCACAAGGTGAAGGGACGCCACCCTAGGGAGGGGGAGAGGCGGCGTCACTCGATTCGCCTATAGATGATAGAGACTAACCTTGACACCGAGGCCCACATGTCGATTCGCCTATAGATGACAGAGACTAAACTTTGGTTTACAAGCAATTAGAATAAAATTCTTGCTTCTCAAAGTGAAGAATTACCTTCTACCAAGACCTTAATAATTGACTTTGTTATGGAAAATAGTGTTTCAGGACTTTTGACTCATGAGTCTTAGTTAGTGCACAAATTTGAGCAAAAAATCTTCCATTTTACAATGTTTTAGGTTTCTAGCTTGATTTTGTATAGTGGCTTGTCACCGAAAGTTGGAGAACAGAACTTACAAAGAAGATATTGCTTCAAGCCCTCAAAAATTATTTTGTGTGAGAACATGGTTACATTTCAAATTTAACAGTATTGGGTGTAGCTCCAGAGGTTTTGATGTTAATCACCGTATCAACTTGCTTTTGACATATTTTCTAGGATTAGGTTATGCTGAGATAATTTATTTACTGAATAAATTGATGCTTCCTTTTCAGAAAGCCTAAACAGCAATTTTCAAGGATTATGCATTTTTTAAGGAGTTCAGCCATATCTACTTTTGTTTTCCCAGGACAACGAATTTTGGTTGCTAGGATGGCGAGGAGTGATTTTCTACTGGTCTACGACAAAGTAGTGAATTCCTAAAAGTACTCCCTTTTGGCAGACTGATGGTCTTTAATTGCCAATTGATAGTTTTAGTACCATTACGTTTCTACCAAAGGTTGTAGTTGTAGAGTGTCCATATTGTTAGACAACCACGCTACCGAGTGTAGTCCGAGGTTGCCTAGCAGTGCGTAGATCGTAGACGACGAAGAACAATCACAGATGAACACAGAGATGTAGGAGAGGAAGTGTTCTTTATTGCTTTTCTCAGGGATACATAATAGATGGGAACCTCTCCTATTTATGCTTGGGTGCTAGGGTTTTGGCTGGTCCATCCAAGTGGGCCCCACCCATTAGCTGAGCCAGGCCCAAAGCTGGTCGGCTTGGTGTGGTTCCTTAACACTCCCCTTGGACCATGCCGCGTGATGCGTATGCCTCAAAAACTCCACAAAAACCCAGTGGAAAAAATATTGGAGAAAGAGTACATAGCATACGCTTACTGTGCGCACGGATTTGCCTCGTTAAAAACCTCACGTAAGAAACTTCATTGAAAACTCACTTAAGGAAAAAAGAGTACAAATCCACCCAACGTTTCTTCATAATTCATGCATTCATTCATTCAAGTTGGGTACTCGAACTTCATGTTCAAGATTTCAATTCATAATATGTGAAAGTTTCTCCCCCTGAATTCTGCACTTCTCTCAGTCTTCTCATTCTAATTCCTTTCACTCATCTTTCAAAGATAGATGCAGAGAGTGACTTATCAAATAAGTCTGCTATATTCTCAATTGACTTAATGTGCAGAAAACTGATTCTTTACGTGGGGTCCGTATACCTAATAAATTTCCCTTCACATATCCAGTCTACACTTGTGCGACACATACTGCATTATTTTCATAAATGATACTAGGGGTTCATTCAGCGTACAATCCACATGACTGAAAATGTGGAATGACCTTCTTCAAAGCCATGCAAATTCATAATAGGCTTCATTCATTGCTATGATTTTCGAGTGGTTTGTCGACATTGACATAAGAGTCTGCTTTGACGACTTCTGCTTAATTTCAATTCTTACCACATAGGAAACATATTCATATCCATATCTTGGTTCTTTCATTCCAAGATTTCTCTTTCTTTAGAGGTATCGGGAGATGTCCTTGATTCTTTCAAATGTCCTTCTTGTGCTCTACATTATACCAAGTTGATAAAATTAACGGCAACTGCAACGTACAGCCGGCAAATGCATTGTACTGCCGTATGCTATTCACGAGGTATATGAGCCATTCAAATTCTAATACAGAACTTCATGTTTCTGAACATCCTCCCCCTTATCCCTAGGTCTATACAGGTCTAGGTCTATAAGAAATGACCGACCAACCATTGGGTTTTCGTGGATACACCTTCTCAAAATCAAACCTTTACAACACGATCAACGTGTAGGTTGATTGGTGTAGTGAGATTCATTTGGCATATGCTCAAGGTGTTAACCCAAGCTGCAATGGCCAATCCATTCATCTCTTTCTCATACGTCAAGTATGTGCTTTATTCTTTTATTCCGTCTGTACGGTAATATAAAGAATTACACTATACATATTTCCATTTGCTCTATTTTAGTTTAGGACAATGATACTCATGTATCTTCATATATAAGTCCATTCAAGTCTCTTTCCAGTTACAACATCCATTCAATTCATTTTCTTTGTCAAGTTTCAGTTGAGTACTGCCATTGAGATTAAGGGTATCTAAAGGTTACACCACCCATGACCGGGGAATAAGCTTCTTCATAAACAACGCAAAGGCGCTGAGTGAAACATTTTACTACCAGCCTTGTTTTGTACCATACCACTTCATTTTCTTTACTTCTCCTTTCGAATAAAGGCCCACGTGGCATACACGAGGGAATGTGCGGCGCAGAGGTTTAAACACTTCTCCTTTGTTCAGAGAATAGTTCCGCGGTGATTGCCTTCTTACATTCTTTTCGGTCCAGCCGTGTCTTACACTCAAAAGAGATGCAGGCTCAGGATCGAGTTCAATTTTTTTGGCAATATTCTTTACAAAGTATATGTCGACATTGGCTGTGATTCTATTCATATATCCCCGGAGTGCACAGAGATTATGACCATTTCTTCATGGGGTGCTTCGTGCACTTGTGCTTCTTGCACCATCACTTGCTCTGCACCGCTATTTTCTAATCGCGGGAGCAAGGACCTTTAGATGGTTGCCGATGTGCGCATTCACATGCTCGTCTGCACGCCCTTCGGCACACTCGTTTGCATGTCTTTCGGCTTCTTCTTTAATTTTTTATTCTTGTACCGGTAAATTCAAAACTGGGAGCGCCTCGCTAGCAGGCACACTAGCGCCAGGTCTCAACTGGCTCCCCTTCTATTTCCTTTGGGGCATTTTCGTGATCGGCTGTGGCAAGCCCTCTTATCCGTTTTTCTCCAGGCGTCCCCGGATACTTGGGATTCGAGTAACCAGATTTTCTGTCCATTTCATTAAGGCCTCGGAACAGAATGAGGGATACCTTCTATGGTATTTCGACCCTCTCTGGTGCATTATTGTCAGTAATGCGACTTGATCACATCCTTCAAATCACAAAAATGATTAGGCAGTTCATTAATTTCTTAAATGCTTAAAATTCATACTAGTGCGGCTAATGCGCGGGAATGCATTAGTGGTGTCTGAGGTTAGCCACATCTTTTTCCGGCATTCTTCTTTTCAGGGTTCTATTCCTCCCCCTAATGACGGGAAAAGACCCTCAGTCATTGTTAAATTCATTGCAAGTGTGGTATAGGTACATAAACTTGCATTCAAAATTGGGAAATTTCTTTTCTTCTCACTAGTCGGATGTTGTGGGACTACGTGTCCCTTGTATTAATTGATGAGGGCTGCTTGTCGGGCTTCTATTTCTTTATTCAATATATGACAACTCAGCAAGTGCGGCCGGACATCTCTAGTACATGACGCATGGACATAAGATATATAGTGCTCTTCTTTGGTATTCGATATAGTTCAATGATTATCGATCAGCTAGCATTGTCCTTCTTATTTTGGACTTCATAGTAATGATCAGATAATTTATTCTTTAATTCTTATGATCTGCGAGATCAGCTTCACGAAATGTGGTTTATGTAGAGAATAAACTCATGCTTTACCACAAGGAAGCAATTGTGAGCACTAGAATGTCGTTAAGTGCCCTTGGCAAGGGCTGCATACGGCCGCGAACCTCTCCTAGATGCATTCTAGGCAAGGAGAAAACTCGACTTAACCTTTAATATGAGAGTGCCCAGTTCATGATTCAGAAAATTCTTATACTAATGCTATGACCTTGCGAGTTGATTGCACCTCATCTTTTCTATAATTGAGATGGCAATTCTACGATGCCAGATGGAAGAGATTAGAGCTTCTAAATACATTCTAATGTAGTATAGCCCAAATTCAAATGGAGAGGGAAAAATTCTAATATTCATTACTCACATCCATCATGCTTCACAATGCATAACAATTTTTTTGCCATTCTTCATTGGTCTCAACGCGGAAACCGTCGGCATGGATGTCTTTCAAATTTAAAAGAGTTCAAATCGATTCTGGGTAAAACAATGCTTCTTTAAAGTGCTGATGTAAGACCCATAGAATTTATGTCGTCTCTTAAAATTCTATTGGTGTTGTTAAACTACCAACAATTCATATCTCCATAGGACACTACACTAGTTCTATTCATAGTTGCAACCAGGCAATGGCAATATTCATAATTCATATAATTCAAATATTGACTGCAACTTCAGAGTATATATTGGAATATAGGATAAATTCATAATGAACATGAGAATTAAGGTTTGCTCTTCGAGAG
>SPJY01013647.1:3298801-3319159 GCA_005191435.1 Raddia distichophylla
GCTACCGATAGAATGACAAGTGGGGCGGTCTTGCCGCGCCATCCCGCTTGGCGCGGCAGCATGAATTTGCCGCGCCAGGCGGGGTGGCGCGGCCAAAAGGGTTAGATTTGCAAATTCTTCGGCCCGGGGATTAAAATTAAAATAATTTTTAAAAAAAGGTTTAAAAATAAATTTTTTGCCCCATAGGCAACCGATGTGCTTCACATACATATAAATTCGATGCAATTCAAGTTTGTTCGTCGCCGATCCGAAGAACCGGCAGTTCAATTCAATAGGATCTACAAGATCCCTTCAATTCTTTAATAGATTCAAATGGGATCCCGCGGAAAAACCGATCTATACCTTCGATTCTTGCGGCAAAGACGGGATGCGTGAACTGTCGCGTAGGACAGATCGACCGGTCCCGACTAGGCCAACGCAGGGGATGACGATTCGATGCAGTTCGTCGGCGACCGATCTCCGGCGTCGTTCGTCAGAGCTTCGTGCAGATAACGTGTTAGACAACCAGGCTACCGAGTGTAGTCCGAGGTTGCCTAGCAGTGCGTAGATCGTAGACGACGAAGAACAATCACAGATGAACACAGAGATGTAGGAGAGGAAGTGTTCTTTATTGCTTTTCTCAGGGATACATAATAGATGGGAACCTCTTCTATTTATGCTTGGGTGCTAGGGTTTTGGCTGGTCCATCCAAGTGGGCCTCACCCATTAGCCGAGCCAGGCCCGAAGCCGGTCGGCTTGGTGTGGTTCCTTAACACATATTTCCTTCTGTTACAACAAGTTTGTTGTCCAACCAACGGAACCTACAAGGTAATACTATGTGTTTTATTGAAGCTACTATTTTTGTAACCAGCTGGTTGCTGGTTAGGCCACGTAGTCCTTTTTTTGGGGCAAGCCACGTCGTGCGGAATCGTGACTGTTTGTTCTGTTAGGATGGCCGCATTTCGCAAGATCTGGCCGTCAATTTGTTGCGCTAGCCAAGTGACGAGGTGGATGCTTCGACCAGTTGGTTAGCTGAGCTAGCAATTGTTCCTATGGTTCGCGGTTCGAATTCCGACCTCGCCCCTCTTTCCTCCAAATTTTTCCAGCGCATAGCTTTCTCTCTCCACTTTCAACGCGTAGCTCTCTCTACGCGCGCTCTTTGTTGGAAAAAAATTTGGTGCATCCAGGTTGCAAATCCCCGCCCGTGCATACCGGATGCTGATTGTCGACGCGTGGCTAACCAGGTGATCCAACGCAGCGGAGTGAACAAGTAAAGAGGGATTTTTCAGATTTGTGATTTTTGTAATCATGTGACCCATGGAATTGTGTACTGAACTATCATGTGATTTTTGTATTGAAATATTGATGGCCTATGTCAATTTCTGGATTTTGTACAGCTACTGGATTTTGTATTGAACTCTTGTGAACATCATCCTCACTGTATGATTTAATAATAAAGAATTTAGCATCTGAGTATGTCTCCACAAAGTAAGCTCTGTTATATTCATCCTTCATGGCAGCAGGTGAACCATTGCTAGATGAAAGATCTTGCCTTCCTGCCATTGCTTTCGTTGTAAAAGCAGCAAGGCCCCAACAAAATTCACACACTGACAATATACCATTCAAATCATTTACATGTTCATTCACTGAGCTTATCAGCATCGTTCCTTGGTGTTCCATGCATAAACCACAGGACAATATACAATTCAAATTACAATTGAAAACAGCAGGTGGAACCGTATACAATTCAATCTAAACCATGCTTGAAGTCTATCTAACTTCGTATAGCATACATTATACGAAGTTATACGAGTTGGATATGGTACATGATACATCCACTTGCTTGTGCAAGTAGGATCATGCTTGGTGCCGGTGGAGGAGGAGGAGAAAGACAGCGGCGCGGCTTCAGGATGAGCACGGCGACGATGACAGCGGGTGAAGGCGAGGGTGGCGCTGGCGGCTACGGGTGCGGTAGGGGAAGGTGAGGGCGGCGCTGGCGGCGGCGGGGGCGGATGGCGATTGGCGGTGGTAGCGGGGAAGGAGGCGATGAGATGGAGAACGGCGAGCCGAGCGGGAAAGCATCGCCTGGAAGCCGAATGTCTCTTCCCTGGAAGCTGAGCCGAGAAGCGGTGCGAGCCGAGCGGGATCACATCGCCCCCACCGCTGCGTTGGATCGCCTGGTTAGCCACGCGTCGACAATCGGCATCTGGTATGCACGGGCGGGGATTTGCAACCCGGATGCACCAAATTGTTTTCCTCTTTGTTGCTCTCTCTCCACAGCTAGCTTTCTTTTTCCCCTATTTTCTATTTTCCGTTCAACACGTCACAAAAAAAAGACTTCAGAAATAGAACAATGCAAAAAAGAACATACATGTAAATTTATTTTTATCTTAGATTTAAAATTTTCTTTCCCCCATTTTCCTTTTCTTTTTTGTAGGTCATAAAAAAACTAAAAATTGAAAATCTCAAGAAATTGGAACCATCCCAGCACAAGGCACATATATGAAAAAATCCAAAACAATTAAAAATGCAACAAAAAATTCATGATAAGCGTCCATGAATAAATTTAAGTATTAGAAATATTAAATTCAATGAAATAAATTAAGAACTAATAGAAATAAAAGAATAAAATTTGAAAAATATAACCATGCAAAAAAGAACATACATAAAAAGTTATTTTTAATCTTTTAGACTTAAAATTATCCTTCCCCACCACCCATTTTCCATTTCTTTTCTGTAGGTCATAAAAAATAGTAGAAATTGAAAAATCAGAAAACAAAAATGAACCATGCCAACAAAAAGAACATACAGGAAAAAATCGAAAACAAATAAAAAATTCTAAAAATTCATGATAAGGGTCCATAAATGAATTGAAGTATTAAAATTGTAAAATTCCACCATACAAAACTTCAAAAAATATAACTGTAGCGAAAAGCATACAAAACCAAAATTCCACCACAAAATAATTAGCCATTTTTAAAAAAATTTTAGGATTCACAAATAATTGAATTAAAAAATAATTGATTATTTTCTCTCATTCCAACATTTGTGGTTAACAAAAATATCTTCAAAAAAACTTGTAAGAAATGGAACCATAATATCATGATAATGACACATAAAAAGATTTCAGAATTAAAAATTAATTTTAAAATAAATAATAAATAATGGGAATAAAAAATAAAATAACAATTCTATATTACAAGGGACTGGTTAGGCCACGTCATCTAAAAGGTCGCGGCCGCCCTGAATCGCTGAGAGGCCATGTCACCCGCAAAACCTCTGTTGCCCGCCCCCACCGGATGACCAAATAGCACAAGATCAAGCCATCCATCGTAACTTAACATATAAAAGGTTTCCTACTAGAATTTCCAGCTGGCTAGATGTAACATCCTCAGTTTTATGAAAAATAAAAATCATGCATAGCATTTGCATCAAATAAAAATTTGTCCTAAAAATTTTAAACCATAAAAATGAGTATGTTACTTTAAAAATATAAGAATTTTTATTTATGAACAAAGGCTTTGTATTTATGAACATAATATATTTTCTCATATTATGTTGGTTTTGGGTCCTATTAATTATGTATTTTCTCATCCAGTTCATTTCACCTTTTTTGAACCCACTTGCCGTTCACCCACCTTTCCATTTTCTTCCCATTTTTCCTATTTCTTTGGTTCTCCTTTTTTCTCTCTCTTTTCCTATCCCCTTCTTTGTTTTCCTGCGCAGGCTCTCCATGCTCTTCATATTCCTTCCTGCATGCATGCAAATCGTGGAGATTTGCATCAATTCATTGGTCTCCCTTAGTGGCCATCAAGAAAAGCTAACGCCATTGGTTTCTAATTGAGTTATTAACCATAATAAGGCAAATGAGGAGTCACTAATCCCACCATCTCCCTTTCTTTCTCTCTCTTTTCTTTTCTCTCTCTTTCTTCCCTATTCACCTGCGCTGCACCTCGTGCTCCCTGTTCCTGCGCAGACCTCCCATGTACCTCGCGTGAAACAGAGAGGAGACAGCCTCTCTCCTCTCTCTCTCTGTACATTTGGATTCCGCGGCCGGATGAGTTTTTCTACTATTGATCTTCACCATTTTGATAATCAAATCCTTGCGAATCCATTTTCAAAGTTGGTTGCAGGAGATAGTCGTTGGATCATCGGGAATTGCTTGCTGAAATTGTTCCGTCTACCATGTTGACCACCTCCGGTTCGTCGCCGTTCGTTGATCGAAGGGTATAAACTCTTCCTATCAATTATTCTAGGGGAATTAATTATATGCCACTCCAAAGAGTGGCAATTAAGGATATGTCACTCCAAAGAGTGATATTTGAGGATATGCCACTCAAAAGAGTTACTCCTAAATAATTTGCCACTTTGAACTTTTACATTTAACTAAATCCCTTTTCTAATCCTAAAAATAATAAATTACCCCTTTCTTCATATTCCCATCACCGATTGCTTTGTTACCGGGGTCGCTGATTAAAATTTTGAAACAAAATGATGATCAGATGATTACATAATGTGTGAAAGAAATCAAGGGGCAGAAGTGGCTGTAATGGATTCAACAGAAATAGCTTCATAAGGACATTAGTTCACATTATCAAGAAATACTTAGGCGTGTATTTATTTGTGCAATTTCTCTTAATGAAGTAGTACATACCACTTTCACTAGCACAGCCAGGCCAGTATCAGCTGCTACAGAAGCAATTGTTGTAATGAAGTTGAATATATAGATGGATTCAGAAAAAAGAGCTTATTTTTGTATGTTCTTATTTTTGGGACAAGATCATTCTTACCGGGAACTATATTTGAAATTGAACTACCGAGCTCATTTGAGGTTATTCCGTCCAATAGTTTCATTAAAATTGGAACAGCTATTGCTGTTTAAACTGTTTAAGGCATGTCTAACATTACTGTCTGTCTCCACCGCGGCACGCGCAGAACAATCGGCGACCCCCCCTGTAAAACAATAGCCTATAAATAGTTTAGTCTTTTAGGATTGGAAAAAGGGATTTAGTAAAATGTAAAAGTTTAAAATGGCAAATTATCAAGAAGTAACTCTTTGGAGTGGAATATCCTCAATAACATTCTTTGGAGTGGCATATCCTCAATTGTCACTCTTTTGAGTGGCATATAATTAATTTTCCTATTATTCTATCATCCCAAGGAGTAGTACTATCAATTTAAGGTGCCGTTAGTGTAGTTTTAGTCAGAGTCGTCGCCAACGTGCTCTCTTCCTTGTCACCGGCGAAGGCCATGCGGCCCTCTAGGCTCACGTTCCTCCAGGGGATGGACTTCCTCGTATTTTACATCCCTATCTGGTGCTCGTCGATCCCATTGTCCTCTAGGACTCGTCGCCGACGTCCTCCATTAACGAGCTTCGCCATGGTCGCTGCTGTAGTCGTCATGTGATTCGTCACCGGTCTTCATTTTCCAACCCAAGACCACGCCGGAGTTCTCCTCATCTCCCTCCCATTTTTCCCCCTCGCCGAAGATCGCCGGGATGCCGTCCAGTGCCGCTGCAATGTCTCCTGCTCCATTGCCATCACAGCAGGTCTCTTCTTTGTTGTAGCAAATACCTCTCGCTACTGCGTGCTTAGGCCATAAACCAGCCCGCTTCCGGAACCGCACCGACGTCATGCTTGCTGCTGCAGCTATGGTCACCTTCGTTTCGTCTCTGTTCACCGGTTCCTCCTTTATTTTCCCAAAATCTTTCTTATTTGCTTCCTCATGTGTTAGGCTTGGAGTCGCTGTCACTTGGACCCATGACCAGCCACGCCAACTCTCAGCTAGCGGTTCGTACGACTGTACGAGCTATGTGTTGGGCTTTTGCCAGTTACTGGGCCTGGCCCATTTTGGCTGGTTAAGGGGCAGAGAGGGGCAGCGTTGCTGCCCCTGGGAGCTGAAGATCGGGTTCCCGATCCCTAGCAGGACGTGGTGGCCGCGACCGTTTTGAGCTTCCGACGAGCGTGGAGATGCGTGTGCGTTCGTGCGCGGCCACCGTTCTCGGGGTTTGTTGCGGCGCCGACGCCACCTATATGAGAAGCCCCACTCCTCTCGCCTTTAACTCTCAATTTTTGGTATTGCTTTCCCTTTTCCCCTCACTCTTGTGCACCTGTGGCCACCGCCGTTTTGCTGGAGGCTCGGCGTCCTCACCGCCGGTGTGAGCTGTGGTGGTGCTCCCTCCATCTTCTTTGCTACCCATAGGCCACGGGATGGTCGCCGTGTTGCTGTGTTGCTTCTTCATGCTCATCGGGTCCTTCTCCTCGGCTTGGCCGTGGTGGGGGGTGATGGCATCGTATCTCCGATCTATTTTGTCGTTCGTGCTACGTAGGACAGCGATCTAATTTGTGGGACAGTGCACTGTGCGCGCTTTGCCCCTTCCTTGTCGGCTCGGATCCGACGCTACGTAAGTGTTCTTGTTTCCCTTTGTGTGCAGCAAGCCAATTAGATATCTGGAGACCTATTCTTCGAATAGGGACTGATTCTGATTAGGGTATTTGCACTCTGTTTATGTGGGCTCTATTTTGTTCGATGATGATTGCTTATTTTTTAGGCTCATAAATTTGAGAATTAAAGGCTTGGTAGACCAAGTTTAGTACTGCTCTTGGTCCTTTTAATTTGGTGCCTCCTTGTGTATGATCTGGTAATTATTGATTGGCTTAATTAACCAATTATATTGCTGCCCTTTATATTTGTTAACCTGAAGAACTAGTACTGTTTTGTCTACTTACTAGTTATTGCAATGAGTATTTTGTTGTTGTTCGGTTCAGACATGGCTGTTTTCGTCTGTCCGAGCTGCTACTTTTATCTATTAAACTTTGGTGCATCCTGTGATTACTTGGTTATACAACTAGAGAAGTAATTGACACCTTTTGGGCTTGAGTAGTACTGTTCTAGGGTTTAAACCTTTATTTTCTAGATTTATATTACTTGTGATATATTGCCCAATTAACTATTGGATGGCTAATTAATGTTAGCCACCCTTTAATTGCAATCTAAGAGCAAATTATAATCTTTCTAACCTGAGCTAGCTTTATGCTGGTTTGATTGGATTAGTGATTGCCATGTTTTTTAAGTCAATATTGATCATGAATTTATATGCATTATTGCTTATATTTTGAGAATTCATGATTCTGAATTTAATTCATCAAAGTGAATTGTTTGTCAAATTAGCTTAAACCGCAATGTTTCCAACACTCTGCATGTTCCTTCCGGAATTCATATGGCCAACAAAATTTCATCCGATGACCAATTGATCTCAAATAAATTTCTATAGTCTTATGAGATCCATATCTACCTCCCTACAAATTTTCATAAATTTTGGAATTAATTTCATTTTCGTCCATTTTCGTGTATTAGCTAATATTTATATTTTCATACCTCTAATTCTATGAATTTAAAAATTATGAATCCAATTTTAAAATGTTTATAAATTTGAGACCTACTATTATATAACATTTTATGAACATTTGCATTCATGTAATTTCTTGTTATTTCTCGCATTAATTGTATTTATTTGTAGATACGAATTTTGTTGACGTCGCCGATCCAGCAGGAGCCGGTGTTGATTTTGGAAACCAAGGCAAGTTATCTAGATCCCGTGGATGTCACATCCATTACATGTTACTACCCAGATTCTAAATTGATAGCTAGAACTTTACTATTGCATGTGTGTATATATTTGGGCTACGTATATTTGGATGATTCTAGGCATATCCTTGTTAATCGGTCCCATTATATGATAGTGCTTGATTATCATGTTAAAACTGAATCTTGTAGACATTTGTACTATATGTTGCCTAAAGCCAATTCTTTGATTGTAGAAGGGTGGTTGCTTAGTTGCTTGGGAATTGGGACATATTATCATCATCATCATTCAAAACTACTATCTCTGGGCTTGGATTAGCTATTGGTATTTGAAATTAAACAACTAAAATTTATGTGGTGTGCATAGACTCAGGGTGACGTGATTGGCAGCGTGTGGTCATGGACCCCACTGCAGGCATGGCCAGGACTCGTAGTGTGTATTTGAGTGTGTGGTGTATACCTGCCTCGACAATAGGGGGTGGCTATGACTTGTGAAGATTCCGAGGCCGGTAGATCGACCACTCCTGTTGGGCGACTTGCGGGTGTGGTGTAATGTCATTGGGTGCGTACATATGCTTCAACGATAAGGGTGGCTATCACTTGTGAGGATTCCAAGGTTGGTAGAGCGCTCTTATTGGACGACATGTGTGTGGGATGGCAGTGAAGGAAGCACTGCATGTGTAGTAATTGCACGGAGTCCCCCTAAGAACCGACTCTTTGTGATTATTTCGCCCTCGCCTTACAGTACAACCCTGGATGCGGATAATGGTAATGCACTAGTTCGCTGCTCGGAGAAACTGGTTTAAGTTCGTCTTCCTGCATAAGAGGTGATTCACATCTCATGAGGCGAATCCAATGTCGGTGGGTCACTCTGAGTGTGCGGGCTCATATTAGTGGATCCAAGTAGTGGCTTTGTTCTATTCACTAGTTTACTGGGAATACGGTTCTAGGGGTAAACTGTACACACTCTGCAGAGTTTAGTTAACATGTCATGATAGCCGTGCTCACTGTCACAATCGACAAGGAGAATCTCACACTGGTAGTCCCACTATGTTTTAATTAAAACAGGTTGTTGAGAACAGGTGTGGTTTTGTGATACCCGAGTGGTGAAGTTCGGTGGGGGTTTTTGGGGTGTTGAGTGGTGATGCTCGATGTAGTTCTAGGTATGGTTCTGGGTATTCCAAGCGGTGAAGCTCATGGCATGAAAATACGTTCTAGATTAGATGAATCTCATGGGTTAACTAATTTATGAATCTGGTAAATTTTGAAAACAGATAAGTTAGGAATTTATGCTAGGCAAAAATAACCGCCCTATCCTATTGTTCCTTCATTACATTTTTAGGACAATAGCTTGTTGAGTATTCGCGTACTCACCCTGCATTTCATGCGGGCTGCTCATTCCAACGAGCAGGTTGCAGCCAGAAGAATCTTTATTCAAAAGGGGAGTTCGAGAAGATGAGTTCAAGAGAGCGATATTATCTTTGGAGTTCAAGACGAAGGCTATTCTAACGTCTAGGAGTACGCCTCTAAAGTTTTTCCTGTGGAGTTTATTTGGGACTTCATTGTTTATCAGTTGTACTTTGTTTACATCTAAAGATTTCCACTTTCGTAAGGCTGTTGAGCCGAAACTATGGAAATATTTGCCATGTTTGCAAGCACTCTGATGCAATAAAGTTTATTCGTTGAATGGATATAATCGAAGAGCCATATATCAATGTGTTCTAACTACTTGATCCAGGGACTAGAACAGGTAAAGCACAGAGGGGACTCGACTCCATTTTCGAGTCCTCATTCTAGCCGAGCTATATCTCACGCATTGTTTGTTCGTTTCGAATCCATGCTTCCTCTACATTTTCCACTGCTATTTTTCACTCACGCCTGACTTTCCTCTCTCGAAATTACACGCGCTTGTGCCTTGCCGCAAACTTGGCTTCACCAGGATCCACTCACAATCGATTGCTAGTCACAAAGATCAATGCTAGCAACTTGTGAGCGACAGTTCGTTGAACATCATTACATAGTTACAAATAACTAAGAGAAATTACATATTATGCAAAAGTAATTGTAACACAACTACTTATTACAGTAGTTTGACTTAAAGATGACATAATATTGTCCATAATATATTAGAGTGCGGAAATTTAAATATGCAGCGGAAATAAGGTATGATGATGCTCCAATCCGACCCTTGAGCGTCAGCTAATCCTCATTGAAGTCCGGGACAGAATCATCTTGATCTTGGAGATAGACCATACCTATGTCTTCTCCTGAATTCAAATTTATTTGTGGTTTGTATAGTGAGTAAACGGTTGCCCAGCAAGAGTCCTTATAATGATGCAAGGATATTAAAAGGACAGGGTGGCTATTTGCATAAACACCTACACTAGTCAAATTATTTAAAGTATTGTAAAATATATTTGTGGAGCAATTAATAGTGATAGAGATTCCCAGCACACAACCAGAACTTGGCTTCCAAAGCCCCTCTGTACAACAAAGCTTGCCTCAAACAACTCAAACTACACTAGCCCATTAGGTTAAATTATATTAACACATGAGACTATCATGTATGATCTTCCTCCCCTCCCATGACCATGGGAATGGCTATCATGATAGTTTTAACACTGCAGAGTGTAGCACACTTTACCCATAAGCCTAGTGGTACTTTTCTGTCTTAAATCTTCTATAGGAGCCTAGACCAAGTAACGATACAAGACGATTCATTAGTTCCTTCTGTTAACACCGATACCCCCTCTAAGGTTTCGACACAACGGGCCTCCCTCTTGAGCCAACGGACCGCAGTACGATCTTTTCAAAGTACCGTGTGTTAATCGTTTTCCCAACTACTAAGGTAGGACTAGCACATGGTTACCATCATGCTGACGCTATGACTTATGGTTGCACTTGTTTGGTTTGGTCGAATAAGCGCACGTCGAGAGTCCTTAAACCAAGGTGAGTACCTCCACCTCATACCTCAATCCACAAAACCACCCGACTTGCCACCTTTAGTCAACACAAGCCACATAGGTTTTAGTTGATTAGATTATTAAAGTAACTCAACACCGCCAATTATACCAAGTCATAAGAATAATTAATTAATGAATAACCTAAACAACTATTAACCCATGAGCACTAGCAACTATGCACAAGGATAGGCTAGAAAATACTCACGCAGCAATAAATAGGCTAAATTCATAGGGTAGATGATTCAGTGTAAATATAATTGGATTCTAACCCTTCCCATCATTTCATGCATGAGAAAAATAAATAAAAATAATAATCAAGTGAGTTTTGAAAAATAGGAGATCAAGATACAATCTATCTTGTCTAGGTAGTACTTTGGGTCTTGGGAAGCTCCTCCGAAAGGCTCCTGGAAACCTATCGAGCAGTGCGAACACGGACAATCTACATGTATATGCATATGCATAAGAACAGCAAAACAATCAAAAGAACATATAGCTTAATAAAAAAATATAAAATTCTAGGCTATTTATGGGATTTAATGACTCTGAAATCAACTAATTTGGAGTTCGGATGCTCCCGGAACAATTCATTAAAGTTTCGAAAAAATCAGAAAATACGGAAACGAATAAACCGGTTAACCAAAAGAAAGTCAGATAAAACTGGCAGCTCTTGCGGTCTACAGGGCTGCACATCGCAATGCGGCACAAGCGGGGATACGTGGCAGCGGCTAGATGGCGACGCGGGCACGGGGCGACGGCACGGCGACGCGTGGCAGGAGCGGCAACGACGCGCACGCGGGGCGACGGCGCATGCGGCTTCACCACATGACCGAACCGGGTTGGTTGCGCCACTCGCGGGCGGGAAAGAAGGGACGTGTGGCAGGCACTAAGCGGGCAGCAGCACAAGTGAACCCGATGGCGACGCGTGGCGGCGGCGTGCAAGCAGGAATGCGCGCGTGTACAGGGACGCACAGCGGTAGGTGGACACGGTGGTTGGTCGGCGCTGACTCCGAGGCGGCGGCGGGCACAGCGGGATCGGCAGACCGGGGGCGATGTCACCGGCAGTTGAGGCAGTGGCGCAGCACGAACTTCAGCGAGCTTTTCCGGGGGTGTATCTTCACCAAATTGGGCGATCCATATATCCATCTTGCCCGTCTCGATGAGTTCTACACCATGGCACCATCTATTCTAGTGTTTGGGTATGGCACAGAGAGGGATAAATCGAAAAGTGTCTCGGCGGCTAGGGTTTTGAATTTGTGGATTTCTGAATTGTGCTATTCGAGGAGGGGTCTTGGGGGGTTTATATAGTGTCATGGATGACCTGGGCAGGGCCTAGGATTAAGAGGGCTTGGATTAGGACTCGAATTCTAATCTGGGTAGGATTTGGATAGGATTTAGGCTTCGTTAGCAAGAAATTAATGGAGTTTCCTTTGGAGTTTGTGACTAAAATTTGGAGGGTAAGTCGGTTTAGGCTTCTAGAAGTTCCCCTACAAATTTGAGCACGATATTAATTTGTTTGCTCATTATTTGATGGGTTTTACGAGCTCCCTGCAAAACGGCAACACTTCATCGAATCATGAGCTAGCCTTCGAATCTGGGCTTGAAATTTGCATGGTGGCTATACGTTGGGTTCTAAGAATTACTGGGATTTTCCTAGAATTTTCCTAAAAGATTTCCTGTGGTTTTGGGTGTACACCTAATTTAAAATAATTTAAACTAGGGTTTTGTATATAAAAATTCCCTTTTAATTAATTTTAGGGTTTTGGAAATACAAGTGACATACGATAAAATAGAGGATGTCACATGCCTTATGAAACTAATGTGGCTAGCTCTCATGCAATGTCTCGGGTTCGAATCCCTGCCTCCCTTACAATTTCTGCTGCTATTTTCCACTCGCGTCTGACTTTCCTCCAATGAAATCATGCGCGCTTGTGTCATACAAAACTAATGCCACGCGCCAACCATTTGGCAGCAACGCAGTGGCACACTAACATCATCGGCTATTCTTATTATCCAGCCAAATTTAATCAGTAAATGGTACTTTTGTGTGTAATTTTTACAAGTCAACCGATTTAACTTCTTTGCCTATATTTGATTGGATTTTAACATTATGGAAATTTAGAGGGGAAACTAAGTTATTTACCGTTGCTTGTGTAAAAATTACAAGACTGTCAAAGGCTACTCAAGAATAATCGTCCATTAAGCATGTTTCACGAAAAGGCTAAAGAATTTCCTTCATTTATACATGGTTTTCTGCAATGCTCATAAATAGATTATATTCAACAAGTAAAGAACAAGCAATTGTTTCAACAAATAACCAAGAGTTTTTTTTTTCAAAAGTACATTATATAGAAAAGGAAAAACATGCGCGAAGGCATAAATACATGATCTCCTCATCAATGTGAATTTGATTTTTATGCGCTCTAAAGCTACACACAAAATTGGTTGATCATCACATACAATGCACCCAGCCCCTATATGACACTCTAATCAATCATTTGATATTTTATGTTTAACGCCGATGCCACAAACTCATTGCTATCCAATTGCAACTTGCCAATTTCCTAATATTGACGTACGTATCTAGAAGTTAGTGGTGAGCTGCCGAATTCAATGAATATTTCATATAGGGGCCTTGATTGATGATTTCTTTGTAATGATGGCACTAGCCTCTAGAATGCATCCACATATAATTCCTGCACTTCGTTAATATTGGTTAGACGTATAAAAATATTTGTTTGTGCAGTTATACCATACAATTGATTTTTTCTACTAGCTAAGGCCAATCACTACAGGAATCGGCAAGAGAGTCGACTGCCAGTTACCGTATCGACGGCCACCACAAAGCCGTCGATACACATCCATTAGTCTCGACGGCTAGTTAATAACTGTCGATACATATGGATACTCTCGATGGCCGACCAATCAGCCGTCGACAGAGCTTGGACTTCCATGAGTCGGCATCTACGTTGTATCGACGGCCAGACGTTAAGCCGTCGATATAGTGAGCCTAAGACAGTGTCGACGGGTATAACGTGGCCGTCGACATAACTATTATTGGAAACATTTTAATTCTTATTTTTTTGAAATTTTTTTGTGATTTAAAGTTCATTTCAAATTCTTTGAGGTTTTTATGATATCTAGTTAAATGAAGCGAATGTTGTGATGATGAAATGTATGTTGCTATGTTTTTTGTTATGTTACAATCGAATAATACGTAGCCTTTACATAATGTTTGAATTATAATATTTAATTTTGAAAAGCTAAAAGTTTAAATTTTAATCGGATGAGGTTATCAATTAATGTACTTAGCCGTACATATTTGTAACCTGATTAATTAAAATAAGTTAAATTCAAACACATGTTTATTGATCATGGAAACGCATGGAATAGTAAACATTCAACTCAAATTCTCCGGAAAGCATCCATTTACAAAGGAGTCACCGCACGGTAAGCTTTAAAAATTTTAATTTTTTCTATACTTGTAAATGTAGGAAACAGTATGGAGTGGTCTGATCATTTAAAATGTTTTATTTAAAATTTAAAAAATTGAAATAGAGTCGTTTGACCGATTAAGCCCTTGGGGCGATCTGCCCTCGAGACTAAAGGTTTTCTCGACGGCTTCCTATGAAGCCGTCGAGACAAAGTAGCTACATCGACGGTAGTCAACAGTTGCCCTCGGCAGAGATAGTCTCGACGGCTTTACACCGGGCCGTCGATAAATCACCCCCGACGACAGTACCGACGGTTCGGATTTATGCCGTCCATATAGGTGGGGAGCAATAGTATTGACGGCGGACGCATGGCTGTCGATACAGACACATTGGATTCGCCCGTTACGGGCGTAGTATCGACGGCTTACTTATGGCGTCGGTACTGAGCACGGACCTGGGCTGTGTCGACGGCCTGCACGTGGCCATCGAGATAACGGGCATAGTCTCGGCAGCTCATACTTGGCCGTCGATACTGCAAAGCTTTATCCCGCCTTAGGCCACGGGACTTGGCAAAAAATGCCATGTCCCGAGCACTCTCGCCTCCCTGTCGCGCCGCCCTGCCCCGCCGTCGCCCTGACACACCGCCGCTGCCGCCCCGTCGCGCCGCCCAGACGCACCTCCGCCGCACCGCCCACCTACGCCGCCTCCCCACCGCCGGCCACCTCTGCTGCCCCACCTCCACCGCGCCCGCGTTGCCGGAGCCGCCTCGCCCTGCCACCACCCCGTCGCCTTCTACAACGACATCGAGGTACTTTCCCGGGCTTTTTTTTAAAATGTTGGTAGTGTAGTGTCGACGGTCAATAATGTTTAGTCGAGACTAATTATAAAATAGTCATGATTAACTTTAATTAAATTATTTAAAAGTAAAATTTTTTAAAAAATAGTATGAATATATTTAAAAATTTAGGAAAATAGTATGAAATATATTTAAAAATTTAAAAAATAGTAGAAAATGTATTTGTTTGCCGTGTGATTAGCTAGCGTCCGTGGATAAGTTTAGTGGATGTCACCTAGCCATACGTCTCCCGTTCGGAAACGGCACATCTCGTATGGAACACGGACGGTGATTCGTTGTGTTCTAATACGAGATGTGACACGCGTTTTCGAATTTTCCAGTGGAGCCCTTTATGCGCATCCCAGTGGACAGCCTACGAATGACCGTTCGAGGCTGGCAACTCAGATGGAAGAAGGCAGGAGTTGGATGTACGAAGGATGGCAACGGAACGGACACCACTCGGACGAATGGTACGACAAGACTGAGATATTCCTGAATCGTGCTTTTCAGGATGCTCCAGACGATAACACCCGGGTAACTTGTCCATGTGTTGATTGCGGAAATAGCAAGAAAAGAACCCGCGCTCAGATGGAGATAGACCTGTATACGCATGGCTACAAGGACGAGTACCGTCGATGGGTCTATCATGGGAAAATCAGTGGGCGGAGCCACCGCCACCGCCACCCCGAACCGACAAAGGTTTTGATGGGATTGATCGGGTGAATGATATGACCGATGACTTCGGTCATAATTTTTTGGACGCTGAGCCACCCAGAACGTTGTCTAACTTCATGGAGCTTCTTGAGTCTACAAAACAACCTCTGCACGATAGCACAACGGTGGCCCTTTTGTCTGTTGTGGCTTGTATGTTAGCAACTAAGTGCAAATACAATTTCTCTATCAACTGTTTCGACGAGCTCATATCATTGTGGACCGATGTCCTTCCGCAAAGCCACAAGATGCCTTCCAGTTGGTACGAGTGTAAGAAACTGATAGGTGGTCTCGAAATGCCATATGAGAAGATACACTATTATCTGAACCATTGTATGATGTACTATAAAAATGATGTGGGTAAACAGTCTTGTGATAAATGTGGGAGTCAAGATATGTCGAGGTAGAGAACGCTCAAGGAAACAAGCGGCATACTAGTGTGGCGAGGAATGTGCTTCGTTACTTCCCGCTGACGAAACGTTTAGAATGGTGTTTCATGACCGAAGAGACGGCGCAACAGATGAGGTGGCATAAGAAGGGTAAAAGGCCGAAGGGCGATTTGATGATACATCTGTCAGATGGGGACGCGTGGAAGAACATCGATTAGAAACATCCGGACTTTGCAGCTGATCCGAGAAATGTGCGTCTGGCAATTACCACCGATGGGTTCACCCCTTTCAATATGATCGCTGTGTCGTATTCGTGTTGGCCAGTGTTCACTATGCCTCTGAACCTTCCGTCGTCACATTTATTGAAAGAGGAGTTTATGTTTCTATCCCTCATCGTGCCTGGTCCAAAGAAACCTGGAAAGAATCTGGATTTGTTTCCTGAGACCTTTGGTCGAAGAGCTGAAAGAGTTATGGGAGAATGGAGCAATCACGTACGATAGAAGACGAATACCAATTTTCGTATGAGGGCTGCTTTTATGTGGTCTATTCATGATTTTCCGACGTACGGAATGTTCTCAGGATGGAGCACGCACGGCAAGCTAGCATGTCCTGCTTGCATGGATGATATGAACGCGTTCCAGTTAACACACGGGGGTATGTAAGGCACGTTGGTTTGATTGCCACCGTGCTTTTCTAAAGCCAGATCATCCCTTCAGAAAACAGAGGAATGCGTATCGAAGAAACACCATTGTGAAAGGACAAAAACGTCCGTGACTGACCATAGTTGCCATCAAAGCTTTGCAATCAAAGTTGGTGGAAGGAAGAAATGGAATCTATGAGGGTTACGGTGTGTCCCACCATTGGACGCACAAGTGCAGCTTATACTCGCTTCCTTATGCAGAGGATTTGTTATTGCCCCACAACTTCGATGTCATGCACCAAGAGATGAATGTGGGACAAGCAATCTTTGGGACCAGTCTCGACATTCCTGACAAGAGCAAGGATAATGTGAAAGCACGTCTCGATTGCGCTGAAATATGCAGTCGACCATCAATGAATCTCATAGAAGGAAGGTAAAAAAGCCCAAGGCTTTGTACTGCCTAACAGTCACCCAAAGGAAAGAAGTTCTCGAGTGGATTGAAGGACAGTTGAAGTTCCCCAATGGGTACACATCAAATATTGGTCGTGATGTGAACGTTGCTCAAGAAAAGATACATGGCATGAAAAGCCATGACTTTCATATATTTGTACGTGATCTCATTCATGTCGTGTTTCATGGTTACGTACCTGAAGACGTAGGGAGAGCTTTTGTGGAATTGAGTTTTTTCTATAGAAAACTATGTGCTAAAGAGATAAAGCGGTCCGATATGGTTAAGCTCGAAGAGGAGATTGTTGTGCTTGTGTGTAAGCTTGAGAAAATTTTTTAACCTAATGGAGCATCTCCTGATTCATTTGCCCGCCGAAGCCAGGTTGGGAGGTCCCGTTCAGTACAGGTGGATGTATCCTGTGGAGCGTCGCCTTAAAGGGGTTAGGGCAAACGTGAAAAATAAGGCTCGCGTCGAAGGTTCGATAGCAAAATCATACTTTATGCAGGAGATAACCCACTTTTGCAATAAATATTTGGCGAGAGAGCATAATGTCAATATTCAGGTACCAAGATACAACACAGTTTGTAAGAAACCTCAATCTGACCTAAAATTGTTTCTTGGAAAAGGCAATCCTGTAGGAAAAAGTAAATGGCGAGAGTTATCACGGGAAGAAAGGTTGATTGCACTATTGTATGTGTTCGACAATATGGAAGAAATGGGGGACATGCAGAATCAGTTCATACAAAGAGAATGGACAAGGATGAATGAACCCAGTTCGAAGGAAAAAACAAAGTTGATGAAAGAGGGTGTCGGATCTGGACGTCCTAACTTCATAGTTTGGTTCTGGAAACATGTAAGTATATATAATTTCATAACCTTGTTAACATTTGAAGATTTTGTCGACATAGTTTGTTAAATTTCTTCTTTTCTATCAAACAGTGCACGACTTATATGCGAGCGTACACAACGATCTCCGTATTCTGTCGCGTGGACCTAGAACTAGCGTAAAAGTGCACGGAACTTATGATGTCAACGGGTTTCGCTTCAGATCGGCAATTCACGAAAGGTCGAAACCTAATTTAAAATCAATCAACAGTTGTATACTATGCTACGAGGAAGATGGCACGGAGTACTACGGTATACTAGAGGAGATAATTGAACTAGTATTCGAGGGAAGTAAGGAACTATCGGTTGTTCTCTTTTTCGTTGCATTTGGTTCGGTCCTATTAAAGGGGTTAGATGTCGAGCAGAGCTAGATTTGGTGGAGATTAACCACACGTCAAGGTTACAAGGGTATGATCCGTTCATCCTTTTCAACCAGGCGGAGCAAGTGTACTATCTGCCTTATCCATGTCATAAAGCATTGAAAGGTAGTACTAAACGCGGCGAGGAAGACCTTCGCTCATGGTGGGTTGTGTACAAAATTCGGAGGCCTGGAAGATTGGCTACCCCGACGTCCAATGATTATCACCAACCAGTACAGGAGCAAGCACGAATGGCAATGTGATGATTGACATTGGGAATGTCCTAGATAACCTCGTAGCCATAATAGATGACGATGTAAATAAAGAAGTAAATCCACCCAACCAGCAAGCTCAGCAAACAAAACAAGCACAGCAAGCACAACAAGAAGGGGAAGATGACGAGCCTTTCGATGATCCTCTCGATGTAGACGATACATATTTCCAAGTTGATGGTATTCGTCATGGTTAAATTATGTTCAATTTTGTTGTTTTAATTTTACTAATATGTGCACTGACATTACTTCAAAATGCAGGATACCACGCCGACAGTTTAGGAGAAGCGCCTCGCAGGACGGGGACGACAACCATGACCAGAAGGTCCAGGGGGCACTCCTGAGGCTGGCCAGGAGGGCACGCCAAACCTGGATGAGCTACCACTGAGACAGGAATCTAGGGCCGCTGGGGGCTCTAGCCAGGATGGAAGCTCCCAAGGCAGTAAAAGGGGGCACAACAAGTTGCCCAAGGCGGCGAGATATCCTCACGGGCAGATCGTGATCGAGCCGGATGGCGACAGGTAATATCCTAATTCTCTAATTTGTTGTCAATTAAATGTACTAACTTACTTTTATTCTCTGTAGCAACTTTTCCTGTGTCCACCCCAACAAAGCTGATAGCCAACCAGCTAACGCACTTGGCATCCTCGTGTGCTAGTATTATCCTGGCATGGTCCGAGAGGAGGGGGCACAACATCCCGCTTACTTTTGGGATGATTACAATGTGGCACCTCACGGGGACAGCACCGACGCCAAGAAGATAAGGCGGGAGTTCTGGGTGAGTTCGAACATTTTTGTTTTTACATATCATAGATGATTGGCAACTATTGTTCATTCGGATTTATTTCTTTTCAGCTTAGGTATCGTCCGTGTCCGAGTTTGGAGGAGGCCGGCATCAATTCTGTCATGGATAGGAACGCCAAGCAGAAGGTGCAGGATCTGATGTCGAGCGCATATGGTTCCAGTACGAATAATTTACTTTTATCTTGTCTTGTCAGGATTGTGAAGAACGAGAAGATCACCCAGGCCGATGCGCGCAAGCTGTCCCTCGAGGCTCAAGTGTATCCGCAGGTTTGACCGGATTGGGTGTCTAACGCCCCGGATGCCTGGGAGGCCTTGTCGCAGCACTGGGCCAGCGAGGAGTTCAAGGAAAAGTCCTTGAAGGACAAGAAGAACCGAGCAGCTATGACGAGCAAAACGACGACCGGGAAGTCGTCGTTCGCTCAGCTAAGGAAAAGGATGGTAATGCTATTTCTTCACTATTTCGATCTTGTTTTCTTGTAATAAGGAATATATCGACACTCCACTTGTACGATGCAGGGCGCCACAACTGGCCAGCTTCCGTCTTGGCTGTCGGTGCTCCGGAGGGGCCACACTGTAAGATCAAGCCTCCCATGGGCTTAATGATTTTGGTAATTGATGGCAACTAGGCCGTACAGCTGGAACGCCAAGGATTAGGACTTTGTGTTTCATAGTTTCTCTGATTTCCCTGTGTGCGTCTTCGGCCCAACTCAGCAGATCGACAACATCTCTCTGGTTGCAGAGTCCCACTGAGCACAGGTCATAGGAGTTCCGAAAGTGCTAGGTGTCAGTCTTGAGCGAACCATCTAGAGCGAGTACACCTGTCCAAAGTTCGAGAGAGTTCGAGGGAGCGACAGCTGTCAGGGTTCCGTAGCCTCTAAGCAGCCCAAGCCAAATATTTGGTTTTTAGGCGTGAAACCTTCCGCCGATTCCACAAGACGATAAAGTAAGGCCACAACCCTAGGTGTGATGTCGGACGAAGTCGGTAGAGCCAAAATCCTAGTGGGGCACAATCTTCAGCCCCATCGGACGGCGTCCGTTCGTCATCGGACGGCGTCCGG
>SPJY01013647.1:3326818-3360530 GCA_005191435.1 Raddia distichophylla
TCTGTTTGACTTATTCTTTTATGTTTGAATAGTCAGCATTCAACTATAGTTTTAGCATTCACTAGTTGTATGACCAGTATTCCAGTAATATATACCTTGTTGATCAATACACAACCTTCTGATTTGGGTGCATTCCAGCATGTCCGATAATATCTGTAGTACATGTAGGTAAGGTTATCGTACCATTTTATGAATTTCAGATGGCTTGAAGATCCCTGCCTACAAATACTTCAATGTTCAAGCGTAACAAATATAGATTGATGTTTTTATTATTAATTCATGTGCTATTGCTACTGTCTGTTTTTGCAATTTCAGAGTAGAGCTCTTGACATGCAAGCTACGGATTTTCTAAACCGATTATGTATTTTCTTCCTAGGAACCTTATCTGCTATGGAGAATGCACACACATTTGAGTCCATCTTCAAAATGTCTAGAAGAACCTTCAATTATATCTGCGGCTTGGTGAAAGATGATATGATGGTAAGGGCGAGCAGCTATACCTTTCTGGATGGGACAGTGCTGTCTTTAGAAGATCGAGTAGCAGTGGCTCTCAGAAGGTTGAACTCTGGTGGTTCCCTGGTGACTGTAGGA
Organism: Raddia distichophylla; assembly: GCA_005191435.1. NCBI lineage: Eukaryota > Viridiplantae > Streptophyta > Magnoliopsida > Poales > Poaceae > Raddia > Raddia distichophylla. The sequence goes on from SPJY01013647.1 coordinate 3,327,410, forward strand.
TCCTCTGTTGGTGTGAACCACTCAACCGTCTCGTTGATAACTTGGAGGTTTGTTGAGGCTATGGAGGAGCGAGCAAGCCACCACTTGTGCTGGCCAAACACCGATGAAATGGAGAAGATCAAATGCAAATTTGAGAAGATGCATGGTTTGCCAAACTGCTGCGGTGTTGTGGATACAACACACATCACAATGTGCCTTTCGTCAGCTGAACCAAACTGCAAGATCTGGCTCGACCAAGAGAAGAATTATAGCATGGTCTTGCAAGCCGTCATAGACCCAGATATGAAGTTCACGGACATTGTGACAGGATGGCCTGGTAGCATGAAAGAGTCGAGCATTTTGCACAGCTCCGGTCTCTTTAAACTGTGCGAGAAAGGTGCACGGCTGAACGGCAGCAAGCTGAAGGTATCAGATGGAGCAGAAGTTGGGGAATACATAATTGGTGATGCAGGATACCCTCTTCTCCCCTGGCTCCTCACACCATACCAGGAAAATGATCTCTCAGACCCCAAGCTTGAGTTCAACAAGCGACACTCCATGGCCAGAATCGTCGCTCCGAGGACACTGGCAAAGTTCAAAGACACATGGAAGTTCCTGCAGGGAGAGATGTGGCGTCCCGACAAGCACAAGCTGCCTCGGATAATCCATATTTGCTGCTTGTTGCACAACATAACCATAGACATGGAGGGTGCAACCATGGGCGAGGCCCCCACGTCGAGCGACCATGATCTGAACTACATGCAGCAGGTGTGCCAGTTAGCAAATGAGAATGCAGCCATGGTGAGGGATAAACTGTCCCAGCACCTGGCGAGCAGATGACCGAGCAGAGGCTATGCATGTGCTCACTGCTCAAGAAACTATTGTAACTTGCTGCTGTTATTTAAAGTCGGTAGCAAGCAGCTGAGTCTTTTTGCTGTTCAATTTTGCAAAGTTGCAAGGGAGAGGAGAAGAGGAGAGCACCAGGCAGTGACTCCTGAAATTTGAAATGAACTGTAACCTTAGAGCTGTAGCTCACCTGTGAATTACAGTGTGGCTCATTTGGTCACTGATCATCTTATTTGCGCTGAAAAATGCCATGAGAAATCGATCATGAATTTGTCGCTGCATGGGTAAAATTTTAGCTGAAAAATGCCATTTGTGCCGGCGAGATGCTTCCATGCCATTGTTGCCATTTAACCACCACGGCACCACCATTTCCCCCTCGTATATATGATCGCCCAGGACATGGACAGTGTGGAGACTTGGGCAACCATGGACACGTCCAAGGCGCTAGCTATCTTGCTGCTCGCCGCCGTGCTCCCCACCCTCGCCGCCGGTGAGGAGCCGGCGATGTCCACCACCACCACCACCAACCTTACCCTCCACAACCTCTGCCCCTACCCTGTGTGGCCTCTGGTGACCCAGAACGTCGGCCTACCAGCCATCGTCGGCGAGGACGTGGCCGGCGGCGGCCGCCTGGAGGGCAACGGCGAGGGCCTGGCCAGCCTCACCTTCCCGGGCGGCGAGTGGTCAGGCCGCGTGGTGGCACGCACCGGCTGCACCGGCGCGGTGGCCCTGAGCTGCGAGACCGGCGACGCCCCGCCGGTGACGGTGGCGCAGGTGAGCGTGAACGGGGCGGCGGGGCTGGCGGAGTACAGCGTGAGCCTGGTGGACGGGTTCAACGTGCCGGCGGTGATCACGCCGCACGGGTTCGAGCAGGGGCGGCAGTGCCCGGCGCTGGGCTGCGCGGTGGACCTCGCCGCCGACTGCCCCGGCGGCGCGAGGGCGGCCGGCGGCGGGTGCAGGGCGCAGGCGCGGCTGTTCAAGGAGAGGTGCCCCGACGCCAGGACGACGGCGACGGACGTGGAGGCGACGCCGCAGCGGTGCCTCGAGCCCGGCGAGCTCAAGCTCGTCTTCTGCCCGACGCAGACCAACCTTACCAACTGACGGCCATGGCGTAGACAATCACTGAAGTGGTGACGTGGTGTACGCACGCGCGAGCAGTGGAATAATAAGCGTATGCGGAAACGAGATGACGCTCTCCCATTAGTGTTAATCTCCTGGTTAATTAAATTTATCGTAGAATCGAATCATGTTCTCAATTAATAATCTCAATACGCGAATGATTGTCAGCTGGCCAAAGCAATGCATCTCTATCGAATTTTGAGGGCCTTAGGAGTTTCTTTGATTACCATCTGCTTACATCTATTTGATTGACGTGTAATCAAAATAGCCCTCGGATTTATACCACCAAGAAATCTTTCTTATTTGATTGAAAATTGGTTTTTTGGGTTTGGTTCGAAGCTGAAAAAAATGGTGTTTCTAAGGGTAGGAGCTACTTTATCGCCTATCTAGTTCCATCGAAATGCTATGGTTTTTAACAATATAATAGACATTTTTTCCTCGGGTGATTTTCAAGGGAACTTACTAGCTATGTCATTGCTGTAAAAGGAGGTTGACCGAGAAAAGATTGTTCAAACTTGCCACTGATCGTTTGAAGTTGTTGCTACGATGTTCTTTTTCAGGTATGATTGGAGGATGAATAATAGGATCACTTGTTTCTAATGCGAGTGTGATGTGGTTCAATTTTTTTAGAGCAGGCAACATTTTGTACGTTGACGATGACTTGTTTTGGTCACATATGTCCGTACGTAGAGGCCGGGATTTAAATTTTATTATCTAAAAAAAGGCATTTCTATTAGTGTTCCCTATATTATAGCACTCTTTAATAAGATTTGAAAAAAGTGTCAGTTTGGTTCTCAAATTTCACGCTTGAGCCAAATTGTTCTCTAAGGTCCAAATTGCTATTAACTATCCCCAACTTGTGAAACCAAGCCATTTTTGTTCTTTGGCCAATCAAAACTGGTATGATGGGTGGTTTTGCATCACTGGATGCTAATGCGGAGGCCACATAGTCTAGTTTTGCTTGCATGAATGCTCATGTCGATGCTAGTCATTAATTGATGACCTCACCCCATCTCTACCTCTCTTTCATCTCTTTCTACTTCCATTGCTCTCTCTTCCTCTCTTCTCTCTTTCTTCTCAGTTCAGTGATGGTAGCAATTGAGCACTCTCTTCCCTCTAAGTGACGGCGGCAATAGGGCACTCGCCAGAGCTCTATTTGCGCTTCCTCTTCATGGCTAGCGAAGTGGCTGACCTAATTGCTCCCTTGCTCAAAGGTGGTGGTTGTTGTAGGGGTGGCCCTCCTGCCCCAGGCGATAAGACTTCATGTTGAAAACGGTCCAGATGCTCGCTCTCAAGCACTCAATACCACCACACACCTTATACTTTCAACCATTACTTTCTCTCTCTCTCTCTCTCTCTCTCTCTCTCTCTCTCTATCTCACTCGATCTCTCTCTCAATGCATATCCGTGGCTCGTAGTTGGATCCCCGTTGCACCGCCAGCTTGTCGTGCCTCCTCTCTCTCTCTGCATGTGGTCGTTGCTAGATCTCCGTTTTTGTCGCTAGCTCATCAAAGCTGTCGTCGCAGCCTTTGCCTTCTCTCTCTAGATCGAGACTTTGATGCTGTTGCTACTCTCTATGCTCTCTCTCATGCTCGTACAACATACTCCAGTGTGGGCCAATCTCTAGGCTTTGTTCTCACGATGCATCTAACTTTATATCGGGGTGAATGATTCATTATGAAACATGATGTTTTCATCGGTTTTTGGGATGTTCTATTAGTTCTTTTGACATGTTTCAACTGTTCTTTTAACACATTTCAATACTGTCAAACTATGTTTCAATATGTTCCATTACTTTTTGGTCATGTTCAATCATCTTTTTTGTCATGTTTTAATAGATTTATTGGCATGCCTCAACAGTTTTTTATTTTTTTAATGCCTTCATGTTGTATTGTTCCAACAGACCCAATCAAATATTTCAGTGGTATATTTTATCGGTTTTGCTGCTTCTCAGGCGAATGATTTTTAAATAAGTCTGAGTCGATTTTCACATAGCTAGATTATACCGTTAGATTTTTTATATGTCCTATATATATAGATGTTTGATCAACGGTCTAGAAAATTGACTGGGAGATAAATAACACTCAGACGCCTGATGATAAGTCAGTCCCATATTTTATATGTTTCATTAGCAAATTTTATACGTTCGAAATAAGATCTTTAAGAGTATATGTTTGGTTACCTTATGTATAATCTCATTTCCCTATACTTGAACACGCGATATATATTTATCAAAGGAAACAAACGACGAGCTGATACATGACATCAAGGATTGATACGTACCCGGTCCGCGAGAAGGAAAGAAGAATAGACCGGCCGGGAGAATTATTATCGATCGAGCGCGCGTCGGGTAATCCGGCTGAAATCAAGCCTGCATAGCGATCACAATCTTCCATTTCCATTTCATTCTCTCTTGCTCCTCTACATATCAATTACGGCCATGCATATATATCCATGCTCCTATATATGTATATATATATACATCGTCACCATCGATCGAGAGATCAGAAGTAGCTAGGCTGAGCAACAGCAATGGCGGCCGTTGTCCTGGAGACCCAAGTGCACTGCCTTGGCTGCGCGAGGAAGATCCGGAAATCCATCAAGAACTTGCGTGGTACGACGTGCATCCATATATAGCTAGGCTTGATTAGGTTGCTGACATCACATGAAACATGATGCATCTTGATCTTGGTCTTGCAGGGGTGGAGAGCGTGGTGGCATCGCCGGAGACGGGGTTGGTGGTGGTCGCCGGCACGGCCGACGCGGAGGCGCTCCGGTGTCGGATCGAGCAGAAGATAAGGAGGCCTGTCACCATCGTCAGCGGCGGCGGCGGCGGCGGCAACAACAGCACGGCGGCGCAGTTCGGCGCGAGCTACAGCAGCGTAGACCTGAGCTTGAGGTCGTCGTCGCCGGCGGTGGTGTGCCGGCACCGGAAGGAGGAGGCGGCGTGCCCGGTGTGCCTGTCGGAGTTGGCCGACGGCGAGGCGGTGCGGGTGCTACCGGAGTGCATGCACTGCTTCCACGCCGACTGCATCAACACCTGGCTGCGCGGCGGCCACAGCAGCTGCCCGATGTGCCGCGCCGAGATCACCACCACCACCAGCAGCAGCTAGCTCTGCCATTACAATCCAGTCCCAGAGCAATGGCCCTATAGCTGATTAATTTGGTCCATGAGTAACAAAACCATGTAGTATTAATTGGAACCCGTATTGTTAAATCTGGGTGTATGCAATCTGGTCCTATATATATTTGTTCGATTTTGTTGGAATATAGACGACTGAGCCTCGCCACGCGCTCATCGATGAGTGGGTCCGATGGATATACGTGCGTGGGCAGTCGCCTGGGTTAGAGACGCTTCCATATTTGTTTCATATATACCTCTATGGTGGAGGCTATTTTACACGTGCACACATGACGAAACCACATGATACTTAAATGATATCATGTATACCTGGATGGTGGGACTTATCATGCGAAACCAACTAGATGATATGTATAATTGGTGGTGGCACCAGGAGCGTAGCCAGGGGTTGGGCCAGTTGAGCCGCGGCCCAACTAACCTTTCAGGGGTAGAGCTTAGTACCCCCACTGCTACAGTCCTATTGAGTATGGCCTAGACCTGGCTCTTCTCCAACACAAGACGCGGCCGCCGCCTGCAGCCTGCTCGCACCACGCCGCTGTCCAGCGCACGCGCATCCCGCCGCCCGCAGTTGTTGCTTGAACAAGAGACTGTGAATTCAAACTTTTATGGTTTCACAAGTATCCGTGGATTGAATATAGTGTCAAAAAGGAATCTGCTTATTGCTTTGTATGCTACTTGTTCAAAAAAAATAGTAAAGGTTGGAATGATGGTTGGAGAAACTGGCATCACGGAGAAAGTGCAATTGCCAAACATGTGGGTGGTGTAACAAGTGCTCACAATAAACCTCAAGAGAGATACAACTTATATTTGAAGCCCAATGCAGCAATTGATAATCAGATTGAGAAGGTGGGTAATGAGGATCTACGTCTTTACAAGATCAGGTTGACTCACTCAATTAGATGTTTGAACTTTCTTTTGCGTCAAGGATTGGCATTTCGTGGTCATGATGAAGGTGAAGAGTCTAGTAATAGAGGAAACTTTCTTGAACTTTTACAATGGCTTGCAGAAAGTAATGAAGAGGTGAATAAATTTGTTTTGAAGAATGCTTCAGGTAATTGTACCTTAACCTCTCCAGACATACAACAACAGATTATTCAGTGTTGTGCCATAGAAACTAGAAAGCAAATTCTTGAAGATCTTGATAGCGAGAACTTTGCAATTTTAGCCGATGAGTCTAGTGACATATCACATAAGGAACAATTAGCTCTTTGTTTGCGATATGTCGATAAATTTGGAAGGCCATATGAACACTTTTTTGGAGTTGTTCATGTACATGGTACTACCTCTTTATCACTTAAGAAAGCAATTGAAGCTTTACTTGCAAGTCAACATTTGACAATAAGTCGTATTCGTAGTCAAGGTTACGATGGGGCTAGCAACATGAAAGAAAAAATTAAAGGGTTGAAAACACTTATCATGAAAGAATCACCTTCTGCTTATTACATACATTGTTTTGCACATCAACTACAACTAGTTCTTGTTGCCGTCGCCAAGGAAAATCATGATGTTGTGTGGTTTTTTTATCAAGTATCTCTTTTGCTTAATATTGTTGGAGTTTCTTGTAAACGTCATGACATGCTTTGAAATCGTAGACTTCAACAAGTAATGGAAGCAATTAAATATGGTGAGTTAAAAATTGGGAGTGGATTAAATCAAGAGATGGGGTTAGCTAGGCCTGCTGATACTCGATGGGGTTCTCATTACAAAACTATTATTAACCTTATTTCTATGTATTTCATGGTCCGTGATGTACTCATAAGTCTTGGCGAAGATACTACACAAAAGAGTGATTGGCCAAAAATTCATATCATGGTTGGAGCATTTGAGTCATTTGACTTTATTTTTAGTGCACATTTGATGCTTATCATTCTTGGATATACAAATGATCTATCCAAGTGTTTACAAAGAAGAGAACAAGATATACTTAATGCAATATCACTTGCTAGTTTGGCAAAGAGTAAAATGCAACAATTGAGGTCTAATGGATGGGTTGAATTCCTTCAAAGAGTCACTTTGTTTTGCAATAAACATGGTGTTGAAGTTCCTGCAATGCATAGTAATTATGTGCCTTATGGAAGATCAACACGGTTTGCTAGAAATCAAACAAATGATGATCACTTTAGAAGAGAAGTGTATATTGGGGTAATTGACAACATTAGTCAAGAGCTTAACAATAGGTTTGATGAGGATAATATGGAGTTGCTTTCTTGTATGTGGGCTTTAAATCCCACCGACTCTTTTGCTTCTTTTGATGCACACAAGATACGTAGACTTGCTGAGTTTTACCCCAATGATATTTTAAGTAATGACTTGTTAAGACTTGAAATGCAATTAGATAACTACATTGATGACAAGAGAAAAGATGACACCTTCAAAGGCCTTCAAAGTCTAGCTGAACTCTCAGTCAAGCTTGTTCAAACAAAGAGACATATTATTCATGATCTGGTATACTTGCTTATCAAATTGATATTGCTTCTACCGGTGGCGACGGCAAGTGTTGAAAGTGCATTTTCTGCAATAAAGTTTGTGAAGAATAAATTGAGAAATAGGATTGGTGATAGTTTTTTGGATGATTGTCTAGTCACCTTTATTGAGCGAGATATGTTTTTCCAAGTGAATGAAGATGATATAATCGAGACTTTCATGGCCATTCGAAGGCGCAAGCCCCAAAAGAAGAAGAAGTAGCATGGTAACATTCTCCAAACTATTGTAAAACCTTATTATTATCTTCGTGCTTTGTTTAATTGCTTTTCGGATATTCTATATTATATGTTGGCATGTAACTTACAAAAAAAATTTAAAGTCGGCCCAACCAATCCTAAATTCCTGGCTACGCCACTGGGTGGCACACATGGTGAAAGCACATGATGTAATACTGTTTCTCGCAAGCAGCCAATATTTTTATGTTTCTCTTCAAATATTGTTGGATTAACACTTTTAACAAACATATTGCTCTTTAATATGTAGAGTTTCCTCAGCATCCGATTATGTGTGAGAGCATCACCAGTAAGTTTTCTAAATTTTGATCTCTATACGTCATCTCTAAAACACCATTTAGTCCCTATATTTTCATATTCTACACCAGTCATTATTCTCAAAAAGATATAGAGATCAAACAGATGGTCTCTAAATATGGGGACTGGTGTTCTGCTAGGTGGGTTATGGAGAATGAGATTGTTCGCAATAGTGTTTTAAGAGTAAAATAGTTCTGTGCAAGACTGCAAGGTAGTCCTTTCGATAAAAATAATAAATATTTTTTTAAAAAAAGAATGAACCATGCGCTTGCCTCCAGCGTCCTATGGGCCATGCAAATCTTCCTGTGAAAAAGCTGATACTCATCGATCAATAGAGTTATTTTTGGTTACCTTATGGGCCTTAATAGAGAGTTATCTTTGGTTACCTTATGTAATCTCATTTTCCTATACTTAATACGCGCTATTGTTCAAAGGAAACTGATACTCATCAAGGATCGACATCTGGTCCGCACGAAGGACAGAACAATAGACCCGGAGAAAACATACTCTATCGAACGAGCGCGTCGGGTAATCCGGCGCAAATCAAGCCTGCATGGTGATTACGCGCGATCTTCCATTTCCGTTTCATTCTCTCTTGCTCCTCTATAAATTACACGGCCATGCATATACATATGTGTTCCCACATCGTCGTCAACGAATATCGATCATTCTCATTCATCGACCATCCATCGATCGAGAGAGACCTGCAGTACGTAGAACTGAAGAGATCAGAGGTAGGCTACTAGGCTGAGCAACAGCAATGGCGCCCGTCGTCCTGGAGACCCAAGTGCACTGCCTTGGCTGCGCGAGGAAGATCAAGAAATCCATCAAGAACTTGCGTGGTACGCCGCCCTGCATCCATGCATGCATGCCATTTATGTTCACTGTTAGTTAGGTTAACTGATCGATCGAGGTGCTGTGCATGACGAACACGTACGGTGATGACTGCATATATATATATATGTTTGCATGTTGCAGGGGTGGAGGCCGTGTCGGCGTCGCCGGAGACGGGTGTGGTGGTGGTCACCGGCACGGCCGACGCGGAGGTGCTCCGGCGGCGGATCCAGCAGAGGATGAGGAGGGCCGTCACCATCGTCGCCGACGGCGTGGATGCGGAGGAACACCTGAACCGCCACCACTACGGCTGGGGGCCGACGTCGTCGTCTCGCCGGCGACACCACCACCACCTGCACGTCCCGCCGCCGGCCGGCTACCCGTTCCCCTACGGCGGCGGCGGCGGCGGCTACCCGGCGCCGCGCCCTCGCCGGGACATGTTCCTGGACGATGAGTGTCCCGGCGAGGGTTGCTGCGCCGTCCAGTGACGGCCGGACTGATCAGCGAGGAAGATGGCGGCGACCAAAATGATCTACCCAAGCTTAATTTTGCCTGTTGCCGCTAGTAATTTTGCTACGTAAACGTAATATTTGCAGCGAGGAAGGAACATAGCTAGTCCGTGCGGCCGTGCGGGGGTTACTTTTTACTACCCTACTGCCGGACCGCTGGTTATCAAAGTTTAACCGTGTTGGTTTTTCTATTTAGTTTGGATTTTGCAGGGCTATCAATATCAATTAATAATGTTCTTATGTTTGATTAAATCTTCATGTACATATATATCACTGCAAAACCCTCCAATCTCGTGTATAATTAAAACCCCTCTTCACATCCTTTTTGTTGGAAGGGCAACCGCTTGAGAATTAGATCTGTTTCTACTAATTTTTTGTTGATTTAGATCTGGATTTTATTTAAAAAAGTAAATTACACAAAGTTTTTTTATCCCAAAAATCTTATCTTCCCAAACTCTTGGCCTGAGCACTGATTTTCCGAAGGTAATTAAGTGGATATATGATGGGAGTTATATGTTGGTCCATTAATTTGCTTGGATGGCAGATTAACATGGTCATCAATAAAAACAAGCAAGCTTTTTCGCATGTTTGCGCGGCTAGATCTTGTATATATGTCATATGAACTCCTTTTCAATCCGAATATGAACTTTTATTAAGTTGCTTTTATTTTATTATTATAGCTTTTAATCTAAACATTATAATTTAGACTAAAAAATCGATGGTGTTGATCTTCTTTTTTCCTTCGAATAATGTGAGATTTTCTAATATTTTAGAATTAATGTGATTGCTCCATTTAACTCTATTGTATAATAATGGATAGGACACAAGTGCATATATATAGGACGTCCACCCTCGACCGTACGTAGGATGTCCACCGGTTCACCTGTGCGAACCATTAGTGGATGATCTCAGTCATTCACTTGTTTAACCAACTGAAAATATAATGCACATACTAATACGACGTCCGAATTTACCTAGCAAAACATGATGCACATCATGATGAAGCGTGGATTTGCATCGGAGCTTAAGGAGGAGGAAGAGGGTGAGGTGTCATGTGGTGGAGGGAATAAATCCCGAAAAGAAAACTCAATGATTAGGATCTTCCATTTCCGTTTGATTTTCTCTACAAATGAAACGCTCGGTGGTTACGATGTTTCATTTCAGTTTGATTTGCTTTAGAAATCAAACTCAGTGATCCAAGAATCCATGGCAACCCCTCGCATTTGTATCCATCTCTTCGGCCATTAATTCTCTGGAGATCCGAGAACACGAAGATGATTATCTTGAATGGGCCGTGCCGGCCAGAACTCCGGCCCGTAGCCCAGCCCAGGATCCTCCACCGTCATTCATGCACGCATACAAAAAAAAATTGGTAGCTTCGGATTTTGATAGTCACTTTCCTAGCTGCAACAAAAGCTATTTTCGTTTCATAGGAAATACTAATACTAATTCACAAGCTGATTCGTGGAGATTGATATCTGGTAATCTGGCCTGCAATATGGAAAGAACAGTACGTGGACGGGGGAAATTAACCGACGGAGCGCGCGTAATCCGGCAGAAATCAAACTACGCAATTGGGATCTTCCATTTCCTTTTGATCTGCTCTTGGTCCTCTATAAATTGAAGGCCATGCCTACGCCGAGTACTCAACAATTAATCTCACCATCATCCATCGACTCATCGAGAGCTCGCTCGCAGAATTAACTAAGCAGGTCAATGCAAACCTTCTGTTCTTTTGATCAATGCAAGGCAGTTCTCCTGCCCCTTTTGCTCAAAAAACTAAGCAGGTCAGAAGAAGCAGCAAGCTAGGCGAAGCAATGGCGCCCGTCTACCTCCAGACCGAGCTGCAGTGCACACCTGCGCCAAGAGGATCCACAAACTCATCAAGAACATGCTCGGTACATATATATACATGCATATTTTTCTCTTAGATAACTATAGATAGATAATTGATAACTAGAGATCAATTAATGCAGATATACGGCCATGTCCGTCACTACTAGGGAACAAGCTTTCTCAAGCGGTTCAAAAAAAAGGATCAAACTTCTACAAACGGTTTAATGCCTCAAAATAGTCTCAAGCCAGAAAATGACCTTTAGAAGCGGTTGGGGGCACGATCCGCTTCTAAAGACCCAAAATCCTAAGCGGTTTGTGTCCCCAACCGCTGCTATACCTCTACAAGCGGTTGGGAACACGAACCGCTTAGGATGCTTGGCTTTACAAGCGGTTTAATAGCCCCAACCGCTTCTAGAGGCCCATTTTTCGAATAGATAAAAGGAAAGCTCCCACCATTCTGTCAGATAATGCGTGTGGGTGGGTTGGCTAGCTGGGTGAGGTGTGAGTCAAGAGGTCCTGGGTTCAAATCCCACCTCCCCCAATATTTATTTGCCTTTTTACACTCTATTACAAGCGGTTCTCTGAACCGCTTGTGATGCTCCGCGAGGCATCAGTCGCGGTTGCTTACAAGCGGTTTTAAAACCGCTTGTAAGCAACCGCGACAGATGCCTCGCGGAGCATCACAAGCGGTTCAGAGAACCGCTTGTAATAGAGTGTAAAAAGGCAAATAAATATTGGGGGAGGTGGGATTTGAACCCAGGACCTCTTGACTCACACCTCACCCAGCTAGCCAACCCACCCACGTGCATTATTTGATAGAATGGGGGGAGCTTTTCTTTCGTAATAACTTCGTATAGCATACATTATACGAAGTTATACGATTATCTTTGGGTAAGAAATGACATACCCCTCACGGAGGGCATCAAATGTCTAATTTGTATTCACTAGCGTAAGCACTATACCACGCAAGTAATAAGTCACTACTAGAAAACCGTGTGTCAGTATCGGCTCATCACAGTCGGTTGGATTGGAACCTATACAAATAGTGGCATCAATACTGTTTTATTGGAAACAGGGGCGTTGTAGGCTTTCAGTACCATACAGTACAGATGCCCTTGCATTAGTACCGGTTCATGATACAAACCGGTACTAAACGTACGGGGGGTACTTTAGTATCGGTTCGTGATACCGGTTGGAGCTATGAACCGGTACTGATGCCTCGTTTCTGGAAAGGCTAAAAGAAAGGCATATCCTTTCTATATTAGAATGCGTGGGTGGGTTGGTTTGCTAGAAGGGTAAAGTGTGAAACAAGAGGTCTTGGGTTTGAATACAACTTCTCCCAGTATTTTAACATTTTCATGTGGTAGCTCATGTCGGCGGCTGGGCGGCGGGGCGGCTAGGCGCCGGCGGCGGCGGCGGCGCCGGCCGCGGGCGGTGGCGGAGGCGGCGGGGGAGGAGGAGGAGGAGCGCGGAGCGAGCAGGGGGAGGAGTCGGGGTCGGGGGCGCTGAGGGGTGAAGGGGAGGAGAAGGGGAAAGGAAGAGAGAGAGAGTGGGGGGCGCGGGTTGATCTGGGCTGTTGGATTAAGATCCAACGGCCCAGAAAATCGACTGGGCACCCCTATAGGGGCCCAGTAGACTGTGTACAAGTCGGTCCCATATATTTCTATCAAAGTTTGTTTGATCATGTTGGTTTCTCCTTAGTTTGGACTTTGGAGTATGGATGGATACTCCTCTAATGTTTGGTTATAGTCTTAGATGAAAAGTATCAATGAGTATTGCTTCGGCTCGAGTGCTCGACTATTTTACGGATGCCTGAAATTTTACTTCGATCCAGTACATACGTCATCGTCTACATGATTGGCACGTCCATGGCATACAAAGGTTTGGGTAATTGCTTGGAACTGGTTTGGATAATGATTGCTCGTGAATTAGACGAAGGCTAGTAAATCAATGAGTATTGCTTCTTGCGTCCTCGTCATGTGTTGCGCGCCTTGGATGCATCCGGACTCTTCTCTTACGATATTTTGAATCCATAGACTCCTCGCCGCCGTCGTCGTCGTCGTTCAATCGGCCATTGATTGGCGATCGACGTCACTGTGGTAATTGACCGCCATATTAACGGGGTTGCTATTTAAGCAGCTTGTTTCCTTCCTTGTCTCCCCATGCATGGATCCCATCGATCGGTCGCAGCTAGCCATGGAGAAAAGTGCCTTGTCTTCTTGCCATGGTGCTCGCCGTCGTCGGGGGCCTGGGCCCGAGGTGCCCTATGGGTAGGTCCGCCCCTGAGAGAGAGGGAGGGAGAGAGATACACATTCATTAAGGACTGTGGCCGGAGATCAATGGCGGGACGGCGGGGCTTGTCGTCGCCGGACGGCGTGCCCGAGCTGCCGGCAGGCCGATCAGGAGCGGAGGATGCTGCGGATGATCTCGGCGCCCGGGCTGTTGTGGTCCATGGTGGCCATGAGGTCCGACAGCCGGTCGCTGAGGTCGTCCACCTCCCGGTGAAGGCTGTTTATGTAGCTGCACGTACGTCTCCTTCAGCAGCTTCGTCGTCGATGCCTGCATTAACGCCGCATCAGCAGTTAGTTAACTATATAATCCTCGGGCTAGCCAGCTTCCACGCAAAAAAAGCACGAACAATGCCACCACCTAACTGCATTCCCACGCACGCAGTTAAGCTAAATCGACATTACGGATTACTCCATGATTTCACACAAACACAGTATCTCATGTGCATATGTCCGCATGCATGCATGATTTTTTTCGTTTACGTTTAGCTAGCAACTGATCAAGTTACCTGGCTGGAGCCTCGGCGGCGAGAGTTGGGGAGCAGTGACTGCAGCTTGGAGATGAGCTCGTTGATCTCTTCCTCGGAAATGGAGCCACGCGACGACCTTCGGTTCGACATCGTCGTCTTCCTCTCGCTGCCGGCCGAGACGAAGAACTAACGCTGCACCTACGTACCTAGCTAGCTGAGCTAGGCGAGGCCTCGACGACAAGTGTATAGGTGTGCACACTGGCAAGAGGAGCTATAGCTCTCACTCGTTAGCTAGCTCAGCTCAACCGCTCGACACTGGCGCTAGCTAGCTAGCACTGCAATAGCTGGAGGAGTGTGTGTGTGTGTGTGTGTGTGTGTGAGAGCTAGGGAGACAGAAAGGGACAGGTGCCTTTATAAGCAGATGGCGAGATAGAGGGGCGGCATTCGTTAATTAATTCATCGATCCTGGCTGCAGTGGGAAAAGCAGGAAGAAATACATGAGGACGACAGCGGGTCGCTGAGGTCGCGAGAGAAAAGGTGGGGCGTGGACGTGGACGAGATAGAGGGCGCTCTAGACGCTAGACGGCGGCGGCCGCCGCCCTCCATCCCAAAACTATCCAATCCACACCGTCCGTCTCCAATCCGTGGGTCCAGAACCCCCGGCCGCCGCATCCTGCCCTACTTACCCCCGCTGCAAGCCACACCCACAAAAACACCCCCTAAACCGTACCTTCACACTGCGCATCGGGCCCCACATATTCTGACCCCATACGTCAGCGGGACACTGAGTCACTGACCCACGATATTCCGCGCGCTCACAGCGCCGGAGAAGGAAAGAATAATAGAATATTATCAATCGAGCGCGTGTCGGGTAATCCGGCAGAAATCAAGCCTGAAGCCTGCATAGCGATCACTCGTGCTCCTCTACATGTAAATTACATATATATCCATGCAGAGAGATCAGATAGCCATACATATATATCCATGCTCCTATATATATACATCGTCACCACCGATCGAGAGATCAGAGGTAGCTAGCTAGGCTGAGCAATAGCCATGGCGCCCGTCGTCCTGGAGACAGAAGTGCACTGCCTTGGCTGCGCGAGGAAGATCAAGAAATCCATCAAGAACTTGCGCGGTACGTACGCCGTGCATCCATATAGCTAGTGATGGGAGAATGGGCCGGGCCAGGTGGGATGGCACGGGCACGGCCCGATTTTTCAAGCCCGCGGCCCGGCACGGCACGTTTTTTTGATGGGCCAGGCCTAGAAACCAGGCACAACGTGCCGCTCGGCCCGGCCCGGCCCGAAAAGAGGCCAGAGTCAGTATTTTATATTTTTCGTCGTCTTCTATTGCTCGGATGAATTTCTGTTCAATACGAAAGTTGTAGATAATTTCGAGACGCATCTTTTTCATGTAGACAAGTTTTTCATTTGAGCAACGTATGATTTTATAAAAAAATTTTTGCCGCTGCCTGCTTTCGGGCTGACGGCCCCATCCTCGGTAATTTACCATTTTCGAGGTCTTATATTGCTCAAATGAATTTTGGTTGAACACGAAAGTTGTAGATAATTTCGAGACGTACCTTTTTTTATATAAATAACTTTTCCATTGGAGCAACGTATGAATTTTTAAAAAATTATTTTGCCTGCTGCTTTGTTACTTGGGCCGTGCTGGCCGGGCCGTGCCGGCCCGTTTTGCACCGGCCCGAGGCACGACGGGCCCGGGCCGGGCCGGCACGGCACGGCCCAACTCTCACCACTACATATAGCTAGGCTTGATTAGGTTGATGACATCACATGAAACATGATGCATCTTGATCTTGGTCTTGCAGGGGTGGAGAGCGTGGTGGCATCGCCGGAGACGGGATTGGTGGTAGTCGCCGGCACGGCTGACGCGGAGGCGCTCCGGTGTCGGATCGAGCAGAGGATAAGGCAGCCTGTCACCATCGTCAGCGGCGGCGGCAACAGCACGGCGGTGGTGGTGGGCCGGCACCGGAAGGAGGAGGCGGCGTGCGCGGTGTGCCTGTCGGAGTTGGCCGACGGAGAGGCGGTGCGGGTGCTGCCGGAGTGCATGCACTGCTTCCACGCCGACTGCATCAACACCTGGCTGCGCGGCGGCCACAACAGCTGCCCGATGTGCCGCGCCGAGATCACCACCACCAACAGCAGCTAGTACCGTAGTACGGCATACGCGCAGAAATTTGATGGAGCTCTGCCATTACAATCCAGTCCCAGAGCAAGGGCCCTATAGCTGATTAATTTGGTCCACGAGTAACAAAACCATGTAGTATTGGAACCATGTATGCTCGATTATCTCTACCTATATATAGTAATAATAAATAAAGAGAATACAGTTTCTTCTTCGTCCGTCGTCAGCCCTCCAGCACCGTTCGATCGCAATCCAACGGCTCGAACGGCTCCGCTCAGGCGCTCATGCACCCCCGCGCGTGGAAGTGGAACCCTAGCGGGCCGCGCCATCTCCCCCTGCCGCGTGTGTCCCTACTCACGCACGCGGCCCGCCCGTCCCCTCTTTCTCTTCTCCACGGCGGCCTCTCTCTCCTACTCCAATCCACCTTCTCCTCGCCCTGCCCGCCGCCGTCGACTCCCCCCGGCCTAGACGCGCCGTCGCCGACGACTCCCCTCCGCCCTAGACTCCGCCCCCTCGCTGCCGTGACCCTCCACTTTTCGTACAACGGTTGCCAGATCTGAGCACGGCGGCGGCGGCGCGAGGCCCCTTCACGGCGGCAACGACGGTGTCGTCTTCGTCCGTCCGCGCTCGGCTCCCTTCCCAAATCCGTCGCACTCAGCTCCCTCACCAAATCGGGGCCTCGCCTCCTCAAACTCTAATCTAATTCCCCCAATTCTCTCCGTCCGTCCCCTGCCACTGTGCCTCCTCCCTCTTTGCCTTGCCTCCCTTCAAGCTGGCGGCGCGGTTCCCCTCCACCACGACGGCGACGACGTGGCTCTCATTCAAGGCGGGCTGTTCCGTCTTCGTCGAAGATGGAGGACGGTCGGTGGTGGTTTTCTCGCAATGGTGTGACGCGATCCAGGCCCCTGACTCGGCGTGGCAGCACGACATGTACTCGGCGGTCGCTACATCTGGCGGCGGCGGCGGGAGGGTCTCTGCTATTGAGACTGGCACCAAGCTTTACATCTCCAATTTGGGCTTCGGCGTCTAAAACGAGGATATCAAGGTATGCATCACCAGATCGACGATCTCAATTGATGCTTCTGGGGAATAATTGTTAAGGGCTATAGATAATGGACTGCATATCTGATTAGCCCGGAAATTTTCTTGATCTGGCACAACGTCGAGTAAATTTCAGTAGATATTCGTTTAAAGCCGTGCTGGTAGCTTCGATCTGCTGTAAAAAACTGATTTAATTTGTTTTTGTGCCATTGGGAGTTTTAGGTTTTTTTTATAGTATGCTGTTTGCTTGAAGAGCTCATGAATTTGCTCCTTGTTTTAGATCGGCAGCTTATTTTCAGTGCTCCGTTTATTTAGTTTGTTTTTTCCTACGTGATATTATTATATTATCCATATACTTCAACTACACATATGATTTAAGGCTCATTAGTGCAATTTGATGACTCAGTGACTACGGGCAAAGAAGAGTGCTGTGTGCTCACCTATTGGTTACAATAGCCTCTTGGACACAGTTTTAACTTCTGTTGTGTGCTGCCAGAAAAATATGTTTTTAATTACTTTGACTGTTGTGGAGTGACTGTATATGGCTGCACCCGATTATTTTACTGCTGATGTTTATTTGCTTCAATGCTTTCGGAATTTGTTGTTCTTACACTTATTAAGAATGTTATCCATTCTCCTGATGTGCCATTGTTATCAAGTATTATCGTTTTATGCCCTTTTTTGGTATGTTTGATGTCATTGATGCATGTTTTTTCTGAGCATTTATGTCTGTATGTTTTTACTGTACGTGACATTAGTTTGTACCTTGCAAATTCACTTTATTTGTGCTAAGAAATTGTTGCTTGAATTTCTCAGATGATCAAGGCAGGGCAGCTCCATCAAGAAACAGATCGTCAGGCTGTGACTGTGAACGGAGCTCCCAAGTGTCGTCATCCCGCAGGGGTTCAAGCTCGAGTGGGTCTAGATCCCACAATTTTTGTTATTAATATTAATCTTGACCACAGCGCGCCTGGGCGCGCCTACCGTCCTAAATACTTTAGAACGGTATCTGAATAACATATCGTTTTCGGGTATCAAACGTGGGCATCTCAACATCAGTGAACATAAGGATTCAGGGTCATTCCATTCTCCTGGTTGAGGTGGAGGGATCGCAGTAGTATCGCACACAGTGCAAAACACATACTCAGCCACCCCAGGACTACACCATTGTGGTATCCACACGCTTCACCAAACCGGTGCTCACCAACATAGCCATTCTCCATTGCAGCAACTCAAATGGAGCTCCTTCCGCAGCACCATCACCCCCAGGGCTTACAATCGAGATTGACTGGTCCCTCAACCAGGCTAGATCGATCCGGTAAGATTATCCCCGATAGAGTTGTAGGAACCGAACCATTCTCAGTATGTAGTTGTTGCATTGTTAACTGAAGAATTTTGGGAAGTCATGGAAAATATCTTTCTGTACACTAGATCCTAGGTAAAAAAATATCTTCAGAAGAATATAAATTTGTACAGACGCAAAAAGTATTGGAAGAGTCCTACTCAAGGATGGCATGGGATGCACAAATTTCATTTTGAAATATAGTCGGGACTGGGAAGTTCGAACATTTTTAGATAACTTGAACTTGGAAGCTGGAACATTCATTCCAGTGACTGGATTCAGTTCAAAAGACGTGCTAGAACTTAGAAATAGCTTGAAAACCCATGCTTTGAATGATCATATGTGGTGATATAACTGAAAAACTGAAGTTGCATACACCACTCTGTAAGACTGAAACATCATTTGTTGCTTAACTCTAAACAGGTGGAATCTAACAGCGAGTGGGCCAAGACCAAATCCTCAAGGCTCATACCATTACGGTCTTGTCAACACCACAAGAACCATCAGATTTGCGAACTTATGGGTTAACATCAATGGCAAGCTAAGATATGCAGTCAACAGTGTGTCCTTCATCCCTGCTGACCCGGGCGTGCTTACACTGGGGAGCATGCCAGACAACCCAACCGGTGGTGGTGCCTACCTCCAGACTGCTGTCATGGCGGCCAATATGCGGGACTACATTGAGGTCATCTTCGAAAACACCGAGAACTTTGTGCAGTCATGGCACATTGATGGTTATGCATTTTGGGTTGTCGGGTGCGTTTGCTCTTGTCACTCATGTAATACCTTCAGATTTTGTTGGAGGCTCTGATTCAGTTCGATGACCGACAATGAGTGATCATTTCTGAATGAACAGGATGGATGGAGGACAGTGGACACCAGTCAGTCGTCAGAGTTACAACCTTAGAGATGCAGTTGCTCGGTATACATTGCAGGTAATTTATCTGCAGATGCTCATTGCAAAAACCACTATGATCCAACCTATTGTGAAGTTACAACTTACAAGTAGCCCTGTACTCTTATCATGTCATTGTAAGCAACATTAGTGCCTGGATTTGTTCTGCACTTACATGATCTACCTTTCAGGTCTACCCTCAGTCATGGACTGCCATTTATATGCCGCTGGACAACGTGGGGATGTGGAACGTCGGATCGGAGAGCTGGGCCAGGCAGTACCTCGGCCAGCAGTTCTACCTCCGGGTCTACTCGCCCGCCAATTCATGGCGGGATGAGAACCCGATCCCGAAGAACGCGCTCCTCTGCGGCCGGGCTTCTGGCCGTCGGACCAGGCCTCTCTGACCCTGAATTGGGTCTGTTTCATGTCACGAAGGGGTGACAAGAAACTGAGGATCAGGTGGGAGTTCAGATTGCTGAGCTCCTGTTGTTTTTTATTGTCTTGAGATGGCTGTACTTGTAGCGTCCTATTTGTGGTGCTATTCCAATTTTTTAGCCATTGTAGTTAAAATTCCCTATGAATTCTTTGTATGGAAAGCAAGAAGCTTGCTAACATTTATTGATTGATGATATATTCATATCTATGGCCACATAGTATGTAAAATGGTTTCAAAACACAAGTACGGGCATAAACAGGTACTAGCACTAACTGAAAGATACTCCTTCAATATGCGAATAAACATAAACATATGGAACTATATGAATTATTTGTGCTATAAGATTACATCATAGTGATATTTCTTATTTTGGGCCATTGCTAATGTATGCATGTAGCATGTTCTATTGACTGTTGTGTTATGAGGCTCATGTGGTCCTTGTGGATGTGATGGTGGGATTAATCACATATTGTTAGTTAAGAAAGAGTTGTGGTTGCATATAATATCTGTTGGAGTCAAACATAGCATCATGGGTTAACCCTTTTAGACAAAGCGAGGCCGAAAAGTCTAAAGCTCTGTTCTTTTGAGCTGATCTGAACGGATGATCGGTTGAACGGCTGAAATGACTGAACTTCGAGAGCTTCTTGAGATAGTCTCGAGATTCGGATACATTTCATTTGACTTGCTTTTTAAAGCGTTAGAACCCACCTTCAAAACAACGAAAAAACGGACTCAAAAAACTCAAAACATATGTGTTTTCAAAACGTAGATAAGTCGTTAAGCTGTTAAGACGTTAAGCTGTTAAGCTGAAAAGAACTGAGCCTAAATGGGTGCTATGCATGCGTGGGTCAGCCCCGTAGGTGGGCTAGGCTCTAAGCGATTTTGGACAAGGGTGTTACATCTTTGTTGTCGCTAGCTCATCAAAGCTGTCGTCACAGCCTTTGCCGCCTCCTCTCTCTAGATCAAGACTTTGATGCTGTTGCTACTCTCTATGCTATCTCTCATGCTCATACAACATACTCCAGTTTGGGCCAATCTCTAGGCTTTGTTCTCACGGTGCATCTAACTTTATATCGGGGTGGATGATTTATTATGAAACATGATGTTTTCATCGTTTTTTGGGATGTTCTATTAGTTCTTTTGACATGTTTCAACGGTTCTTTTAACATATTTCAATACTGTCGAACTATGTTTCAATATGTTTCCATTACTTTTTGGTCATGTTCGTCATCTTTTTTTGTCATGTTTTATAGGTTTATTGACATGCCTAAACAGTTTTTTAGTTTTTTTAATGACTTCACGTTGCATTGTTCCAACAGACCCAATCAAATATTTCAGTAGTATATTTTATATGTTTCATTAGTAAAATTTATACGTTCGAAATAAGATCTTTAAGAGTATATTCTTGGTTACCTTATGTATAATCTCATTTCCCTATACTTGAACACGCGCTATATATTTATCAAAGGAAAGAAACGACGAGCTGATACATGACATTAAGGATTGATACGTACCCAGTGGCGGAGCCAGGGGGGGCTGGCAGGGGCCATGGCCCCCCCTAACCAAAATGCAAAGTTCCTATATGCACTAATTACACCGGTAATTACAGCACTAATACACAAGAACCTAATGCCATCAATACTCAAATTGGATTACATCGCTGTCTCTCACTCCCTAATTTCTAAATTAATAATAATGATTATCATCAAATTGGATGTTGATTTCATAAATTTTATGGTCGTATACCATTATGTTTTATCTTTCTGTCATGCTCTTTAATATATAAATTGATATATAAAGATACTCCCTCCATACTTCAAACAATAAAAGTTATTTTAGACTTGTCCTAAGCCAAAGTTTTAAAACACTTCCATACTATCATATTTTTATGGATTTTATAAATAAATTTCAATAGTAATTGATGATCAAAATTGTATTTCAAAGACTATGTCAATGTCAAAAACGACTATTACTTGAAGAAAGGAGGGAGTAGTAATTAGGTTTTATATTATTTTTTTCACCGAAGCAAATTAATGGATATTTGATTTTGTTTTGTATCATTCAATATATTTTACTATATTTAAGCATTCAAGCATACACATTTTGAGAACCAGATTGTATTGATATGAATTTTTAAGTTACTTGGCCCCCCTATGTTCAAATCCTGGCCCCGCCCCTGCCATGGTGGCCTACTTCTCCAGCCGGGGCCCCAGCCGCAACAACCCCTTCGTCCTGAAGCCAGACATCATGGCGCCGGGACTCAACGTCCTCGCCGCCGGGACGGACGAGGACCAACCTTTCGTCTTAAGTCTGGGACGTCAATGGCGACGCCCCACGTCAGCGGCGTGGCCGCTCTGGTGAAGAGTGTGCACCCGGAGTGGTCGCCGGCGGCCATTCGGTCGGCCATCATGACCACGGGCAACCGCTACGACAACGAGGGTGGGGTTGGGGTCATTCTGGACGAGCAACCACATGATACTTAAATGATTTCATATGATGAAATCATATGATACTTAAATGATACTCCCATGTATATATACCTGGATGGTGGGACTTATCATGCGAAACCAACTAGATGATATGTATAATTGGTTCGTATAACTTCGTATAATGTATGCTATACGAAGTTATTACGATTCTTCTTTCCTTCTCTGCATCACATTAAGGATAATAATCCATTCTTCTTTCCTTCTCGCGGACCGGGTACGTATCAATCATGGACGATGGAAAAGGGGGAGGTCCAGAACTCGCGGCCCCACATATTCTGACCCCATACGCAGCAGGACAGTACTGACCCACGATATTCCGTGCGCTCACATCACAACCTCTATATATTCATGCTCCTATATTATATACATCGTCTCACCATCGATCGAGATATCAGAGGTAGCTAGGGTGAGCAACAGTAATGGCGCCCGTCGTCCTGGAGACCCAAGTGCACTGCCTTGGCTGCGCGAGGAAGATCCGGGAATCCATCAAGAACTTGCGTGGTACGTACCCCGTGCATCCATATAGCTAGGTTTGATTAGGTTGATGACATCACATGAAACATGATGCATCTTGATCTTGGTCTTGCAGGGGTGGAGAGCGTGGTGGCATCGCCGGAGACGGGGTTGGTGGTGGTCGCCGGCACGGCCGACGCGGAGGCGCTCCGGTGTCGGATCGAGCAGAAGATAAGGCGGCCTGTCACCATCGTCAGCGGCGGCGGCGGCGGCAACAACAGCACGGCGGCGCAGGTCGGCGCGAGCTCGTCGTCGCCGGCGGCGGTGTGCCGGCACCGGAAGGAGGAGGCGGCGTGCCCGGTGTGCCTGTCGGAGTTGGCCGACGGCGAGGCGGTGCGGGTGCTGCTGGAGTGCATGCACTGCTTCCACGCCGACTGCATCAACACCTGGCTGCGCGGCGGCCACAGCAGCTGCCCGATGTGCCGCGCCGAGATCACCACCACCACCAGCTAGTACGGCATACGCGCAGAAATTTGATGGAGCTCTGCCGTTACAATCCAGTCCTAAAGCAATGGCCCTATGGCTGATTAATTTGGTCCATGAGTAACAAAACCATGTAGTATTAATTGGAACCCGTATTGTTAAATCTGGGTGTATGCAATCTGGCCATATATATTGGGGCAATTGTGTACTTCTTGCCTCTGTTCTAGAGTCTAATTATGAATTTGCCCTTATTTCTCCCACTTTGTGATTTTGCCCTTGATTTTTGAGAATGAAGCTACAGTTTGCCCTCCCTTCGTTACAATAGTTAACGGTGTTAACTCAACTGCAAATTTAATTATGATTTTATCCTTGATTTTCATACTTTGCGAATTTGCCCTCAAGTTTGGGAAACAAAATTGTCGCTTGCCCCTAATGTTAATACTCCATTAGTGCTAGCCAAATTAATCAATTCAAAAAATAAAAACAATAGACTCTAGACTAAAGGATTGAAATACCCTCGTACTATTTTTATCTAATCGGCTCAATACGAAACGTGCGACGGTTTGTAATCTAGAGAGCGGCTGGGCGGCCTCACGTGGCCAAGGATTTAAGGATACAGGGCGGCCTCGACGGGCAGGTGAGCAAAACATCCATCTTTGCATGCAGCATTGGTGTACGGTGTCTATGGCCATAGTGTAGATCTTGATATCCGAGCATTCAGTGATCATTCCATATATCATCAAATTCAATATAAGTTATACCAAAATATTGTCAGAATGCGGTTTTCAAATCATCAATATTTGAGTTGAAATAGGGGTAAAACACAAAATACTAATAAAATTAGGGGCAAATTTGTAAGGGTATAGATGTCTTTTTACAGCTGAGTTAACACCGTTAACTACTGTAAACAGAATGAGGGCAAATTATAGCTTTGTTTTTAAAAATTAAGGGCAAAATCACAAAGTGGAAAAAGTAAAGATAAAATCACAATTAGACCCCAAAATAAGAGCAAGAACACAATTGTTCCATATATATTTGTTCGGTTTTGCTGAACCAGACGATTGAGCCTCACCACGCGCACACCGATGAGTGGGTCCGATGGATATGCGCACGTGGGCAGTCGCGGTTGGAGGCGCTCCCATATTTGTTTCGCTACTGTAGTTTCGAGCTTGCATGCATGCATATATACCGTATACGTTTCGCAAGGATGAACTAGGCAGTGTGCATGCATGTGGACGAACTACACTAATCTGCATGCATGTACACACGGGCGGATCCACCACTAGGGCTGGTGGGGCCGCTGCCCAGGCTTGAATTTGGATGTTAGCCTAATACATACCCTTGATTCTATATAAAGAAGTCAATACTACAAACCTAAAACAACAATATCTCTAGCGTAGTTGGCTAGGCTGGAATGCTAGCTTTCCTGAGGTGTTTAGTTCGATTCTCATGCGCCTTTTTTGTTTCTAGCCTTCTACATCCATCCACTTATAAATAGAACATGTGGATTTGATTTTTTTTTTTCATCCAGTTTTAAATGAAAAAGTCTTCGAGTATAAGAGAAGCATCACTTACAATAACAGTTTGATTTAATATTCTAATAAGCATATTGTTTTAAATAGGTATTTTACCGTAATTAGACGGTTTTAAAATATGATGACCTGACATGTTCTCCCAAAAGCTTTTGAATACGACTTTGAGGTTGAAAACCACACACAATAGAAATTGTTTGCCTTCCAGAAGTATATCTAAGTTATACAAATAGATATTATGTTAATTCGATGACGATTCTTAGGGTTAAGTTCGCCCAGGCTTGATTTTAATCCTGCGTCCGCCACTGCATGTACATGCACTGTGGGTGGTACGAGGACACGATGTGTTCGATCCGGCGCAATACTGCACGCGCGTTGTCTGATGCTCGATTATCTATAATAAAGCCAAGCCTCGATGGTGGGGTCTGTCTTACAAAACTAACCATGGATGATATGATAACTCGATGATGGTCGTACACATGATGAAACCACATGATACTTAAATGATTTCATGTATACCTCCATGGTGGAGGCTATCTTACGAAACCAATTAGATGATATCATACCTTAATGGTGGTGGCACTTGCACACATGATGAAACCACATGATACTTAAATGATATCATGTATACCTGGATGGTGGGACTTATAATGCGAAACCAACTAGATGATATGTATAATTGGTGGTGGCACACATGATGAAAGCACATGATGTAATACTGTTTCTCACGAGCAGCCAATATTTTTATGTTTCTCTTCAAATATTGTTGGATTAACACTTTTAACAAACATATTGCTCTTTAATATGTAGAGTTTTCTCAGCATCCGATTTTGTGTGAGAGCATGACCAGTAAGTTTTCTAAATTTTGATCTCTATACGTCATCTCTAAAACACCATTTAGTCCCTATATTTTCATATTTTACACCAAAGTCTTTATTAATTCTCAAAAAGATTTAGAGATCAGACAGAAGGTCTCTAAATATGGGGACTGGTGGTTTGCTAGGTGGAGTAAAATAGTTAGATCTGTGCAAGACTGCAAGGTAGTCCTTCCGATAAAAATAATAAATAATTATTTTTTTTAAAGAATGAACCATGCGCTTGCCTCCAGCGTCTGCACCTATGGGCCATGCAAATCTTTTTTTTTTTTTGAGGGAAGGGCAAAAGGATTGCCTTTACTTGATTAGAAAAAGGAGGGCCAGAGGCCAAAATTACAGAGCTGTATAAAAGGGGAGGGAAAAAAGAAGACGCCTCCCCCCCCAGGCGTAAAACGGAAGAGTTAACTAATTACAAAACTGGCCCCTGCCGCCTCCCAGAGGCGCAGGTCATCAATAAGAGAGGCCAAGAAAAGCGACAACGGCCGGTCGCCGCCGCGGAAAATGCGATTGTTCCGTTCTAACCAAATGTGCCATAAGGTTGCGAGAGCGGCCGAGGCGGTACCACTGACCAACTGCCCTTGAATGTCCAGCCTCCACCACGAGGGGAGGCAGTCTTGGTGAGACCAGGTTGAGGGGCAGAGCCTTGGCGAACGCAGCTTGACAGAGATATGAGTCCACGCCTGGTTGAAGAAAGTGCAAGTGAGAAAGAGGTGATCCGGGGTCTCCAAGTTTCTTTGGCAAAGCGGACAGAAGTAGTTGTTGGGGATCCCTTTCCTCAGAAGAGAGTCAGCTGTGAAAATCTTCCGCTGAAGGAGCAACCACCCGAAGAATTTGCATTTGGAGGGAGCCCACTGCTTCCACAAGCGATGATTATCCGAAACAGTTCGCCCGATAAACTGCAGGCGGTAAGCAGAGGCCACGGAGTAGTCCCCGGAGGTGGTGAGGCGCCAGACGGCACGGTCCGGTTCGTGCTGACGGGGCGCGATCTGCTGAAGACGCTGGAGTAGGGTAAGCAGCTCGGCAGCCATGGAAGGAAGAAAATTTCACCGGAGATCAGACAGCCAGTTCCAACTGAGGAGCGCCTGAGCAACAGATCTGTTTTTCCTGGTAGAGGCGACGAAAAGTCGTGGGGTAATATCCCGCGGCTTTTGCCCATCAAGCCAGGCATCCGACCAGAAGGAAAAGGAGCTGCCATTCCCAAGCACCAAGGTGGTAGCTGCCCGAAAAAGATCGTTGTCCGCGGGCCCAATTGGTGGGGGGGCGTCGGCCCAGGTGTGAGAGGGGCTGGACCTTCGAAGCCAGAGCCAGCTGAGGCGAAGCGCCCGAGCGAAGTAATGGAGGTCCAGGACACCTAGCCCACCATACCTCTGCGGGGGGCACACAATCTTCCAATTGACTCGGCAGTGGCCCCCACTAGCTGAAGCGGAACCCCGCCATAGCCAAGCGCGAGGAATCTTGTCAATCTTCGAGATGACCGAACGAGGAGGCACGATCACCGAAAGCAGATAAGACGGCATGGCCGAGAGGACCGATTTGAGGAGAGTTAGCCTCCCCCCCTTGGACATCATAGATCCCCGCCAGCCGCTTAGTCTCCCGGCGACTTTGTCGATAAGTGGCTGGAAATGAACATGTTTGAGCTTCCGGAGAGCGAGGGGCAACCCTAAGTACGTTAGGGGAAAATCGACCCGCCTGGCCGGAAGAGCGGCAAGCACGACATCCAATTCTATGCCCTCACAGCGAATGGGCACCACCTGACTCTTGGAGAAGTTGGTGCGGAGGCCGGTAATATCGCCAAAACACTTGAGAATAGATGCCAGAGCAGCGACCTCCTCCTTGACGGGTGCGATGAAAATGGCAGCGTCGTCAGCATACAGAGAAACTCTGAGATTAGCTGGCACACCTCTGAGAGCGGAGAGCACGCCCTGGCTGGTAGCAAGGGCTAAAATTTTGTGTAGAGGCTCGATGGTGAGGTTGAACAGGAAGGGAGACAAGGAGTCACCCTGGCGAAGCCCACCACGGTGGAGAATATGATTTCCAGGAAAGCCATTGAGGAGTATTTGTGAAGAAGAAGAGGCCAGGACGTTGGCCACCCAGCTCCTCCAAAGATTTCCAAACCCGCGAGCACAAAGGTTATCGAGGAGGTAAGCCCAAGAGACCGAGTCGAAGGCCTTTTCAATATCAAGCTTGAACAGGAGGGCTGGGGTGCGGGAACGGTGGAGAAGCTTAGCCCGTCCCTGAACGAAAAGGAAGTTATCCTGTATGTGCCGTTTCTTTATGAAGGCGCTTTGGCAAGGCGAGATCAGGTCGCCGATGTAACTGGCCAACCTATTAGCGAGGATCTTGGAGAAAAGCTTGCCAAAGCTATGGATTAAACTGATTGGTCGGTAGTCGGAGGCGGAGGAGGGGTTATTGTGCTTTGGGAGAAGTACAACACTGGCAGAGTTCATGCCTGCCGGCAGGCGGTGTTTGTTGGAGAAAAGGCATTGCAAGGCCGCGAGGAGGTCTGGGTGAATTATATCCCAGGCTAACTTGTAGAAGGCCCAAGTGAAACCATCCGGACCCGGTGCTTTGTCGGACGGCATACCCATTACGGCTTCGCGGAGTTCTTCGAGAGAGAGCGGCTCCTCAAGTGAGCCGAGGTCGATGATTGGGAGCCCGATTGAACCCCAGTTGAAATTGTGGGGGGGTGGATGCAGGAGTTGAGCCGTCACCGAGAATGTTGGTGAAGTGTTGGTGAAGCGCTGAGGCCATATCATCGTGGCCAGTGATGACGCCCGAGGCGGAGTGAAGGGAATGAATAAAATTTCTTCGTCTGCGCGAGTTGGCCCGAAGATGGAAATACTTTGTGTTGGCATCTCCTGAAAAAGGTAAATCTAAGTCGACTGTTAAATAGACTTTCCCTTAATTATTATGGCCAAAGTGCACGGGGAATGGGGTTCCGGGTGGACCAAAACAATTAAGGATGCACGTACTCGACGATCTCCCAAGGGCACATACACAATAATCTAGGGTATATTTCAACTATGTAATTTCACGTTAGTTTGACAAGAGAACAAATAAAGATAACACCATGCCCTAAGTGGTGTATCCAAGTGAAACTCTAGGGTATGTTCGAGGTGACTGAGCTAAATAAATAAATTAGCTAAAGTTAGTTGTATGTGTGACTGAATCTATGGATAAAATTAGAGCATCTCTAGCAGGTTCCCTAAAACACTATTGCGGACAGTCTCAGCCTCTATACGCATCCAGCAGGGTCTCTATCCGTCTCTCTAAATTTAGAGACTCTCTCAAGAGAATCTCTATATCTTTTTAGGGATAGAGATTTTACTGGAGATGATGGAAATATAGGAAACAAATAGTGATTTAGAGAGAGAACGAAAAATAGAGATCCTGCTGGCAATGCTCTTAATAGCGGAACGAATAAGATTTAACCACTTTAAATATGTTAATTGGTTATTCCTAGATTTAGGGTTTTAGGGTGGTACACATGTAGATGTTACGTGTTGGTGTACCTATAGATCAGTGGAGTTGGTGCAGAGGTTGGGAATAAATGTGCTCATCTACCTCTAGCCATGGCCTATGAGCATATAGTTTAGCCTATACTTTCTTGATCAAGAACTACAGTGGTGATGGACATGGGCGGTGTGGGGTGGGCATGGTAGGGCTGGTCATGTTGGAGTGCATTGATTAGCTAGACAGGTACTTGTACCTGTTGTACTGAGAAAAAGAAAATGGAAGGAAGAGTGAGAGTGCTGGTGAGAGAGAGATGCAGATTAGCAGCTAGCAGAGAAGAAGGTTCATGGAAGAAGAAAGGCTGGAGCCTGGAGGGCTCTATCGGTCTCCTCTTGGGTAGGTGAGGAGCTGCCCCACATGGAATTCAATGGCCGGCCGCTTGGGGGTTGTGATTGCATAAACCGTTTGTGAACTGTCCCTAGCTACGGTCATGGGCGAGCAATCTTGGGTTCGTGTTTCTAGGACGGTGGCGCCCGTCGCGATGTGCTCTCCTCGTGCTTGTGCCCACACGAACGCAAGTGCCGATTAAACGAGAGCCGATTTTCTACGGAGGTGTGGTCACTGCATTGGCGTCCGTGGAATTTAGCCGTGGCCTTTTTCTTGTCGGTTCAAAAATTGCTGAAAATTTTTAATCCGAAAGTGGTCATGATCTCTATCGCGGCTTTAGAGAGTTCAAAAGATCATGAAATTTTTTTTAGAAACTACAAAAAACCATCTAAAACCCTACAAAATTAACTAAAAGGCATTACATTGTTTGGTTTGTACAAAAATAACAAGCTAATTTTTAACTTAGTCTAATCTAATCTAATCTAATCTAAAAAGAACAAGGCCTATGAGATCCATCATACTACTTTTTTTTTAAAAAAAATAAAATTCAAGTTATGTTGTGTGGTCGGTCCTTCTTCCAAATTTTCCTCTCCTCCTCTATTATGGCCTTGTTTGTTTCAGATTAAATTAAATTAAATTAAATAAAAATTTATTATTTTTGTATAAGCCAAATGATGTAATGTTTTGTAGTCACTCTTATGGGGTTTTAAATAGTACTTCTTAAAGTTTGTAAAATATTTTTTTCATAATTTTTTGAACTCGTTAAAACGTATTTTAAGGGGGTCACAAATTTGCTACAGTAAAACGCAACTCTACATTAATCTGAAACAAACCAGGCCTATATATCTCTCCTCAGGCTTGGCCGGTCGGTAGACCCTCATGCGCCCTATCACCGGTGATCATTTCTTGTGGTTGTGACCACTAGGTCAATCTCTGAAGCTGCCTTGGCCATCTTATAGCGGCACGATGGAACAACCGGCGACTTGGCCCTAGGCATCCATGCATGGCGGTGGCTCAAAGCAGTCGATCACTTACGCAATATATAAATTTCTAACATAAAATTTCAATAACTAGAATATGAAGTAATTTTAATCTTTTTTATTTTTGTTGTGACGAATGTT
The DNA here is from genome assembly GCA_005191435.1 of Raddia distichophylla. Lineage (NCBI taxonomy): Eukaryota > Viridiplantae > Streptophyta > Magnoliopsida > Poales > Poaceae > Raddia > Raddia distichophylla. The sequence goes on from SPJY01013647.1 coordinate 3,358,105, forward strand.
TTGGGCAAATTTCTGTGGAATAAATTGATATGCAAAATTTTGTAAAACACTAAAAGCACTGTATAATTAATAATATTGTAAATTTAGTAATTTTTATGAAATTTACATTATGTTCAAACAAGAAATCATTTTTTTGAGAAAAGGGCAGGAGAACTGCTTTGAATTGAATAAAAGGGGGAAGTATATGGTGGGGGAGTTAAAGGCCCCTCCCCCGTGGGCCCATCAAAACTAACTAATTACAAAAGGGGCTCCTGCGGCCTCCCAGAAGCGCAGGTCATCAAACAACAAGTTAAGGAAGACGGAGGCTGGCCTAGCATTCTGGTGGAAGATTCGGTTGTTGCACTCAAGCCAAATCCCCGCCAAATTGTGGCGGTGGTGGCTGAGAGGACACCGCGGGAGGACTGCCCTGAAGGATGTCCATTGACCACCAGTTCGCGAGGCAGCTAGTCTGAGTCCAGCCCGAGGGGTCAAGGCGCGGAGCATTTAGCAGGGTTGCCACACGAGTCCAGACGAAGGAGCTGAAATCACAATGCAGGAAAAGATGCTCGGGAAGTTGCGCCTCCAAAGGGGGCAGAAGTAGTCTTTTGGTAGTTGGCGACGGAGCAGGGCATCAGCTGCCAAGATCCTTTTGTGCAGTAGTGTCCAGAGAAAGAATTTGCACTTGGACGACGCCCAAAACTTCCAGACCTGCTGCAAAGCCGGCTTGGCCACGCGACCCACGAACTGGAGCAGCTAAGCCGATTTGACAGAGAAACTGCCGTCTGCGGTGAAGCACGCCAGGGTAGCTGATCGGGCTCGTCAGGAGAGAGTTACACTAGGGCAACTTGCCGGAGGAGTGAAATGAGATCGGGGATCATCTGCAGGGTGAGGTTGCGCCTTAGGTTCGAGATCTAGGTGTTGTTTGTCGTGGCATCGAGCACCGATCTATTCTTCTGTAAGGAAGAAGCATTACGGCATATGCCACCAAGGATGGTATCTGTACGCTAGTTCTAGTCATGAACCAAACATTGCTAGCCAACCATGTAGAGCACAAGAGGGTAGAACATATATAACCAAGAAAATAATAGTAATACTTATCAAGCAGAAGTGTACAGAACAGAACCGAACAAATGCAGATGATGCCAGCCAGTCTTTCGCAGGAATAAACCTCAAATTAAATAAATGACGCTTTTTTGCTGTTAGCCGATCGATCAATATGACAATTCGCTTCGATTTGACGGCTCAGACAAACAGCTAGCTGCTAGCCTAATTAAAGCACCGACCATCCAGAGATTTATCGAACGAAAGAAGTGACAAGATTATCTAAGTTAAACGATGCATGCATGGCCAGTACATGCACGTTCGTACTTGACGTACAGCGCAACGCAATGGCACAGAATAAAAATTTGACGAGCATGCAACCATTGATTATCTAATCTCATGCAAGGGTGTAGGACAAAGGCATTGCTCCCTGGAATGGGATAGATGCAGTTGCTTAGGCCTGCAACTATGGCTAATTGTCTCCTAAAATGCTTACTGCAATGCAGGCTTATTGTGGGAGTGCAAATGTGAAGAGTATATTGGGCTGTTTGGTTGCCTGCATCCAACCCAGCTTGGCTCGTGGGATGCAGGCTCTTGCTGTTTGGTCACCCGAATTCACTGTAGCAGCCAGGCTGAGGTGATGCCAAAACACTGTAGCTACAGAAAATGATCTCTGTGTCGGCGGCCGCAAAAAGCAATGTCGACGGCCAGACTCCCGACGACAGGCTTTGTCGGCGGCCAAATACATTGCCGACGACAGAACCAGCATCAAGCCACTAGTGACATCGGCCAAGGGAGGGCCGACGACACTGCCTGCCCTGCCGAAAGCACGATTTCGGATTTTTGAATTTTTGTTCCCGATAAAAGGGTTTTGTCCGCGGCAGAACAAGTTGTGTCGTCGGCTCTAACCCAGACGACAGGCCGTGGCCACCAGTGACGTCGGCCAAGCTTGGGCTGACGACACTACCTGCCCTGCCGAGAGCACGTTTCCGGATTTTTGAATTTCAGTTCCCGCCAAAAGAGTTTTGTCGGTGGCCGAAAAAGCTCTGTCAACGGCTGTAACCCTGACGAAAGCCTGTACGGCGTGCTAATTGGCCAGAGAAGGGAACGGTGGGAGGAGCTGTGTCGGCCGAAGGACGAATGACCTATAAAACATGTGGTTTAATCGTAATGAGCAAGGTGACCCGCGCATTTGCGTGGTTAGATTTGTGTAAAGATATAGATAATATATCAGATTAGATTTAGAGTTTATCTCTAATATATAGATCAGCTTTAGTAGTTTGTTATAGGTTAATATTGACCGCTAGATTTACATAATAATATCCATATTCAACGATGTAGATTTTTTTTCTATGATTAACGTCGTGATAATTTCTACTATTTTTCGATTAACGTGGGAATTTCTA
>SPJY01013647.1:3377576-3403669 GCA_005191435.1 Raddia distichophylla
GGACAGTGTTGTGCTTCAGCCAAGGTATAATATTATTAGGTTTCATCTTGATACAATTCTCTCGTTTCCTAGGATCCTAGGCCCATGTGCTTTCGATGCCATGGTGAGTCACCTAAGTGGTACGTGTGCAAGTTATTAGCCATAGCAACATCTAGATGGAGCATGACAAAGACCGAACACATCCACGTCTCGCCCCTCCATACCTCGATTGTCCTATCACCGACACAAGCTGATCATCCATGATTCGGTTGCATTATTTGTATAAAAAGTATGTCTATACATAGATATTTTAGTAATCCACACAATGAATAATGACTATTAGATATATTCTTTTATAACAATTTTAAGAACTACATAGAATATAGATATTTTAGGAGATATTTGTATACGGATGAACTAGATTTTACAATGTGGCAATAATCCAATATTGTTAACACATTTATAAATTGATGTGCTTTAGAGTATCTTTTATAAGTCTGTGAATGACCATGTATATATAGGTTAAGTACATGGTCAATGTGCTTGAGAAAAGGAGTAGGCTAGATACAAAAGATCTATAAATATTTTGTTATATAATTAAATCTATATTATAGTAGTCATTTGTAATAATGAGTCTCCCAATCAAGCCATGTCATTTACAGATGTTTAGTTCATTATTAATTGATGATTCGCTAGCTAAGAGAATAGTTCTTAAATACAAAAATATTTAATATTTAATGTATTAAGTAATTAGAAATTAAAATATAAAATTAAATTTAAAATGACATATTTTAATCTCGCCCTAGGGCCCTTAAAACATTAGGAACGGCCCTGATTCCCTGTCTCCAATTCCTAGTGGCCACATATAGTATAAGTATTATCCTTATTCTTCTGAACACTTCCCTATTAAATAAAGATTATGTGAGAAAAATATGAGAAAAATAATGTTCAACATGTATTTGCACTAGCACAAATATTATAAGGTGCATCTACACTAGGCTAGCACCGGCAGCATAGGATGTCCATCCCATATCTTTAGTGTAGGTTAACACAAATATGTAACATTACATAGCAATATTTAAGTTACATAACAATAAGTGTAACCTTTACCTTCCACCTGTGCAGATACCACGGTCTTATTTCCTCAACTTGGTCACCAGCCATTAAACGTTTTATATTAGCAATTACATCTTTTGGATTAAAAGATGGTACCTTTGTGCTAAACCCACTACCAATACCATCACAGCCATTAATTAGAACCATGGGAATAATGGGCGCATACCTACAAAAATAATACATATAATTCACTATTTCTGTTTATAATGCATAATATTTAATATTTCTTATATCATTACAAGTATATAAACATATAGAACATTACCATTCTGGTTCTACATGTTCCCCATTGTGAATGAGACGTGGAAGAAGTTTATTATCTTCCTTTGGGAAAATAAGACGTGATATTGGAGAAATGTCTGTCATGGCGTAGTTGGGATTTATCTAAAGAAAAATAGAAAAAACAGAGGTGTAAGAAGATTATCTTCCCTATGTAATAGGTGAAATAAATGTGAGTCATTAAGTACCTAGATTTGTTTCACTAATACTTACCCTATTTTCATATCCTGGTGCTTTAAGCAAGTTTATATTCCAAAGACGAGCCATTTGCATGATTATATCTGAAAGAGTTGATCCCCGATGATGATAGAAGGAATTCTTTGAAACCAACCCTGCTAAGTCAGAAACCCTTCTTGTTTGTCCAGACTGTTCATCTTTCTTAAGAAAGAAATACATAACCTTTCTTTGTGATGGTTTTAAGCCATCAATTAGTGAAGGTAGCGATCTTTTATTATTTTGTATGAAGTACAAGATCATCTCTCTTCTTAGGAAATCACCGTAGGTGACTATTTGACTAGAATATGAACTTCTACCTCTCATCTTCAATTTTGATTTAGAAAATTAGTTCAAAATCCACAAACTTATTGGCAATATTTATATAGACAAAGACAATTCATATGAACCTAGGTTAGATCCCTACTAACGGCACCAATTACTTGATGTGCTAAGTATCAGAAGATCAAGCTTAAGTAAATAAGTTCATCAAAATAGTGGAAAGAAATAAACTGAAACAAAATGGTAACTAAAAGAAGGGCCAAAGGGAAAGAGAGCCAACAACTAATGACTGGTAGAAAGGAGAAAAGGGTAGCAAAGAAAAAGGAAAGCAATGAGAAAGATATAAAAGAGATAAGAGATGATAAGAGAATGTAGGAGCAATTAAAGAAGGGCAAGAAAGAAATATATGCCATCCTTAATGATGGCTGGCATTTATTTGAACAAGTGCAAACTGTACGGCACATAGGCCTCACCATGTCATATTCAGAAATCCACGATTTTCTTTCATTAGCCAAACTTTGGTCAAATGCTATATCAATATAATTAGCATCAATTTCACCACTCCAGACAAAATATCTTTTGTATTTTTGAATTTCTTTAAAGTATTGTGATACATCTAGCTGAAGATTTGATGCCAAGCCCTGCAAGAAAATAAATAAGGATAAGAGAAAGAGAAATAAAGAAAATGAATATACAAAATATCAACATTTAGAAGGATTAAGAGAGAGAATACTTTGTAGTAGTTGACACACCATTCACTTGGTACAATGGTAGTTTTCCACCTCTCATAGTCATTTAACAATTTAAATGATTCAATCTTGTCTGTCTTCTTATTTGTGGCCTAGTCAACCAATTAATATTAGAATTGTTGAAACGTATAAATTTATAAAAAGTTGTCTAAAAAGAAAGTTACCTTAACAAGGTTGGTAGTGAAATCTGATATGAAGAAAGGGATTTTAAGTAGATTGGGACATAAACAATAGAACATATTGATAATCAACCCTTTTATGTGGGCACCATCACAATCCTAAAAGAAATTTAAACGTTAAAAAGATGAATTGCAAGATAAATTGCAATAAATCGATAACATTTGTATAGTAACATACCTGATCTGTCATCATCATAATACGACAACATCGAAGATTTTTTACATCATCATCACTACAGGAATATCCACAGAAATCCGTTTTACAATTTGTTGGATCCACTGTCAACTTCAATTTCAAACCTAGAGCACTGAATATGTCTTGAATTTGTTTATTGTTAAGCATTAAATCCTGATTCTTTCCAGTCACATTAAGTATTTTGCCACTAAGTGGGTATACACCGTATTTATCTCTCCCAAGAATATTTGCGATACCACTAGTCTGTAGGAAAAAAATGTGTAAGTTATCTATCATAGAAAGCATAAACATTACAAAAGAATCTTAATCTTATTGCAAACATAAACATTACAAAAGAATCTTAATCTTACTGCAAACTCCTTTGCAAAATCTCCTTCTGTTATTATCAAAGTGCAATGTGTAGAATTATTCCCAGCAAAATATGCATCCTCTAATTCATCTTTTTTTGCATGATCTAAATTACGATGCTTACGTATCTTATTGATACGTCCTAAAATCACCTTTCTAGAGTCTTCCCTGATATCAATCAAAGGTAGATAGTTAAAGGTTGATATCAAGGGTTACTTAAAGGTTGATATACACAATACCCCATAAATTCCTTACATTGTTACACGGAGATCCATTCCTTTACATCTCAGTAGTTCATTCAATTGTGGATAGATCTCTAACTCTTTTTGTGGTACTGCCTTCAGAAAATCTTTAACTTTCCATCCTAGCCTGAATTTGCACAACATAGAGAGAGATTTCAATCAGCAAGCAATAATTAAGATAAAAGCAGCAAGCAAAAATTAAGATAAAAGTTGATAGTTACTTAAACAGCTAGCACAAACCTATTTTGGTGAATATGTGCACAAACTCACAATCATCCGCGGCCCAAATAAGAGGTCGGAGTTCCACCATCCCACTTTTGCACTTTGTCATGTTATTAGTCATGGGGCATTTAGAGTTTGTGTACATGTTCACCAAAATAGGTTTGTGCACCTGATATTTCCTCAAGCTATTTCCTCAAGAAACCAAGCATCACAGTAACTCATGTTGTTTCCTATTAATACCATACAATTAACAATTAAGTTTGTGTGGATACCTGTAGTTTCTATCATCAAAAGCAGGGGCAGGTGAACGCTGTAGCATATCTAAAATCAATGTCAGGAATTTTTGAGGCATCATTATGGATGCTTGCGCAGCAATGTGAAACGCATTATCACCATCATCATTCTGCACAATCGTTAAAATGACATCATAATTTTAAACTGAAATAGCATGTAAATAAAATAACTTCTTAAATAATTAAAAACACCAATAATTTTCACAATAACAACTTTTAACTATACAAGTCCCTTAACATACCCCAAATCAATTTCAATACATCCCAAACTTTTCATGTAATCCATAGTACAAAAGAACTAACCCACAACACAAGATAAGTTTCCTTTATAGAGGTACAATTTGTTTTCCTTCCAATAGCACAAAATGACCTGTATCGCATAATGAGCTGGACTTCAATACTATCAAAAATATATTAGTTCGGTTCCATAGCATTTTTTCCTTACACGATTGTACGAGCGTCTCTGGAAAGAAGCTCTTCAGACTCCAGCAAATACAACCCTCGCAGGAGTAGGACTATTACCCGCATCGGGGGTCCGAACCTGGGTAAATCTGGTGTCTCCCTGCGAGCCTGAGATCGAGTGAGCGAGCGGCGAAAATTTCCTTTGACCGAACTACGAATCTCCCCACAAGACAAAATCTGTCTGGTTTAGAACACCGACAAATATCTCCACCAACCACTACCGGGTTTCCTTGTCTTGTAGTCTTGACCCACCAAGCTTTATCCGCGACCGTCACCTCCATGCAGGGGCGGATCCAGCATGGGTGCACCGTGTGCCCGAGCACCCCCTAAAATTTGAAAACACGAAGACCCCCCTATGTAGTATTGGGCCAAATTCGATCTCTTCTCTTAGTCTCTCACTCACACTCAGTCCAGCGCCCCAGCTAGGAGCCCGCCTCTCACTCCAATCTCCCTCCTCAGCCCGTCAGCCGGCTAGGGTTAGGCCTCTCGATCTCCCACTCTCCCTCCCTCACTGCCTCAAAGACGGCCAGGGCCAGACGGGCACACCGCCGACGCCGGCGAGGGGTCGCGTGAGGTCGTCGGCAGGGAGAAGTGCGGCGGCGCGGCTGGCGTGCCGCGTGCGCGTGGCGGGTGGTCGGCGGGGCCTCGGGGGAGTGGTTGGTTCGTGCCTCCGTGGGGCATGGGGGTCCTGGGGGTGCGGCGGCGCCGCGGCGGGCGGCGGCGGGCTCGGCTCCTCTCCAGCTCTCCTCTCCTCTGAGTGCTCCTGCCCAGTGCCCTGCGGTCTGCCTCCTCCTCCTCCTCCTCACTCCTGTGAATGTGGTTTGTGATTTTGTGACCTGTGAAATGTGAATGCTGAATGTGAGATAGACATGTCAATTTGTGATCTGTAAAATATGATTTGTGTTGTATTTTTGTAAATTGAACAGGACATCCAACATTATGAAGAGGAATAGGGATATTTATTCCTATTTTGATGGTTCCGCAAAGCCAAAGACCGTTGATCCTTCTCCATCCCCGGCTGCAACTCCGGCTCCGGTTGAAGAGACACAAGAGCAAATTGAGGAAGCGCAAGTGGAGGCAAGATCTTAGAAACTTTATATTATGTTATGTTATGTTATGTTACTATTGTGGAACTTAGAAACTCGCCATGCATTTGACTATTTGTGCCAATGCTACATTAATTTCTACGTTGATTTGTGCTATATGTGTCTATTGCCAAGTGCGCAAAAAAAATTTATATAAGCCGTGCACCCCTAGTTTTGAAATCCTGGATCCGCCACTGCCTCCATGTCGGGTCCGTGCTTGCTTGCAACGCATCAAAACGTGTCCGCCAAGTCTCCTCCACATGTCCCAAGTTTCCGATCCGTCCACCCAAGAATCCGATGCAACGATACTCCCATCGCCACCGGTCTCAGCCATGGCACGACCTCCCGAAAACTGCAAAACACGTGAAGCCAAGACAAGCAAACACAAGTACAAGATCTAGAAATGATAGTGTGACGGCTCCCCAACGAACCATGTCGGGCAACACCGTCGTAGCCTAGCGAGATGCGCTTATCTCGAGAGCTACCCTGCTGGAACTTATCCGTACAGGAAAACATGTACATCATACACCAATACTTGCAGCGGAAACATAAATACATAACTAGATTATTACAACAAGAGCCTGCCACCAGGAGAGCTCAAATACTTACAACATCAGTCCACAAAACAAGTTCCAACAGTTTTCCCAAGATCCATCTATCAAGATCGGAGGCCACAAACCCAAAAGCATATTCGGCCAACACTACACGAAAGCAGAAATCCACTTCCAGAACAAACAGAGGAAGATTCCAAATACGCATCCGGCGATCACAGCTAGGAGCTGGTCTCGCGGATCCCTAGTCTTCGGGATGACCACCATCAGGGACTTCATCTGTAGGAGCTTGATCTCCATCCTCATGGCATGCTCACCATAGTTATCTGAATAAACCAACGACACCATGAGGGACTTCATTTGTAGGAGCTTGATCTCCATCCTCATGACATGCATAGTCACCATAGTTATCTGCAAGACACCCTCTACCTATTAATGCTTACTAAAGTTATCAAAGGTGAGGTAGGGGTTCAATACTCTCAAGAGCAAATTAATTATAGAAGAGTGAGATTAGTTGTTATCCTTAAGAAGCAGATTTTATATATATATAGTTTCGCAACAATGTTTATACTTCCAACCAACACCTCTAGTTGCCACGCAAACTAGACCCATACCAATCTTCTCTTCCTTTACACCACCATCCGTTATCGTGCCCAAGAGGTGTCGACTGGTGACTAACTGGGGGTCATCGCCGGCAATGAATTTGTACGAGGAGACGCTAATCAAAATCTAAGCCAGATGGTAACATAAGACAGGGTTATACAGGTTCAGGCCCTCAACGGACGAGGTAATACCTACTTCCTGTGTTCTGAGATTATATGGTGGATCAAGATACGGGATGCAAGATGATGCTATATGTTGTCTATTCTCTCCTCTCAATGGCCTCTACCCCCTCCCTTTATATAGTGTAGGGGGAGATAGAGTTACAGGATAGCACGTGGTATACGATAGCTAATTCTGTTATGCTGTTACATGTCATGCATGTGTTGATCTCATAATTACATGGAGCTAGATTAGATCCTCGGGAACTTCCTTGGAGCTTAAGGCACACGTAGCCTTAGTGGTATTTATCCGCAACCGGCCGACTTGGATCGCCCCCTATTTGCTCCCTTATGGGCCTTCTAGAGGATACCCGGGGCCCATATAGTCCACAGTAGCCCCCGAGTGCTTTACGATCGAATCAGATGTCCGGCCGACTGGTCTCTCCAATAACTCCTGTAATCTGAAAAGAAATTGTACAGAACTCAAGAAATCTTAAGTTTTTGGTGTTGAAGCAACGTCTGGATTGGTAGTACCAAACTCCAGCTTACCCGGCCTATTGGGCACATCACCTCAACAGATGCATTCAGCTACTTGGCATCCACTCTTGCAATACAAAAGCAGCAAATGGCCCATCATGGGGCATGCCTTAAGCCACGCCATTACAACTTCTGTCTTGCAGCATGCCGTAATTCAGCATTGCAAAGGATATCAGCATCGGGCGCCTGGCCGCACCTTTCAGCCGGGTGGTACCCGTCCCAACCGGAGGAGGGATCAGCATAGGCCCCTTGGGGCGTACCGATTGGACGCAATTTTGCCGAGAAGTATTTGTACCCGGGTAGCGGTGTACAACTGGCGACCTTATAAAGGCATACCTCACCTCCGAAGTTGGACCCAAATTTCACCAACACCCAACCTCGAGCATGCGAAGTTGGCTAGTGACCCAGCATGGGGTATGCCGTGAAATATTTTTTGTTTTGGCGCTTCCGGTCATATGCCCTCCATGGTGTACCGAAGCCCAATTAGGCTCGATTTTAGCACATTGCCACCGTCAGTGACGTGTTAAGAAAGCCTGTTAAGGGGATTGCCCTTTGCAGTTTTAGCCCAAGCCCAATTAGGGGGTAGGCGAAGCGTTTTCGTGCCCTTTTCTCACACAGCCGGAACGACAGGTGTTTCCGTCGAAAACCGCATCTGTAGCCACTTCCGTCCCATCGTCATGATGGTCTTACTGTGCTTGAAACGGATTACAAGGCATGCCCTTTGAACTTCTCTTGTGTATAAAAGAAATCCCAGGGGCTGAGTACTACTTCACCACCGGCTTTCGAGTTTTCGAGTCTTCCTCTTTTCGCAGCGAAACCCAGAGACCTCCGCCTTCCTCTTTCTCGAAGGCAATGGCGAATTTGGGGGCTGACCCTTGGGCAACTGCTTGCGCTGAGGAGCAAGCCCGCGCCGCCACCGCTACGGCCGCTGAGTGGGCGCGATGGCGGAAGGACTACGCGGAAGGGATCGCCCAGGGTGCCATTAGGGTTCTGGTCGCCGGCCACCCGCAACTCTTCCGGGTTCGCACCCCCCTCAAAGATACGCTTGTCCTTTCCATCCTCGATGTGAAGTGGCCGTCGAAGGAGTGATTTTTTTTCTTTTGCTCCTCCGCGAGCCAGCGACGAGCCTTAGCTCGATGTGCTGAGCCGCAGAGAAATGAAATTAGGCCTGAGCGCCTTTTAATGAATATCTTTTGGACATCCAAATGTATCTCTCTTCACTTCAATCCCGAATCTACGACGCCGCTTCCTTTTGATTTCATCTCGAATCCGCAACACCGCTTCATCCGAGTAGTTAGGACTGCCCACTCCTAGACTGGCACTCGGCGCTTAACGCGGACCTCTCGGAAGGGACCACTCGGCCAGCCAAGTGGTTAGCCAAGCCCTCCTCAAAAAGGCTGCATCCAACGCTAGACTAAGGCCCGGCTCGGAATGCGAAACACTGCCCGTTGCTATAAGTTAGGAACAGGGGAATGAAATTAGTTCACCTCGCTCACTTTTCGCGCCAGTCTGTTAGCGTCTCCCAGTGAACTCCGCCGCTAGGGTTTTTCTCCGCCGCAGCTTCCACCGCCACCGTCTCCGATCCGCGATGGCTCCACCATCTCCCACCGCCCCTAAGGCGACCAAGAGCGGGAAGGAGTGGATGAAGTCCATCACGACCGAACGGAGGATACAGAAGCTGGTCTCCATCGGCGTGCTCCCCTCCAAAGGGTTTGTCTCTTGGCGCGCCGCCGGCGGCGAATCCTGCCCCACCCCTCACTCCGACGAGGTAGTGGTCTTCGCATCCTTCTTCCTCCGTGGCTTCGGCCTTCCTTACTCTCCTTTCTTTCGGGGATTACTGCATTTTTACGAGATCGAGGTTTCGCACCTGAATCCCAATTTCTTCCAAATTGCGATTTTCATTCATATCTGTGAGGCATATTTGGGGATCGCTCCTCATTTCGACCTTTTCAGACATCTTTTCCTTCTTAAACCCTTTCCCAACAAGAACTTTCTCAAAACCGTCGGCGGCATGGGATTTCAATTGCGGGAAGGGTCCCGAAGGCATTATTTCGATCTTCCTTTGAGAACCTCCAATAAGGCATGGCACTCAGAATGGTTTTACTGCGCCAACTCTCCTCCGGCCCTCCCTTCCTTCTCCGGCGAGTGCCCCACAGTCCATTCCTCCTGGTCCTCTCTCCTCGCCGATGACGAAGGAGGCCAGGTAAAGGAACTTCTAGTTCTTCTCCACAGAGCTAAGTCCGCTAGGTTGACCGGCATTGGGGTAGTCTGGAACTACACCCAGCGCCGTATCCAACCTTTAAAGGAGAGGGTCCATTTCGCTTTCGAGTACTCGGGGCCGCAACACACCACTCGGAAATCCGATGAGAACCTTTTGCAGAAGGAAATCTCCGGCCGAGTGGCCGAGCTCTTTGCTCCCGGCGCGGAGCTAGCTCCCGCAGACTGCCCGGCTACGTATTATCTGACGTATTTGCCACCAGCGGTAAGGAGAAGATTCTTCTCAACTCAACCATGGTTTTTTAGGATAAGGCTAGAACTAATATGGTCTGACATGCCGCAGGGACGTGAGGCCTGCTTCTCCACCCATCCGGTCCCAGAAGCTCCGCACCACAAGGAGGCACCGCGCAAGCGTCCTGCTGAGGACTCGGCTAGTGCCCCTCCAGCCAAGAAAGGCAAGAGGATCATTTCAGGGGACTCGGATGAAGATGACCACGACGACAGCGTCCCGCTCTTGCGCCGCCGTCGCCCAGCAACGAGGTCGCCCTCAGCCCAGGCGGAGCAGCCTCAAGGTCCTCCGTCCCCCCAATCCGTCGGTCCAGCGGCCGCGTCAGGGGTAGAGAAGCCTCCCAGCTCGGGCCCGAGTGGTTTGGGCGTCCGATTTGGGTTTAAGTCTTTTATGTCTTCGCAGAGGTATTTCCTCACACCATTTTTTCTTCATGATTTGCAAGGAATTTGTATCTTGAATAATCTTCAAAGTTTTCCAGAAAACCCATTGACGATGATGACGAATCGCCAAGCTCACATGGCACAGAGGTGCCAGCCTCGGCGCCTCCGAGGTCCAATTGCCAAGCTAAGCCCCAATCTGCTGAGGACTCGGCTTAGCATGCCACGCCCCGCCAAGACTCTAGCCAATCGTCCGCCACTCGCCGATCCTCACTGGCAAAGAGGAAAATCCCAGCTCCTCCTCCAGGGAGCTCGGAACCAGAAATCGAGGAGATTCCTCGCCCCTCTACCGAAGCTCATGCTCCACCCCTCCGACTGAAATGGAGGAAGGAGATGGAGGGCTACGAGGTCGACGACGGGCAGGAGGCCGAAGAATGGGAAGTATTGGGCAACATGGCAGCGGCACAAGCCATGATATATAAGGTAAAACCTTTCCGTGCCCTGAATCATCGCTTTGCATAAGAGAGTCCCGCTAATCTCGCTCCCGTCTCCATGCAGCGCATGAAAGAGAGGTCAAGGCCGAAGTCCATATGTATGAAGAAAACAATGGGCGAGCTGAAGACGCGCGACGAATACGACAACGCGCTGTACGTCGTCAAGTCGCAATATCGTGGACGGATCACAGAGCTCCAGCAAGAAGTTACTGAACTCCGGTTCCGCCATGTGGAAGAGTCTAACACCATCCGAGGTATAGATCCCGAATAGTCCTAAACCTTCATCAAAACAATGCTCCTTGGATGATAATCCTTGAGACTTGCCTTTGAATATAGTACTGGAGGCGAGGCAGATGGCCTTGGAGGAGAGGCAGAAGGCCCTGGAGGAAGAAGTCTTCCGAGCTGACACTCAAGCCGCGAAATCGGCTAAAGAGCTGGAAGGTAACTTTCCCCACTGGTTCTCCCTGGCTCAACCCAACTGGAGTCCGACTGATGCGTCACACTTGATTGGTTATACAGAGTATCGGCAGAAGACCAGGACACAGTTCTAGGTTCTTGACGAGGAGGTGAGATCCGCCCATGAGCTTCGCCGTCATGCTCTAGGAATAGTCCCAACGCTCCAACGCCTTTACCCTGAAGAAGAGCTGCCGACTGATTCCGACCTCCTTGTGGCCCGCCTTGATGATGTTCGTGAGCGGATCAAGGTCTTCACGCGAGAGGCAGCCATAACATGCACAAGCCAAGGCCTTGTAATCGCAAAGTCCAACTTTCCCCGCCTAGACTGCGAGGCTGTGAGGGAAGGATTTGCATGCACTGAGGAGAAGGCCTGCGCGCTACTGAAAGAAGTCCGTCGGACTGCTAGCCATATTGTAGATCACTTGGACTTGTAGATGTATCTGTAATGGAAACACTCGATTGATCCTCAATACTGGTGATCCGGTTTATTCGAATAGTACACCTTATCCTTTTTCATGAAACGCATCCGCCGACTGGTCCATCCCCCGAGTGCCAGGAATTAGCACTTGGCTTTCTCCCCATGCAACTACGGAGTAGCTAAACGTTGTCGTTGGGACACAAAAGCGCCATTACTCAATAAATTTAGTAATACCCGAATTTGGTCAACACATGTAAAGAGAAAATAACTTTTATTAATAAGATAGGGTGCGGTTGACTTCGCACACTATTTAGTGTAGCCCCCGACTTACTGCTTGGTCATTTACGGCCGAGTAGTAAGTCAAGAGAAGGGAACTAATCACATGCTGCGTGAATACAAAACTTTAAGAGTAAAAACGATGTAGCTGCTCGATGTTCCAGGTATTTGGCACTTCGGATCCGTCTTCACGTTGTAGCTGGTAAGCCCCGGGCGGGTCACCTCAGCGATCACGTAAGGGCCTTCCCATAGTGGGGAGAGTTTATGCTCGTGCTTCCGATTCCTTTGGAGGACCAGATCTCCTTTGGAGAACGCACGGCCCTGTATGTTACGCTGATGATAGCGACGCAGGCCCTGTTGGTACTTTGCCGACTGGATCATCGCTACTTCCCTGGCTTCCTCGAGCCGATCGAGGTCTTCATATCTTGCTTCATCCGACTGATTATCGTCAAAACCGGTGACCCGAGGGACCGAAACTTCAATTTGGTCGGGAGGACCGCCTCTGAGCCATAGACTAGAAAAAAGGGTGTCTGTCCGGTTGCTCGGCTTGGGGTCGTTCTGAGCCCCCGGAGCACCGAAGGCAACTCTTTGACTCAGCGCGTAGCGTACAACTTTAGGCAATCGAAGATTCTGGCTTTAAGCCCTTGTAGCACCAATCCATTGGCGTGCTCATCCTGTCCGTTGTTCCTTGGGTGGGCCACCGAGGCATAGCAGATCTTGATGCTCAGCTCCTCGCCCCATTCTTGAACTGAACGCCATTGTCGGTGATGATGCAATTGGGTACGCCAAAACGCACAACGATGTCCCGGAAGAACTCGCGTGCCTTGGCTGCCGTGATGACAGCCATCGGCTTGGCTTCAATGCACTTGGTACACTTGTCGATGGCGATGAAGAGATGTGTGAATCCGCCTTGCGCCCGCTTGTGGGGGCCCACCATGTCGAGATTCCAAACGGCGAAGGGCCAAGAGATCGGAATTGTCTGTAGATCCTGCACTGGCATGTGAATTTGTCGTGCAAAGAACTGACACCCGTCACATCTGCGTACTATGTCTTCCGCATCTGTGACCGCGGTTGGCCAGAAGAATCCTTGCCGATAGGCTTTGCCCACCAAGGTGCTGGCTGCTGCGTGGTGCCCGCATTCCCCCGAGTGGATTTCATTGAGTAGATCTTTACCTTCTTGCTCGGATATGCAACGCCTTAGTACCCCGGAACTGCTTTTTCTGAAAAGCTTGTCCCCGACTACCTTGTAGCTTTTGCTTCGGCGTGTAATGCACTCGGCAAGGCTTCGATCCTTGGGCAGCTCATCACGAAGAAGATAATCTAAGTAAGGCTGAGTCCACCCAGGGTTTATTGTGAATACCTCTCCATCGGGTTCTGGCTGCTTCTCTTGATCTTCTCCCAGTGCAGGTGGTAGCTTGATGGACGGCGCGCGTAGTTCTTGGACGAAAACACCACTCGAGACCTGAGCCCGAGTGGATCCCATCCACGCTAGCGCGTCTGCTGCTTTGTTGTCACGGCGGAGCACGTGTGTAAGCTCCAGTTCGTCGAACTTGTCTTCTAACTTTCGTACCTCCTGACAGTAAGCCGCCATGCTGTCGCCAATACAAGACCATTCCTTTTGAACTTGGTTGACCACGAGTTGGGAATCCCCGCGCACCATTAACCACTTGACGCCAATTGATATGGCAGCGCGTAGCCCGTGGATGAGTGCCTCGTACTCGGCGGTGTTGTTGCTGACAGGAAACAGTATCTGCAGGATGTAGCGTAGCTTCTCTCCAGTCAGTGATATGAGCAGAATCCCAGCCCCCGCGCCACTGAGCATGAGGGAACCATCGAAGTACATCATCCCGTACTCGAGATTCTTCTTTGCTGCTGGGGTCTGGGCCACTGTCCCCTCGGCGACGAAATCGGCCAACGCTTGAGATTTGATGGCTAGTCGAGGCCTGAACTTTATTTCAAAGGCTCTAAGCTCAACCACCCACTTGGCAATCCTCCCAGCGGCTTCCCGATTATGAAGTATGTCTCCATGCGGGAAAGAGGTGACCACCGAAATTTCATGCTCTTGGAAATAGTGCTTGAGCTTCCGCGATGTGAGTAACATAGCATACAGAAGCTTTTGAACTTGTGGGTACCTTATTTTTTATTCGCCCAATACCTCGCTTACGAAGTAGACAGGACGCTGTACCTTCTGGAGGGAGCCATCCTCATCTCGCTCCACCACCAAAGCGCTGCTGATGACGTGAATCGTTGCGCCGATGTAGAGTAAGAGGGGCTCCTGGGGCATGGGAGGGACCAACACCGAGGGCGTGGTGAGGAACCTCTTTATATATTCAAAGGCTTCCTGTGCTTCTGCTGTCCACTGAAACTCGTTTTGTCGGTGCAAGAGCTAAAGAAAGGCATGCCTCGCTCCCCGAGTCGGGAAACGAATCGGCTGAGTGCCACGATGCATCCAGTGAGCTTCTGCACATCCTTCTGATTAGTCGGGGGCTTCATCTTAATGATGGCGTTGACTTTCTCTAGGTTTGCTTCGATCCCCCGATTAGAGATGATGAATCCAAGTAGTTTACCAGACGGAACCCCAAAAATACACTTCTCGGGATTTAGCTTCATCCGATATGCCCTTAGGCTCTCGAATGACTCGGTCAGATCTGTTATGAGATTCCATCTGGATTTTGTTTTTATGACGACGTTGTCGACGTATGCCTCCACGTTGCATCCGAGCTGAGTGTGAAAACACCGGTATGGTGCGCTGATAAGGCGCGCAGCGTTTTTTAGCCCGAATGGCATTATGCTACAACAGAAAGCATCAAAAGGCGTAATAAACGACGTCTTGATGCAATCCTCCTCCTTCAGACTGTTCTGATGGTAGCCTGAGTAGACGTCCAGAAAACTCAGGAACTCGCACCCGGCGGTGGAATCCACCACTTGATCTATGCGGGGAGCCCAAAAGGATCCTTGGGACACGCTTTGTTGAGGTCCGTGTAGTCGACACACATCCGCCATGTCTTGTTTTTCTTCTGCGCCAAGACCGGATTGGCGAGCCACTTGGGGTGATACACCTCCTTGATGAACTGAGCTGCCAACAATTTGGTGATTTCGCTCCGTATGGCGTCCTTCCGATCTGGAGCAAATCTTCGTAGGCGCTGCTTGATGGGCTTCGCCTTTTCGTCGACATGGAGAGAGTGCTCGATCACCTCCCTCGGAACACCAGGCATGTCCGAAGGCTTCCAAGCGAACACATCCTGGTTGGCCCGGAGGAAAGCGACGAGCGCGTCTTCCTATTTGCTATCGAGCCCTGTCCCAATCACGGCCGTCTTGTCCGGATCAGACGGGTCCAACAGAATCTTCTTGGTTTCTTCGGCTGCTTGGATGGATGTTTTGTCCTGCTTTTTGGCGGGACGTCCCCCTCCTCCTGAAGGGATGCAACCTCCAGTCGGATCTTTTCCATCTCAGCAGATGAGTCCAGTGCCTGTGCCAGCTCACAGCTTTTGCTGTCATAGAGCAGGGATTGTTTAACGTCACCAGGGAGGGTGATTACACCATTGGGACCTCGTATTTTTAAGACGAGATAAGTGTAGTTAGGAACAGCCATGAATTTGGCAATCCCCGGCCTTCCCAAGATGGCATGATATGCCGTCTCGAAATCAGCCACTTCGAAGCTCAGACTCTCGGTCCGATAGTTATCCTTAGTCCCGAACATGACGGGCAAAGAGATCTGTCCGAGTGGTATCGCGGACGTCCCGGGGATTACCCCGTGGAAAGGAGACGATCCCTGCCGTAGCTCAGAACACGGAATATTCATTTGGTCCAGGGTCTTGACGAAAAGGACGTTAATCCCGTTCCCGCCATCGACCAGAACCTTTTTTAGTTTGCTTCTTCGCACGACCAGATCCAACACCAGAGGATACCACCCAGGGAAGGCGATCCGGTCCTGGTGGTCCGATCGGTCAAAGGTGATGGCCATCTCGGACCAGCGCAAGTATTTTGGAGTCACAGGCGTGATAGCGTTGATCTCCTGAGCGGTAAGCTTTTGCTTCTGCTTGGAATCGTACGCATCGGAGCCCCCGAATATGTAGTTGATCTCGCGCTCTGCGTCCTTGTAATATCCATCAGGTTTCTTGCCCAGACCGCCCTTAGCCGACTGGTTCGAACTCTCGGCAAACTTCTGCAGAATAAGGCAGTCTTTGGCCGAGTGCTTTCCTCTAGGATGGAAAGGGCATATCGAGTCCATCACTATTTTGTAGTCGTTGTCGTTGGGGGGCTTAGGTCGGTTGCGCTCCATATTGGCGATCATCTCATCCCCCTTTCGCTTCTTGTCCTTGGGTTTGCCTTGCTCATCGTTGGGCTTCTTCTTGGGTCCTCCGTCGTTGCCGCCGATGGCCTCTTGGCTTCGGCCTCCTGGTCCACCATTGTGTACATGGCTATGAGATTACGCGAGGGGTCTCGGGTCATCTGCCTGATTAGCTCCTCGGATTTGCATTCGGCGAAGAAGGCGTCGATGACTGTTTGCTCCGAAACATCTCGGATCTCATTCTTCTTCTTGGTAAAGCGCTTGATGAACTCACGAAGAGTCTCGTTCTTGCGCCGGTGTAACTGTCCAATCTCCCATCTCCCCGCGGGCCTTTAATAGGTCCCTTGGAAATTGGCGATGAACTGCTCCTGGAGGTCGTCCCAAGACTCGATAGAGTTCTCCGGGAGTCTCGTTAGTCAGGTCTGGCTGGTTAGGGTCAAAGCGACCGGCAAGTAGTTTGCCATGACGTTTCGATCACCTCCTGCCGCGCTGACTGCTAAGACGTAAACCTGCAGCCAGTTCTTTGGGTCTCTCTTGCCATCGAACTTGTCGATGACTTTGAGGTTGAAACCATCCGGCCAAACCACTCGGCGAAGATCCAGGTGAAGGCCCGAATCCCCTCCAACGGTCGTGGTCGCCTCCGCGCCGGGGATCCGCTGCGACGCTCCCGACGCGGGCCTTGACGCTGCTCCTGGCGGTGCTCTCGGCTTGGTCATCGTTGCGACGGCTATGATGGCCACGAGTGTTCCGCTCGCCGTTACTGCGCTCCCGCCGCTTGGCTTCGATGTCTTGACGAAGATCGTGGGCGGGCGAGTGATAGGAATCGCCAGCCGCGAAGGCTCGAGTCCGGTTCCGACTGCGCGTAGAGCGGCTGCGAGCAGATGCAGTCGGAGTGGGAATCATCTCGTTTTGCTGTATGGCAGCCATCTCCACCATGGCCGTCACTCGAGTAAGGGTCTGGGCGAACGGGCTGCCTTCTGGGAGTTGCGGCGCGATATATAGTCTCGAGAAGAGTCTTCGGGGCTATGACATTCGCCTGGGGAGTGGTGTAAACCTCTTGATCCCTTAGCTTCACCGCGCGAAGCTCATTCTGGACGTCGCGGCCGCGAACGCGAAGTTGACGCAAGCAATCTTGGTTCTCCGCCTGGCGAGGATCTGGATTTACGCTAGTGTCAGTCTCTGCGTACCCGACAAGCAGAGAAGCAGAGTGGTGATCATCCGCGCCTAGGACGAAGACCTCTCGATAATTACGAATTTCAGCGTTCCCGTCGGACTTGGAGTCAGAAACGGAGAGGCTAACTTGTTCGCTCTGTCCAATGGGTTGGCCAGCATTGATGACACCCACGAACATAGATGGATCTGATCCGAGTGGATCTAGCGCGCTCGCCGACGGGTTATCTTCTATCCAAATCCCAGATGAGATCCGTGCGGAGGCCGCAGCGAACCTCTCAGGTCCGGAGGGAAATCCATCCAAAGGAGCTATGTTGTTGTTGGGTGGAATACAATCCATGCCATATGGTTGAGCCCGCCGAATTCTTTTTCGTCTTCCTCGGGTAGAGGTGCGAAGGAGAACAGCAAGGGGGTCATTTTGTTGAAGCCGCTCGCTGAATTCTCCAAGCCAAAAGGCAATGGGTCGCATTGATTGCGCGCGCCTCCTCGCGAAGGAGTCTCTCCAGGGGAGAGATATGAAGATTGCCGATGCCGTCGGCGATGAAGTCCAGGGTGCCGAAACGAAGAGATTCTCCTAGCCTCATGATGACGTACGACGATCTCTAAGAAGCCATCTGACCTAAGAGATGATCTTGGCGCTGCCCCCTACCTGGCGCGCCAACTGTCGACTGGTGACTAACTAGGGGGTCACCGCCGGCAATGAATTTGTACGAGGGGACGCTAATCAAGAACTAAGCCAGATGGTGACACAAGACAGGGTTATACAGGTTTAGGCCCTTAACGGAGGAGGTAATACCCTACTTCCTGTGTTCTAAGATTATATGGTGGATCAAGATGCGGGATGCAAGATGATATGAGATGTGTGATCTGAGAAACCGATCTAGGGACCCCTACCCGCCTTTATATAGTGGAGGGGGTAGAGTTACAGGATAAAACGTAGTCGGTTACAAAGTCGAGTCCGGATGGATTACAAGGCGGCGGATTCTATCCATAGCTCTCCTTGCCAAATATATCTAATTCTGGCCACACAGATTCATCTTCCCTATTCGGGATAAACTTCCTTCTTTGTCTTTTGCTTGGCGCCCAAGTCCTAAGCAGTCCGCCTGGTCTCCGACTCTTTTTGGCTGGCTTGGGCCGCCCCTGTTTGCTACCTCCTGGGCTCTTCGTGAGGATACCCGGGGCCCATGTAGTCCACAACTCTCCTCTGTCAAATGCTATGAGTGCCATGAGAAGGGTCACATCGCCTCGGTGTGCCCTAACAAGGAGAAGGACAAGCACAAGGAGAAGGTGTTGAGACCTATGTGGAGGGTCCCCTTGGGTGATGATGAGTATATGTGACAAGGATGAATTTAAAGCGGTTTTGAAGTTGTCTTGTTGAGGCATTGTTGGATTTTGCTGAGATTTTGGATTAGTCCCGAACTGTCCGGTCGTGCTAAGTGTGTTTTGGGATGGAGTTTTCGGTTTTGAGCATGGGATTCAATGTTGATGATCGTATGATGGACTAACCTTGCAGGAGAGGTAAGGTGTGTTGTTTTTGTATGTGTTCACCTCTGTGATACAGGTATCGGTGGGTACGTGGCTGACGCTTCGCAGGGACAGCTGGAGGCTGGAGCGTCTGAAGGCGTGCATGCGACCGGGTTCGATGATCTGGCGGTCACATGAGGTGGTGTACTCGAGAAGCTTCGCCATGGCAAGGAGTCCGGGACAGCTGGAGGCTGGCGCGTCGGTTACTTGGTGGCGAAATTGATTTGACCGGTGGGTCCAGGCGTGGGCTGGTAGCCAAGAAAACTGCGAGGATATTTCCTGAAGGAATATGTGAAGAATATTCCTCTACAGGAGTGTGTTGTTTAGTGCGTGAGTTGTACACCACTCATTCTCAAATGAAGGGTGGAGATGGGCTCTAGGGTTTAGGGCATCTCACCCTTAAGCTATAAAAGGAGGGGAAGGGGTAGCCTCTTCCTTCCATCCCCTTAGAGCTGAAACTTTCAGAAATAGAGAGGATGAGTTGGGTGTGTAAGGGTGGCACCTAGAGTGCTTGTGACCACATGGAGCGTGATTTGTAATTCCCCAACTTCTATGCAATGAAATCCTTTTCTCCATGAACATTTTGTGGTGATTTGCTCCTAATTCTTCATATTTTCGTTTTTCCTTTTGGAGCTCTTATTTGGAGATGAACTTGGGTGATTTCTTTCTGGTTCTTGATGGCCTATGATGCCTTGAGGTTGCTAATATGAATTGCCACACTCTTTGCAACCATATGAGAGGCAAGAGATCAAGTTCTTGACTTGTTGCAAATATGTCCAGAAATATTCCTCCGCGCAGCAGTCAGTGTTTGGTTCTTAGAAAAATCTACAAAAATCGTTTTGGGGGTGATTCTAGTTGAAAAAGATGTGTGACTCATATACCCATCTATGGTAGAAATTTGAAATCCACTGGTTTTCCCGTTTGGGAGCTATGATGTGAATACCGAGCCCCAAACTTGCAGTCTCGAGTTCCTGACAGTTCTTGGTGTACGATTTTTCTTATTTTCTATGGATGGAATTTGAGACTGAAATCCATTAACATAGCATCATGACTCACCCACTTGGATGTAGAAAAAGTTTAAAAATTACTGGAGCCTCCTAAAGGTAGGAACCTTCCTCATCTTGCAAGATAAGTTTTATGGAAATATGCTTTTGCTTTTTGATAAAGTAACTTAAGTGGTTTGAATGCTTTGGCTTGTCTCTAATACCCTTGGCCGTATGAGGAGGTCAAAAGTGGTCACAAGGACCTAATCCTCATCCACTTTGTCCCCATGGGCAGCACCTCCTTGCAGTGCACATGGTGTGGCACTTGAAACTTGATCTCCATTGCGATTGAATTACCGATACGGAACTGTTTTTGTGCAAAGTGCTTAGAGGGGGCTGCATGTTGCAAAAAGAAAGCTTCAAACATTTGTGGCGTCTATTCACCCCCCTCTAGCCGCCTAGCTCGGGTCTTCAA
Source organism: Raddia distichophylla (assembly GCA_005191435.1). Classification (NCBI taxonomy): domain Eukaryota; kingdom Viridiplantae; phylum Streptophyta; class Magnoliopsida; order Poales; family Poaceae; genus Raddia; species Raddia distichophylla. Next base: position 3,398,041 of record SPJY01013647.1, read on the forward strand.
CTGGTATCAGAGCATTTGGTTTGGTGCTTCTTTGCAAATCTTGACCGATTTTTGAAACTGATCTTCGTTGCTATTTGAGCTATGGCGGACAAGTATTCCAACAAACCTCCGTGTTCTCCGGAGCTGATTTTTCCTAATGGAAGGTTAGGATGGAGACATATGTGATGGCTCAGGGCTACAATATTTGGCTTAAGATCAAGGACCCGTATGAGTTACCCAATGAAGTGACGGCCGCAAATAAAGCCGATGTGGAGCTTAATGCAAAAGCTCGAAATTTTATGATTCAAGGGCTTAGCCGAGGGAGTATGAGCGGGTGTCGGACATCACCACAGCCCACAAAATCAGGATGACCCTCCAAGCTTACCATTAGGGGACGGCTCAGGTTAAGATGGTAAGACAAGACCAGTACAAAAGAGAGTACAATCGATTTACTCAGAAGCCGGGTGAAACGCTTGAATTATGTTTCTCCCGCTTCACCAAGATTCTTGCCGATCTCCGTTCGGTTGAAGTCAATTATACCGATTCGGAGATCGCCAGGCACTTTCTCTCTGCATTTGATCTTAAGATCTAGGATTCTTAAGGTCAGGGACGTGAAGGTGACTGCAATCCAATAGGGAGTATGAGCGGGTGTCGGACATCACCACAGCCCACAAAATCAGGACGACCCTCCAAGCTTACCATTAGGAGACGGCTCAGGTTAAGATGGTAAGACAAGACCAATGCAAAAAAGAGTACAATCGATTTACTCAGAAGCCGGGTGAAACGCTTGAATTATGTTTCTCCCGCTTTACCAAGATTCTTGCCGATCTCCGTTCGGTTGAAGTCAATTATACCGATTCGGAGATCGCCAGGCACTTTCTCTCTGCATTTGATCTTAAGATCTAGGATTCTTAAGGTCTAGGATGTGAAGGTGACTGCAATCCAATAGGCAGCCGATCTCTTGACGCTGACCTTGGAAGCGCTCTATGCTAGTATCAAGACGCACGAACTTGAGCATCCAGATAGAGCCCAGTTCCTCATCCACAGCCTTGATAGCTGACCCCTCTGGTCGTGGTTCTTGTGATATTGCCAGTTTCTCCTTCTCTGCCCTTTGTGAGCTGTTCAATGATCAGATGGACAAGATTTTTTAGAAGCAGCTTGCCATGTTGGTCAGGAAGTTCTCAGATGCTTACAGACGACTGGCCGATCGGAGGAGAGGCATCATGAGGTGTTTCGGTTGTGGTGGTATCAACCACATGAAGCGTGACTACCCCAAGTCCGGAGGAGAGGAGCGGAACTACTACGCCGCGTCGGCACGGAACGCCTATGTCAACAAGAACCGCAACATCAAGACCGGTGGTGGAGATGACAAGAAGAAGTCACCTAAGCAGCTGATGAAGGGACGTCGCATGGTAGCGAATGTACTGGCCGCCCTGGAAGAAGCCGTCACCTCCGACAAGGAGGATGGACGCTCGGATGATGATGAGGATGAGCCGTCGGAAAACGACGACGTCGACTACACCAGCATGTGCTTCATGGCACACGGCGACAGCGACAGCAGCAGCAGCGACTCCGACATCTACCACACCGACGACGATGAGGTAACTGATGAACAAGGTCCCTCCTACTCTGAACTCTTGGAGGCATTAGTTAAACTTCATGACAAGTACATTAGGATCTTGACCAAGAAAAACACCTTGGAGGTTCAACTAAAAAATGCTTAACCTGCTGCTTGCTCTGATTGTGGGAAGCTCACTCTAGAATTGGATGAATTAAAAATGCATTTTAAGAATGTCACTATCCAACTAGAGAATAAAAAATGTAGACCTGTTCCCTAGCCTGTTGACTCTGATGGGTGGGTAGAATTTGACATGATCATGAATGATTTGAATTAATTAAGGACAACTCATGGTAGTGTGCTTACTTTGAATGAAGAACTTAGGGAAGTTAATGTTAAGCTTGTGGCAGAACTAGATGATGCAAGGAAGAATTTGTTCCTTGTCACTTCTGATCTAGAGTCTGTCTGTTTGATGAACCCTACCATGCTTTGTCCTGATTCCACTGCACACCCATTTAAGGACCCAGTCAGTCCAGTTGTGAGCTGTAACGATCATGCTCCACCTAAGGACCCAATCAGCTCAGATGAGAGCTGTAGCTTCCACTCACTTGACTCTATGTGTCGTGATTGCAAACTATTGAAGCTCGAGAATTTGAACTTGCAAGCTAAAATTTCTGAGCTTAATGATGTTGTTCTTGATGTCTCTGTGTGTGATCGATGTCTTGAGCTTGATGGGGAGATGGGTAGGATCTACCAGGACATGAGTGACAGATTTGAGGGTAGGTTGACCCAAACCCAAAATGCTGAGTGTCTTTCCTGTCCGGCTCTTAAGAGGGAAGTTAAGATCCTAGGTGAGAAGTGTCGCAAAACCTTGGGAAAGAGTACAACTAATAGCCAGGACTCTTCAGACTCTTCCTTTTCTTGCGGGTTTTATCCCTAGCTACATCAGGAGTGCGAGTACCTCATGAGCACTCTTAAGAAGTTTGTTGGGGACAAATGGAAGCTGAAATTGATACTTGACAAAAGCAAGATATCAAAGGGTAGACGTCTAGGTTACAATTGGCTAGAGCACATCAAGAGACACCCACCTAGAGTCCTTGGAAAGGATTAGAACGGGAAGACAATTGTTCGTATGGACAGTGTTCCTGAGATTACAGTTTTCAGGCCCACAGGGATCATTACGGAAAGTCCTACCACACAGTCTGTTCAGCCTCAGAAGAAAGCCCCACAGAGTCCATCTAGGAAGAGTGTTCCCCTTACCACTCCTACCCGTAGAAAATGGCAGAGGAGTAGTTTGCACCTTCTGCGATAGGATTAGACACACTGAGCTGAACTGCTTCCGCCATGCAAAGGAAGCACGTGAGGAGCGCAGAAAACAGGCTAGAATTCAAGGCCCTCCTAGGAAACATGCACCTAGGTTCATTCCACCTCAGGCCAGACCATTGGGTACACGGCCAGGACTTGGAGCTCAGCCTTCTGTTGCTCGTCCTGTTGCCAGTCTGGGGCGTGAGCAGCGTCGTCCTCAGGACGTACCCCCTGTAGGTTATAGAGGTGAGCGTCCGCGACGTGAGGTGCCAACTCCATGGTGGAGGAATGGCAAGAAGGGTAGGAAGCGCGGATAGGATGCACCTGCCTTAGCTCAACGGCAGGCTGCTCCTAATCCAGCGTCAGGACGTTCCCGTGCTAGAGTATGTTCGGTATGGTCGTGTGACTCAGTATTGGGTGCCAAAGATGAACTGGTATTTCCCAATGCTGAGCCACGTTTCTTCACTTGTTGACTCAAGCGGGCCGAGCTGGGAAGGGGACATGTGGATCATCGATTCAGGGTGTTGTCGCCACATGACCGGAAACTTTCAGTGCTTCTCCTCCTTAGTCTGTGAGCCCTAGGGTGAGAAAATCACCTTTGAGGATGCTTCCTCAAGTCGTGTGCTCGCCCGTGGCTCAATCCAGGTTAGTGACCAGTTACCCTTAAGGATGTGGCCCTTGTCAGCAAGCTTCGCTATAATTTGCTTTCTGTTTCTCAGCTGACTGATGAGAGTTTTGAGGTTCGTTTTAAACTGAATGACAGTTGCATTCTTGACTCTTCGGGGAGTTTTGTTTGCAGGATTCACAGGGTTGGGACAGTTTTCGTAGTTGATTTCAGATCTTCTGTTGGCTCTTCATATTGCTTAATTGCTTCAGAGTCCCATGACACCTCCTTCTAGCATAGGAGACTTGGTCACATTGGTTTTGATCACTTGACTCGAGTTAGCAGCCATGACCTTATTCGTGGTTTGCCCAAACTCAAGATGGTCAATGACATAGTTTGTGCTCCTTACCGACATGGGAAGATGGTAGCCGCTGCTCACCCACCAGTTACCCCAGTGATGACTGATGCACCTGGACAACTGCTTCACATGGACACTGTTGGTCCTTCCTGTGTGCAGTCTGTGGGTGGCAGGTGGTATGTGCTCATTGTTGTCGATGACTATTCTCGCTACTCTTGGGTCTATCCATGGTGAACAAGGACGAAACATTTAGCCATTTTCGTTCCTTGATTCTTAGGCTTTCTGTTCAGTTCCCAGGAGCTTTTCGCGCAATCCGTTCAGACAACGGCACTGAGTTCAAGAATGCACAATTTCAAAACTTCTGTTCTGATTCTAGTGTTGAGCATCAGTTCTCATCTCCGCATGTCGCACAACAAAATGGCGCTGTGGAGAGAAGGAACCGCGCATTGGTTGAAATGTCTAGGACAATGCTTGATGAATATTCTACTCCTAGGCATTTCTGGGTTGAGGCAATGTCAACTGCATGTTATGTGTCAAACAGGGTGTTCTGAGGTCTAAGTTGCATCGCACATCCTATGAACTTCGATATGGGCGTAAGCCAAGTATTTCACATTTCAGGGTGTATGGATGCAAGTGCTTTATTCTAAAGTCTGGAAATTTGGATAAATTTGAATCTCGATCTTCAGATGATATTTTTCTTGGGTATACAGCTTATGCGGCGAATTACTGTGTCTGGGATAATGAGAGGCGGAGAGTTGTTGAGACTTGCGAGGTGACCTTTGATGGGGCTATGTCGGGGGCAAGGCCAGATATCTCAGATTCAGACATGTCTTTTGAGCCAATCTTTGTTGAGGAGAAGGTCATTGAAGATGACGGTTCTTTATAAGCCGACCATGACTTAGCTCCACCGGTGGTGTCTCTACTTTCCAGTACTGTTCCTTAGTCTCATCTCTTATCTTCTGCTTCTACTCAGCTCTCACCTTGTGCTTCTAGACTCTCACATATAGAATCTGATTCGCCCGGTGGCTCTGATCCTACCTTTCCTACTCCCGAGGTAGAGGCCATTTCTTAGGCTTCTCGTCACATCCAGAAAGACAATCCCCTACACAGATGATCGGTGGTTTGAGCGAGAGGATGCTAACCCGATCGAAATCTGGGATTTCTCACCTTTGCTTATCTGCTGCTTTCGTTGCTTCCTTTGAACCGAAGGATGTCACCCATGCTCTTTCTGATCCTAGTTGAGTGAATGCCATGCATGAAGAGCTGCAGAACTTTGAGAGGAACAAAGTGTGGCAGCTTGTTAAACGCCCTAAAGGACATAATGTGTGTTCAAGAACAAGCAAAGTGAAGATGGGGTAGTGGTTAGAAACAAGGCTATATTGGTTGCTCAAGGTTACACTCAGATCGATGGGATAGACTTCGATGAGATCTACGCTCCTGTGGCTAGACATGATTCCATCAGGATCTTAGCGGCATTTATGGCATCCAATGGGTTCAAGCTGTATCAAATGGATGTCCGTAGTGCTTTCCTGAACGGCTATATTAAAGAGGGAGTGTATGTGAATGAACCTCCTGGGTTTGAGGATTTAAGGTATCCTAATCATGTATATAAACTTGATAAGGCTCTATATGAGCTAAAACAAGCACCCAGGGCCTGGTATGAGAGGCTTAAGATGAGCAATGGGTTCCTAATGGGTAAGGTAGACCAGACCTTGTTTACCCGTAGGGTTGGCTCTGATTTTCTTCTGATGCAAGTGTATGTCGATGATATTATCTTTGGTGGTTCCTCCTCTGCTCTTGTTTCTGAGTTCTCAGAGGTGATGAG
>SPJY01013647.1:3403733-3437656 GCA_005191435.1 Raddia distichophylla
GGAATCGGATAGCCAAGATGTGTGAATCCTTCAGTGTAATGCTGGGCACCGTCGGCCATTAAGGCTAGAGGCTCTCCCCGCTAAATTCAATCAAAAATGTAAAACACACACAGGAGGAGAGTGACCTAGGAGGCCATTTCCAGTGACCCTTGAGATGTGCTTTGCTAGCAATTGCTCTCTTTAAACCTGTGAAGGCATTCAAAAGTGTTTGATAGAAAATAATAAAAAAACGAAAATGCTAGTTAGTTGAGCTGTCGATTTGAATCTACTTGGATTTCAAATGGTTGAATGTGGTGTTCTATTGAAGCTGTCTTGATGCCTTGTTAGGCCGCGACATTTGGATTGTGATTTTCTAAGCCACGTCTTCCAATATGAAAAATCGATTTACTAGCACCTTTTGAACTAGTGAGCACCGAACTAACTTGTATTGCTTCGAGCATCCTTGCCATGTGCTTCACGTTCAAATGGATAATTTTCAAAACTCCCTAAGATTTGCATCAGCATCATGCCTTGTGCTTGTTCCCTCACTCTCTTGATGTCTATATTGCCAAAAGGGGGAGAATTGAAAAAGGATATCAACAAGTTTTCTTGAAAAAGGGAGAGATTTTCTTGGGAAGTTTTGATTTTTCACGACATGGAGATATTGAACACATGTGTTCTTTTCCTATGCTCCTAGCGTGATTTGGTATTTCCAAAATGCTTTGTGTTCAAAATCCAAAAACTTCAAAATGATTTTCGAAGGTTTGCCAATTAATTCATCAAGGGGGAGTGTTGAGACCCATGTGGAGGGTCCCCTTGGGTGATGATGAATATATGTGACAAGGATGAATTTGAAGCGGTTTTGAAGTTTTCATGTTGCGGCATTGTTGGATTTGACTGATATTTTGGATTAGTCCCGGACTATCCGGTCGTGCTAAGTGTGTTTTGGGACGATGTTCTCGGTTTTGAGCACGGGTTTCAATGTTGATGATCGTATGATGGACTAACCTTGCAGGAGAGGTAAGGCGTATTGTTTTGTATGTGTTCCCCTCTGTGATGCAGGTATCAGCAGGTACGTGGCTGACTCTTCGCGGGACAGCTGGAGGCTGGTGCGTCCAGAGGCGTGCAGGCGACCGGGTTCGATGATCTGGCGGTCACATGTGGTGGTGTACTCGAGAAGCTTCGCCATGGTAAGGAGTTCGGGACAGCTGGAGGCTGGCGCGTCGGTTACTTGGTGGCGAAGTTGATCTGACCGGTGGGCCCAGGCGTAGGCTGGTAGCCAAGGAAACTGCGAGGATATTTCACGAAGGAATATGTGAAGAATATTCCTCTGCAGGAGTGTGTTGTTTAGTGCGTGAGTTGTACACCACTCATCCTCAAATGAAGGGTGGAGATGGGCCCTGAGGTTTAGGGCATCTCATCCTTGGGTTATAAAAGGAGGGGAAGGGGTAGCCTCTTCCTTCCATCCCCTTAGAGCTGAAACTTTCAGAAATAGAGAGGGTGAGTTGGGTGTGTAAGGGTGGCACCTAGAGTGCTTGTGACCACATGGAGCGTGATTTGTAATCCCCCAACTTCTACGCAATGAAATCCTTTTCTCCATGAACATCTTGTGTTGATTTGCTCCAAGTTCTTCTTATTTTCGTTTTTTCTTTTGGAGCTCTTATTGGAGATGAACTTGGGTGATTTCTTTCTAGTTCTTGATGGTCTATGATGCCTTGAGGTTGCTAATACGATTTTCCACATTCTTTGCAACTATATGAGAGGCAAGAGATCAAGTTCTTGACGTGTTGCAAATATGTCCAGAAACTTTCCTCCGCGCAGCAGGCAGTGTTTGATTTTTAGAAAAATCTACAAAAATTGTTTTGGGGGTGATTCTAGTTGAAAAAGATGCGTGACTCATATACCCATCTGTGGTAAAAATTTGAAGTCCACTGGTTTTCCCGTTTGGGAGCTATGAGGTGAATACCGAGCCCCAAACTTGCGGTCTCGAGTTCCTGACAGTTCTTGGCGTACGATTTTTCTTATTTTCTGTGGATGGAATTTGAGGATAAAATCTGGAACATAGCATCAGGACTCACCCACTTGGGTGTAGAAAAAGTTTAAAAATTACTGGAGCCTCCTAAAGGCAGGAACCTTCCTCATCTTCCAAGACAAGTTTTCTGGGAATCTGCTTTTGCTTTTTGATAAAGCAACTTTGGTGGTTTGAATGCTTTGACTTGTCTCTAATACCCTTGGCTGTATGAGGAGGTGAAAATTGGTCGCAAGGATCTAATCCTTATCCACTTTGTCACATGGGCAGCACCTCCTTGCTGTGCACATGGTGTGGCATTTGAAACTTAATCTCCATTGCGATTGAGTTACCGATACGGAGCTGTTTTGGTGCAAAGTGCTTAGAGGGGCTGCATATTGCAAAAAGAAAGCATCAATCATTCGTGGCGTCTATTTAGCCGCCTAGCTTGGATCTTCAGAAGGTGAAGAACAATGCTGAGAAAGAGAAGCCAAGACACAAGGAAAATGAGAAGGGAAGGACACGCTACAAGTCCGAATTCAAGGCCTACACCAAGAATGGCAAGAGACAATCATTCGTTGGTGAGTGGGTCATTGACGACAGCTAAGTGACTCAGGACCTTGCGATGATGAGGAAGAGGAGTCAAAGGCTCAAGTTCTTGCTGGCTTTGCCATTGCTGAGTCCGTGCCTCCACCTCTTGCATTCCCACCAAGGTGTCTCATGGCTCTCCCTGAAGCTCAAGAGTGGTATTTTGATGATTCTTCTTCATCGACTCCATCCACTCCACCCAATTCCTTGATGGCTCGTCCCTCCAGTGAGGTATGCTCTTCTGACTCTGAGGAGGAAGATCCCTGTGAAACTTTGGATAAGGCTATGATGTACTTGCAAAAGGAAAACTTGAGATGTCAAATGCTTCAAAAATCTCTAGATGCTTTGAATGCTAAATATGATGCTCTTGCCACTACATGTGACACTCTAGAGAATGATAATGACATGTTGCTAGGTGAACACACGCTCATGGAGAAAAACTACAAGTTGGTAGAAATTGAGTGTGATGCTTTGCAAGATTCAATAGATGAATTGCTTGATAGGCACAATAGTCTTAGAGAGGACCATGAGTCGCTCATTGCTAAGAATGCTTCTATTGTTGAGTTATATGTTGCTATCTATATTGATCATGTGAATGCTAGCTCTACTTCTAGACATAATTTGAATGAGATTGCTCTTGTCACTATTGTAGCTCTAGCTAGAGTTGACTGCTCCACGTCTTGTGATGATTTGATTGACTTGACCGTGATTGCTTCTTGCTCCAGTGGTTTCTCTAGCAATGTGTGTGATCCTAATCATTGCTTGAATGGTTTAGCTGCTAGAGAACTTGCTATTGAGAATGCTGATCTGAGAGCTAGACTTAAAAAATTTGATAAAGGGTTTAGGAAGTGCTAAGAGGGTAGTCTTGCCTTGGACAAAATGCTAAAGGAACAAAGAAAACCTCCCAAAAGAGTGGCTTGGGGTTCACCTAGGAGAAGCCAAAGGGAAGGAAGAAAAGGAGTGTTCCTCAAGCATCTACCATGAGGCAAAACTACTATCATGCCTATCACAAGAGGAGAAACAATCAACATCACAATGGGCGTGTTAACTACTTGCACACTAGCAACATTGGATATAGGCATCAGTTTGGGTAAAACACTTGGCTAGGACCAGCTAGGCACAATAACTTCATGTGGCAAGCTACTACAACATGTGGCAAGGACCTCCTAGGCATCACTACAACTGGTAAGGACCTCGTAGGCACTATAACTCCACTTGGCAAGCACCTCCTAGAAATCACTACAATGGTAGGCCTCACCTTGCTGGGAGACAAACTTGGAATGATCACATCAGCACTCCCAAGTCCACAGCACCTAAGTTTGGGAAGGTGCATGTGGAAATGGATGGAAACTGTATGCTCAAGAAGGATGAGCATGGCAAAGTGTTTGAAAAGTTCATTGGGATGAACTCGAAGAATGAGCACAGGACACAAGTTTGGGTACTTAAGTCTCTTATTGATTCTCTTGCTGCTAGGTTGAAGGCTAACCCTTCGGGACTCATTGCATGGCTTCTTGAGTCACAAAAATGACTCTCTCGTGTGGGGCAGGTGAACTACCGGAGTGAAGGACACCATTGGGTCATCGACAGCTGCTGTAAACAGCATATGACCAGCAACTCGCGGTTGTTCACCTTATTGGGGGAAGAAGGAGGCTTCCCCAGCAAGATCACGTTTGGCGACGGCAGCAAGAGCAAGGTCAAAGGCTCCGGAAGGGTAGCTATCACCTCTGACTTGTCAATTGAGAATGTGCTTTTGGTTGTGTCATTCAATTACAATTTGCTCTCCGTAGACCAGATTTGTGACCTGGGTTTCCATTATCACTTCTCCTCGCTTGAGCTTTTGGTTCTTGATGCAAATGAGAAACTTGTGTTCAAAGGGTTTAGATTCCAAAACTTGTTTCTTGTGGATTTCAATTCCGATGCCACGTATATTTCGACTTGCCTTGTCGCCAAGGTCTCCCTCGGTTGGCTTTGGCACAGGCGCCTTGGGCATGTTGGGATGTGAAATTTGAAAAAAGCTTTTCAAAAATGATTTGATTTTGGGGGTGAAAGATGTGGTGTTCGAGAAGCACAAACTTTGCAGCGCCTGCCAAGCGGGCAAACAGGTGGCAAATCCGCATCCTGCAAAGAACTTCATGTCCACTTCTCGTCCCCTCGAGCTTCTTCATATGGACTTGTTTGGACCTACTTCTTATGTGAGCATTGGGGGAATCTTTATTGCCTTGTGATCGTAGATGACTTCTCTCGGTACACCTGGGTGTTCTTCTTGGCTGATAAGACTCCTGTTGGCGAAGTTTTCAAAAAGTTTGCAAAGAAAGTTCAAAACCGTTTTGATTGCACAATCAAGAGTGTTAGGAGTGACAATGGAAAGGAGTTTGCTTTTTGTGATGAGCTTGGCATAGGACATCAGTTCTCAGGTACATATACCCCACAGCAAAATGGGGTGGTGGAAAGGAAGAACAGGACTCTTATTGAGATGGCCAGGACGATGCTGAATGAATATGGCACATCTGATCCCCGGACATGGTATGAGAGGTTGAGAGACTTCCTCACTGAGAAAGGATTCAAAGTTGGCAGAGTTGATTCCACTCTCTTCACCAAGGTCATTGATGGTGATCTCTTCCTCTTCCAAGTCAATGTGGATGATATAATCTTTGGGAAGAACAGGACTCTTATTGAGATAACCAGGACGATGCTAAATGAATATGGCACATCTGATCTGTTCTAGGCTGAGGCAATCAACACAGCCTGCCATTGCATCAACAGGCTGTACCTGCATCGGCTGCTGAAGAAGACCTCTTATGAGCTGCTTGTGGGGAGACGACCCAGTGTCTCCTATTTCAGAGTCTTTGGCTACAAGGTTTTCATCTATAAGAAGAGGCAGCACTTGAGCAAGTTTCAGAGTTGCTGTGATGTGGGACTTTCTGGGATATGCCTCCAAGTCCCAGACATTCAGGGTGTTCAATGAGACAACCGGCCAGGTAGAGGAGAGCTGTGATGTCAAGTTTGATGAATCAGATGGGTCTCAGGGGCAGCATGACAACTTGGAGGACACAGGGGGTGAGTGGTTGGCAAAGGCAGCGGACCAGATGAAGTTTGATGATGTGAGACCGACTCCTGCTCCCAAGGAGGCTGAGCCACAGTCATCTCCTGCTTCGACTAATGTGACATCAGGCTTAGAGGGAGTTCAGCTAGATTCAGGGGGAGTTCAGTCTGCAGATGATTCTCACAGTGGGCCTTCTAGTTCTGGGCCAGAGGCTTAGGCAGTTGAGACAGCTCCATAGTTGGTGAAGTCCCATCACACCATTGCTCGTGATCATCCAGTTGATCAAGTGATTGGGGACTTCAATCGGGGAGTACAGACCAGGTCAAGGATGGCAAACATCTGTGAGCATCAGGCATTCATGTCAGAGATTGAGCCAAAGAAGGTGGAAGAAGCCCTAGCTGACCCAGATTGGATAATACTATGCATGAGGAGCTGAACAACTTCGAGAGGAACAAAGTCTGGAACTTGGTAAAGAGACCGAGTAACCACAACGTGATTGGCACTAAGTGGGTCTTCAAAAACAAGCAAGATGAGTTCGGTTTGGTCATGCGCAACAAGGCACGTCTGGTGGCTCAAGACTTCACACAGATTGAGGGCATTGACTATGATGACACGTATGCACCGGTGGCTCGCTTGGATGCAATCCCTCTGCTTGTGGCATTCTCAACTTGCTACAACATCAAGCTCAAGCAGATAGATGTGAAGAGTGTATTGGCTACATTGATGAGCTTGTTTATGTCGAGCAACCTCCTGACTTCGAAGACCCCAAGCATCCCAACCATGTGTACAAACTGTCAAAGGCTTTGTATGGGCTCAAGCAGGCTCCCCGGACATGGTATGAGAGGTTGAGAGACTTCCTCACTGAGAAAGGATTGAAAGTTGGCAGAGTTGATTCCACTCTCTTCACCAAGGTCATTGATGGTGATCTCTTCCTCTGCCAAGTCAATGTGGATGATATAATCTTTGGAATCTCCAATGAGGCCTTGTGCACCGAGTTTGGGGAGATGATGGCTAAAGAGTTCGAGATGTCGATGATTGAGGAGTTGAACTTCTTCTTGGGATTTCAAATCAAGCAATTGAAGACCGAAAGTTTCATATCTCAAGAGAAGTATTGGCGATAGTTACGCTCAAAGAAATTAATCCGCAAGCGCACGGATATCGTTATAGCCTTTCACCCTACAGTATTCCGGGGTATCAAATCCACAGGGAACAGGGAGTTACTAGCCTAGAATTTATCTTATCTAGATGGGAGAGAGAACAATTAGGAAGGTCAAGACGGACTTCTGGTCTTGGTCACACTGGCCTAAGAGTGAGCACTTAGTTCTATGCTGGCTTTATTTACATCGGAGCACGGCAGGCCTGCTACCCGCCCACCTTCACTTAAGAAGCCTGGAGAGCTACGGTCACCCCCGAAGGGCCCTACGGAGGCAACCCTAACGTGGTGGAACGTTAATAAGGATAGACAGGGCTGTCACCACCTGCTACCATCCACGACAGTCCTAACGGCATGTTCTTCACTTAACCACGGTGAATCACACCCCTATCAGATTTCCACTTCTGCTAGCCGATTAGCCCGAGCTTGATCCGATTCGAGCGTTGGGCAAGGCGAGGAGCGACACGCAGAGTTTACCCAGGTTCGGACTCCCTCGCGGGTAATAGTCCTACTCCTGCCGAGCCTTAGCTCTTTTCTTGTTGTGGTTGTGTGGGAATGATTACAGAATGCCCAATTGCCCTCCCCTTTCTCTCTCTTCTCCTCTTATACAAGCTGCGGGCTGGCGGAGTGAGCCGCGGGGGTAGGCAGTACAGTACACTGATAAGATGTAAGGGACGAGACAGGAGAGACGAAAACGTGTTGCTACTGTGCCAAGCGGCGCCGCCCACGCGTGCTTCGCAAGCGGCCTCTGACTCGTGTGAACACACCGGTGAGAGAACGGGCGGGACCCAGCTTGCTCCTTCTGACGCGGGCGCCCAACCTGATGACGGCAAACTCTCTCTCTGCCGGTCAATTCCGCCGCGCCACAGTGACAGTTGATTAGACCTGCAGATATCACTGTGGCGGTAATCATCTTTTCATCGGTTCATCCGCGCGTGATGTCGCATTTAATGCGCCTGTCCTTCGCAGTAGGGGAGAGCCTTCGCCCGGAATGCTCCCTTCGGGACACTTCCAGCCACGCGGGCCCCACCTGACAGTGAGGGGGCCTCTTGCGCTCGTCTTGTGCACTGGCGCGCTAAGGGGGCTCGTCCACACGCTAGGGCCTGATCGCCTGCCTGACGTGTGGGGCCCTCGCCTGGCGCGCTGAGGAGCCCGCCCACACACTAGGGCCTGACCGCCCGCCTGACGTGTGGGGCCCTCGCACTGGTGCGCTGAGGAGCTCGCCCACACGCTAGGGCCTGACCGCTCGCCTGACGTGTGGGGCCCTCGCCTGGTGCGGTGAGGAGCTCGCTCACACGCTAGGGCCTGATCGCCCGCCTGACTTGTGGGGCCCTCGCACTGGCACGCTGAGGAGCTCGTCCACACGCTAGGGCCTGATCGCCTGCCTGACGTGTGAGGCCCTCGCCTGGTCTTCCTTAGGACTCTTCATACCCTGGTATTAATTGTACCGACAAGTCCGTTGGGTCTGGGCGTCAACCAAGGTAATTACTAGTCTAGACACCACATCGACACTAACAACTACTACTTTACTAGTGCACCAAGTAAAGTATTCACAAAAGGCAAAATATATCTCACCAGTTGCAAACGGGGTTCTCAGTAAATAAACTAGCATTGAACTGGAAGTACTTTATAAATAAAAGAGCATGGCTACACTGTTACCAAACCGAAGAGGAGAACTCCACTCGAAGCCGAGCTTTATTCCCGAGGTACCAGTAGGAGAGCGCGGGACTCCGGTTCATCTCCAAGACTCTCACCTCACCTCTCTTCCTACTCTAATGACAATGTGGAACTAATTCCTTCTCTTCCCATGATCACAAATGAGAGAGAGGACCTCTATTTATGGTGTTCCCGAGCCAATGGGAGGGTGCCACGGCATGGGACAAGTGTCACACAACCCCCCTCCAAAGGAGAATCCAAGGCGAGCCCGGGGGTGGGTCGGCCGGCCCACCTTTTTCATCATCTGACCGCCAATTTTGCATGGGATGCTTTATCAACGGTGTAGATCATCTTCCCAAGTTGGTTTGGCAGTTGGAGACTGGTAGCATTGGGTTCCTTTAGAATCCTATGCATTCTTGTGAAGGAATCCATGTTTCTGGATCAAACCGACTTGCATGGACGGTTGGGATGGCCTCTAGGTATGTTGCTTGGTGTGTGGGGAAGAAACCGACGCAAATTGGCTAAAAGAATGGACTGGCCGACCTAGCTTGGGTCGGCCGGCCCAGGGTTTGGGTCCGATCTGGTCCGTCGTCTTCCGGAGCTTATTTCTCCCTCATCCGAAGTCTAAATATAGAAAATTATATATGCGTTTCGATCGTCTCGACGAGCTCTTCATCATGGTGCAGTCCATTTTTTCATTTGATGACTTTTCAAAATATGTTTAATTGGAACTCCATCTTTTGTCCGATTTGCATACGGCCGATAAATCGTCTTTTTCTTGTGCATGCCTGCAAAACATGAGACTACACCAAAAATCATGGAACTCGTTAACGTTAGCCTCAATGTAGCTTGAATTCCTTTATTTTGTACATATGTTGACAGTCAAAAGCATACAAAATATTACAAATAAGGACCGTCAACAAGAAGCATGTCCAAGATCTTCTGAAGAGATTCAACATGTTGCATTGCAAGGCTATCTATACTCCCATGGTGCCTAATAGACATCTTGATCTCAACACCGAAGGTACGCCCGTCGACCCTAGCTTTATCGTTCCATGATTGGTGCACTCCTCTACCTCACTGCATCTAGACCAGACATCATGTTCATTGTATGCATGTGTGCACGGATTCAAGCGTCCCCTAGAGATTCTCACCTTTCAGCTGTGAAAATAATTTTGAGATATCTAAACTTCACCCCTAGCATAGGATTGTGGTTCCCGAAGGGTGCGCGATTTGAGCTCCTTGGCTACTCTGACTCAGACTATGCCGGGCTCAAGATTGATCGCAAGAGCACTTCCGGGGCTTGTCACTTATTGGGACGGTGTCTAGTGTTCTGGGAGTCCAAAAAGCAAAACTCCGTGGCGCTACCTACTACTGAGGCTGAGTACATAGCGGCAGGTAGCAGTTGTGCCTAGTTGTTGTTCTTGACAGTCTCTTTATGATTATGGGGGTCATGTGCCCTTCTTATGTGACAATGAAAGTGCAGTGAATATCGCCAACAATCCGGTCCAACACTCACGCACCAAGCATATTGACATCCGTCATCACTTCCTTCGGGACCACGTGATGAAGGGTGACATTGTGCTTGAGCATGTGCGGACGAAGGATCAGCTTGCGTACATCTTTACCAAACCGCACGATGAGGCATGTTTTTGCAAAATAAGGAATGAACTCAACATACTAGATAAGTCAAACTCTGCCTGAGTTGGCCAAGGACCTTGAGTGAACCCTGTATATATCGTGTGCTCGTGATCTTGGAGCTTTACTTGTTATACTTACCTCTTGTTGTGCTCTAGTGTCTCTAATTGATCATGAGGACTATTTCTTGCATCATTGTCACTAGCTCAAAATGTCGGCAGCCGGGTGAGAATATAGAACTCTAGACCGAATGGACCTAGTTAGGCACGACACCCTTCATAACCAAGCAATGTGGTATGTTTGGTGCTTGCTCAGGGCATTGCACGTAGGAGGTGCAAACGACCGACCAACCGAATTAATATGGATAGGATGTGGATAGTTACAGGGATATCTGAGGATTTTTCATGGATACAGATATAGATAATGTGGATAATATCCGATGGATAATATCTGAATAAAAATATGGATGATGTCCGATGGATATTATCCGAATCCTTGTTGCTTTGTAGGCTAGACCCATCTCAAGTTGTTAGCTACTGTTTATTGTGGGTTGTGGGATGTTTTGTGTTACTACTCAAATGGATGTGTGTTGACTTCATGTATTATCCGAGGAATTATCCGATCCGACCAATACCCGAGGTCTCACTATCCGTATTTGTATCTGATATCATCCATATTCGTCTTCAGCACTATCCGTGTCCGTATACGTATCCGGTACTATCTGTATCCGATCCTATTAAAGTATGGACAACAGTCCATACTCTTTTGTAATGTAAATTTATGTCCATTACTGAATGTGTTGTGCTATCGATCCATTCAAGGATATGTGTGTGATGGTAGCTAATCTTGGGAGCCATCACCGAGCACATATCCGGTGCCGGAGTTTGCATTCGTCTCAATTGAGACATCTCACACGAGTTGTAGTTGTCCAGGTCGAGAATTAGCATGACCGGCTTGCTTCCGAGCAACCCGTATGCTAGCTTTCGATCTTGCTGGACAGCAAGTGAGCATTATCTCCATTGAGCCGAGTGAATAACTAAGGGAGTACTACAGTCTCACAATCTGTATTCGTATTCGATATCATCTATACTCGTATCCGGCACTATTAGTGTCCGTATACGTATCCGGTACTATCTGTATCCGATCCTATTAAAGTATGTCAATAAAGCAAAGCTCCACCCTATTCCCCTGTGTTTTTGTCCTCTCTCTGTGATTGTTCGTGTATGCCATACCTTGGACTACACTTGGTAGCAAGGTTTCTAAACATGTTATCAGCACGCTCGCTCCTTGACGTGCCGATCAATCCACGAGAAAGAACGATCTGCATGCACATCTACCACAAAGGTATTGTTTTGGGCATGGATTACCTAATAGATTGTAATCTGTGCTTTAATTTCGTTGCAGATTGGAATTTCAAGTGCAATTTTCCTAATAGATTGAAAACTTTGCAAGAAATTTTTAGTAGATTAGAACTTTTGGGGGCTTTTAACATATCAATCTAGTAGATTGATTTCCCCACCGCCGCCCGCCGCCCACCGTGCCGGCCTTGCTGGCCTTGTTGCGCCAAGGCCGCCCACACCCCACCCCACGCACCACGCGCCGCGCCCTCATGTGCCCGCACCTCGGTGCCCGCGCACGCCACGCCACACCGGTGCTGGTCGTGGCCGCGCCGCACTTGCACGCACCGCCGCACCCGCCCTGATGGCTAGGGTTGGAAACCCTAGCAGCCACGTATTTTGGATTTTTCCTGCTGTGGCCCACGTTTCTTGGCCCATCCTGAATACGTACGGCCCTGCTAGTAGCAGGCTGTGCACTGGACCGAAAGGTCTAGATTGGGCCGGCATTTTCGGAAAAATTGAAAGGGCCATGAAAATTTGTCAAATAGAACTAAAATTGTGAAATTGTAGAAAAACCTCATATTCTTGCAAAATCACCCAGGATTTGAATTTTGGCATCTTTTGCACCTCGGGAATTTGAATTTGGCACCCGTGTCTCTAAAAGAATGAAAATTGCATTAAATCCCTTAGAAGCTTGTAATTCTTTGAATGTACTTAAAACTTATTTTTCGGCCCTTTAGCATCTTGGGAACCTGAAGTTTACACCCGATTTTTAATTTGAAGTATTATTTAATTTCTGTAATTATTTGTGTAAAATCATTGTGTGTAATTGCCATTATAATTATCAGTAATTATTAATGACTTTTGAATTGGTAATGGCATGATAGAATATATATTACTGGAATACAACAGAATTAATTATGTCACACACCACTTTCTATTAGATTACATGTAGTCTTATGAATTAATTCTGAAATATATATGTCGAGTATCATAAAATATGAATTCGAGGTATTGGCATTGCACAGCCAGAGCAACCTCACATGAGCATTGGACTATAGAATTATACCTTGTAGTATGAAGCTCTGCACCGCCATCGGGTTAGAACCTTAGAAGAATAAGAAACCAATGTGCGGGACAACTTTGCATAGCACTTTCTTAGGCAAACATATAGTATTGGTGTGTACATGAGCAACGTACTGCACTTCAGAAGTGGTTCTGCACGCTCTAGTATACTATCCTTTCTATTATATCAGAATGGGGTATGCATGAGACTGTGCAAATCATGAAAAATAGCCAATCCCTCTTTTGTGACAAAGAAGATCACATTCGAGGTGTAATCTACACTTTCACCTAAGTACAACTCCAAGTGCTTGCAACTTTTGTTGTTGAGTCACAGAGTAGTTACTAGGGGAGAAAATCCCAATTATTGAAGAAAGGGCATGAATGGGAGAACAAGAATAATTGGCGTATGAAGAGAAAGTCCATTGCTTAAGAAAGATAAAACAAGGAGAAGCCACATTTTTTTTCCACCATTAAAAGCGCAGAATCCTCACTACATAATGTCGAAAAATTATGTGACATTTGGGGTATTGGTCCATGATTTGCCATGATTATGCATAAAATTATGACTTATCGACCAAAGAAGAAAGAAAAGCAATGTGAGAGCCTTAACTTTTCATTGTCGACAGGAATTACCTCATGAGGACACACTGGTAGCGACCTCTAAAATTTTCCCCCTTGTTCTTATTGCAATCGCACATGAAGTGCATGGAGAAACGAAGATCTCGACATATGTCATTGAAATTGGAGTGACCGTCTCGGCCCTGTTGCGCCGCTACTCGGTTACATCTGTGTGGTTGACTAGGGGTCTGCCCTTTTAGCGATAGAAGCCTCTGGATGCAGCCCCTATTAATTGTTAACTGTGCTCCCGTACCATTGCATCGCCCATGGTCTGAGTCAATTATTGCCATGCAGGCATGCCCCTAACACAGCCTGTGCCACACACTAATTGCGTCATTCTGGTGTGACATCGTTTATTTTGTCGTATGTCACTTGTATTTTCAAAACCCTAAAAATAAAATAAAAGGGAATTGTTATATACAAAACCCTAGTTTAAACTATTTTAAATTAGCTTTAAGCCAAAACCCTAGAAACCTTTTGGAAAAATTCTAGAAAAATTCCAGTAATTATTAGAAACCAACATTTAGCCACCCTCCAAATTTCAAGCCCAATGCCCTAGCTCGTGATTCCGTGAAGTGTTGTCGTTTTGCCCGGAGCTCGTCAAATCCATAAAATGATGAGAAAACGTGGGAGAACCAAGCTCAAACTTGGAGTAGAGGTTCTAGAGGCCTAAACTCGTGCTAGGCCAGAAGCCCAAGCCAAAATTCACGGATTTGTAAATTTACCAAATTTGGAAGAGTCCTAAACCTACTCGGATTTGAATTTAAGTCCAATTCAAAGTTTACCCACTTAAGGGCCTGATCTATGTCGACCACCATAGTATAAATACCCCCAAGACCCCTCTCCTAACACTCCATCATAAAATTTCACAAATCCAAAACCCTAGCCGCCCAAACCCTAGCCATCGTGACACTTTTCTAGATATCTCTCTATGCCAAATCCAAATACTAGTCGGTACAGAAAAAATCCTGGGAACCGCTGCTGTCCTAATGGTTTCAATCTACTCCAAGCCGCCACTCCGCCAGCCTGCAGGGGGAGCCTCAAAGCTCTCCCGTCGTGGCCTCCCGCCAAGATCCCGCGCCCTTGCGTGGGCGTGCAGGTGCCCCCGTCGCCAGCACTTAGCCATGCACGTACGTGCATGTTTGTGTGTGACTAGCTAGCTAGCTAGTCAATCAAGGAATTGCTAGCAAGTCATGTACGTATGTGCATGTGCGCTCGCCAAGCAACGCGTGCACGCGCGTTCACTTGCTGCCGTTCGTGGTACGCGTCACCTTGCCGCCACCGTTCCACGCTCCCTATAGATGACTAGCTAGCCGTGCCGCCGATCGTCCGCTGCCACATGTCCCGCCTCACCCGTCGCGCCGCCCGCCGTTCCCGCCCTTGCGCGTTGCGCCTTTGCAGCCACGCCTCGCAGACCATGCCCCGCCACCTGTCCAGTGGCGTAGCCAGGATTTTAGGGATTGATTGGGCCGACTTTCAAAAAAAAATTCTCAGTTACATGCCAGCGTATATGACATCATGTATTTTCATCCATTTAATAGATATGATTTCAAAAAACAATGAACCCTAAATTTTCTAACAATAACAATTTCCTAAATTTTCATCTATTTAACTAGGACTAGGCATACAATTTCCTAACAATATCACAAATGATTTCAAAAAATCCTTTGGGCATGAATCCTAAATTTTATAACACTAACACTAGCAGAAAAATCCATTCATAAATCCTAACCCTACCTTTTAACTTTCAAAATTAAAATCTATTTTCTAACCCTAGGTTTGAAAATTGGGGATGGGGATTGCTCCTCACCTCACGGTCTGCCGGGAGGTGGACTGGGGGGCGGACGGCCACGGGCGACGACGGACGGCGCGCGAGCGTAGAGTCTGGAGGCGGATCGCGGGGCGGAGAGGCTTGGCTGCTTCTTGCAGCCTACTGGAGAGCTGGGCAGTGGGCAGTTGGGCACCGGGCGGCGCGACGGCAAGCCGGAGCCGGCGAAGGCCGAAGCCACCAAGGCGACGCCGCTGAACCTAGCCGGGCGGCGGAGGCAGACAGGGAGGCAGGCGCCGGCGCGGCGGTGGACGGCGGCAGACAGGGAGGCCGGGACCAAGAGGAAGGCGCCGGCGCGGAGGCACGCTAGACCTAGCCGGGCTGGGGCCTGGGGTGGCAAGCCGACGGCTTGGGGACGGCGGCGACGCGACGGCCGGCGGCGACGGCGGACGAGGTCACGGCCAGCGGGGGCCGGAGGCGGGATTGGATGGATCGGGGGAAGAGAGACGGGCTGAACGGGACATTGGGTTGGGGAACGAGAGATAGGGATTGGTTAATACGTGGGAGCCCATTTTACGTTTTGGACGGGCTGAATTAAATGGGTAGGGAGGTAGCCGGCTAGAGCTTGGAGATTGGGGGATGGGGTGTTGGGCCGGCCCAACATTGGTTGGGCCATGGCCCAACGGTGACAATCCCTGGCTCCGCCCCTGCACCTCTCCCTCCCTGCCGCTGCTTTCCCGTACGCGCCAGCGCGTGTGCGTGCTCGTCCGCCGCTGCCACGTGTCTCCCGCCGGTTCGCCGAAGCCGCCCGGCCCTCGCTGCTCGCCACGCGTCCCGCACTGTCCCCGCTTTCCCGCTCAAGCCTTGGCCAATCCGTGTTCGCCACGTGGCGAAACCGTGTCAGTCGCGCGCTCCCGCATCAGCCGTGCCATGCTTCGTCACCTCGCCGCCGCTCGCGTTTGTGCCGCCTATCACCATGTTACGTATGTCCCCCACTGGCCTCGCGAGCGCTGCGCTGCTGCTCGCCCGAAACCGCTAGTTCGATCGGTTTTTTCTTTGGTTAACCCAGTTTAATTCGGTTTATTCTTTTATGCAATTTCTGATTTTTTCAAATCTTCCAGGAATTGTTCCTGGAGCATCCTAACTCTAAATTAGATAATTCTAGAGGCATTAAATCACATAAATAGCCTATAATGTTATATATATTTTATTTAGCTATATTGGATGTTGATTGTTTTGCTGTTCTTATGCATATGCATATACATGTAGATCGTCCGTGTTCGCGCTGTCCGGCAGGATTCCAAGAGCCGTTTGAAAGAGGATCCCAAGACCCGAAGTACTAACAAGGAAAGATAGATTGCATCTTGCTTCCTAGTTTTTAAAACTCACCCGTTTATTGTTTTTATTTATTTTTCTTATGCATGAAATGATGGGAATGGTTAGAATCCTATTATATTCACACAGAGTCATCTTCCCTGTGAATTTAGCCAATTATTGCCGCCTTAGTTATTTTCCTGGCCTATCCTTGTGCATAGATGCTAGTGCTAGTGGGTTGGTAGTTGTTTAGGTTATTTATCATTTAATTACTCTTGTGACTTGGTATGATTGGAGATGCTGAGTTACTTTAATGACCTAATCAACTAAAACCTACGTGGCGTGTGTTGACTAAAGGTGACATGTCAGGTGGTTTTATGGATTGAGGATTGTGGTGGAGGTAGTCACCTTGGTCTAAGGACTCTTGACGTGTGTTCATCCGGCCAAACCAAACAAGCGCAATCATAAGTGCTAGCGTCAGCATGATGCGCAACATATGCTAGTCCTGTCTTAGTAGTTAGGGAAGACTGTTAACACACGATACTTTGAAAAGATCGGGCTGTGGTCCGTTGGCTCAAGAGGGGGCCGTGCTGTCGAAACCTTAGAAGGGGTATCGGTGTTAACAGAAGGAACTAATAAATCGCATTGTATCGTTACTTGGTCTAGGCTTCAAAGGAAGAGTTAAGACATAAAAGACATAAAAGTACCACTAGGCTTATGGGTAAAGTGTGCTACACTCTGCAGAGGTTAAAACTATCATGATAGCTGTTCCCACGGTCATGAGAGGGGAGGAAGGTCGTACATGGTAGTCTCATGCATGTGTTAATAATATAACCTGATGGGTTGGTGTAGTTTGAGTTGTTCGAGGCAAGCTTTGTTTTATAGAGAGGCTTTGGAAGCCGAGCTGTGGTTGTTTGTTGGGAATCTCTATCAATATTAATTGCTCTACAAATTTGTTTTACAACACTTATAATAATTTGACTAGAGTAAGTATTTATGCAAAAATAACCACCCTGTTCTTGTTATTACCCTTGCATCATTATAAGGATTCTTGCTGGGTAGCCGTGTACTCACTATACAAACCACAGATAAATTTCTATTCAGGAGAAGACATAGGTCTGGTACATCTTCAGGATCAGGAGGATTCTGTCTCGGAGTTCGATGAGGATTAGCTGACGCTCAAGGGTTGGATTGGAACGTCATCATACTTTTAATTCCGCTGCATATTTGAATTTTCGCACTCTGGTATATTATCGACAATATTATGTCATCTTTAATCAAACTATTGTAAAAAGTAGTTGTGCAACAATTACTTTTGCATAATATGTAATTTTTTTTAGTTCTTTGTGACTGTGTGATGATGTTCAACAAACTGTCGCTCATAAGTTACTAGCATTGATCTTTGGGACTAGCAACCGATTGTGAGTGGATTCGGGTGAAGCCGGGGTTGCGACATCTGGTCTCAGCCTGCTGCTGCCGCATTTGGTGCAGACTTGACAGGGCACACACCACACATAGTGTCGCCGTGTGACATACCCAAAATTCACCAATTTTAGCACAAATTGTTTTTCGCAAAAATCATGTTTGAACCCCTAGAAACCTTCCCTAAATTTCTAAGAATTTTTCCAAAGCAATTCCTATTTTATTCCATTAAAGAAATCTCTTCTTTTATTTATCCAAGGATTTTCATCCCATAAAATATTAACTTTTATTCCACCATTATCTTCCTCTCATTTTTCTGGATTTTAGCGACCAATTTCATATTTTTCCGAGCTCTCTACATTTTTCTATGAATTTCCAAAACCCATATCTATTTTCCAAAAATTCAATTAAGACCTTTCTTTTTTGGAAATTACGAAAACCCGCTTTCCCTTTTCGGAATATGCCTTCGGCGTGTCTCCCTCTCCTCCTCCCCGGCACGGTAAGTGGCTATGGACGGCTTGGATTTCTCTGTCCCCATCCTACGCTCAGGAAGTGGCCACGTAATCACCACCGTACCGCTTCGGTTAAGTCTAATCCAACGGCGCCCATTGATTCGCCCCGGATCCGACGGCGCCGCTGTTATCTCCTTCTTCCGGCCGCGCCGCCTCCCTCAAAACCGCCGGCGCCGCTGTTTCCGCTGCAGAGTTCGCCGGAATAGCGCTTCGCCGACGTTCCCGAACCTTCCAGGCCATGGCCACCGCCTATAAGGCTTCGCCACGTCATCGCAAATGCTATCCTCCACGTCACTGCCCTCGGTTTGCCCCCTCAGTACCACCGCAATTTAATAATTAGAACAAGGGTTGCAATGACATTAATAATTAGAGAAAGCTACAAAATATTATTCTTGTCAAATTTGTTTATTAGGGAAATTAAATTCCTAATTATCCACAAATCTTAATAGATCCTATATTAAGCCCAATGAGAATGGACTTTAGAAAAATGCATTAAAATACTTTATAACTTAGAATTTCACTTTGTATTTAGGAGCACTTAGAAAGGACAAACTCCGATAATCCTAACCTCGTTTGTAGGTCGTAATTCGACGCGTCGTCATCATATGTCGCATTAAAACCCTAAACACTCGATTACTGTTACGATCATATGAAAGCGTATTTTGGGGTATATCTAGGCTATTATGTAATGATGTTGTTACTTAATAATTGCATCAGGACATACATTGCATATCATATGAAACTTGGCCTTGTTAACCGATCCCATAGAATAGTTTCGAAGGTAAAACCTAGGCCACGTGCATGCACCATGTTTTCTGCTTGCATGGTAAGAATTGTATTTGTGCTTAGACGTAGGCGATCCCGAGGGGAGGTTCGAAGACGTTGAAGAGAACCTTCTATCCAATCAAGGCGAGTTAACACTTACTCTTTAGATGTTTGTCCGTATTAGGGATTGTGACTTTCCCTAGTGCGGGTTAACATCACTAATATCATGTCATTACTCAGTTTTCCTCCAAACTATATTGTTTATTATTAAAAGTGCATGCTTATTATTCCGCCTAATTGTTAATCATGTAATACTTATACATGCCTGCCCTTGAATTATTTAACTTTCATGACTGCCTTGATTGTCGCTACCCTTGTTAGCCTAATATTAGTTTGGTAATCACTTTAACCCTACCTAATGGGTAAAACCTGCTTAGACTGGCTTAGACTTAAACAAATCTTGTGGCAAATCACCACAAAACGATGAACCGATATTCGCCGGTCATTCATTCCTTCATTGAAATTGTTATGACATGTGGCAATCAGGGCTATTAGTTGCATGTTGGGTTGAATGTGGTTGAGGGTATGGTTATGTGGGATGTCGGTCCGGTTTGGACGGTTGGTTGGGATAGTTCACATATGGCAAGGTCGATGACTGTGGAAGTAGAAAAGATTGAGTGGTGAGTTGGCCCTAGATGACATCCTGATGGATGATTAAGGCATAGGGTGCCTAGTGCTGGGTTTAGCCAAGGCTTACCCAGGAGGAGCACGGAAGAACATGCGTAGCGAGGAGATCGCTGTCATCTTAGGGATGGTTCCAACACAACGCGTGGCCATCGCGCGGAGTACGGGTCTTGGATCGCCAACTATGAGCGCTCTGCGGAGGCCCTCTGGGACCATTCTTGATTGGGACCGGCATGGGTCATCACCGAGGGTGATAAAGGTCACACTTCCCCAGGATGACGCTCGGCTAGTGAGGGCTGGCAACCCTCTAGGCCGAGACGGGCATGCCATGGCAAGTGTGGTCCACAACAGGATTGCCAAATCCTGGAAAGATGGTGTATCTAGGAAATGTTGGGGGCAACAAGAAGTATGGTTTGATAAAGCTTGATAACGAGTGTATGTTGGTCGAAGCTTGGTCTGATCAAGGTTGGCCAAAGAGTCGGTGATTTGGTTGGGGTTTCGGGGTGTATTGTTTCGATGCTACTCTTGAGATAATAATACCACTACTATAGGATGCTAGATAGGAAGTTTTTAAAGTCATTTTAAAACTGGTCCTACGCAAATAAAATAACCCTTTCCCCAAATATAGCCTTTTATACATTAAGTGCATTAAGGGAAGTGTTAACTAGTCAGCGTTTGGATGATGATGACCTCGCCTACTTGCATTCTTTAGACGATGGGATCGAAGAGGATCCGCACGAGTGCCATGAAGACGAAGGACAGGACTTCGGTGGGCCTGACGAGTCGTAGGGGAAGCTCCAGTCACTTGTCCGACACCTAGCCAATAGGATGATCTTTTGGGTAAATATTTTGGGATAGCTGCAACTCTGAACACTGTTTTGTAATATAAGGCTGACATTTGTTCGCCTTACTAAAATCCGCCCAAGGGCGTAACTTCGTATGTAATATTCAGGGATTATGATTAATCGATTTATGCTTGTTTCGGCTATGTGATCTTCCACACTAGTGTACTGATCCAGGGACTAATGCATGGGATTCCGACTCTCAAGGCAAGTTAAAATTGAGGGTTGAGAAAGCTGGTATCAGAGCATGCAAATGTAGGACCCATATGACTTAGAGGTCAAAATTAGGAAAAATTATATTTCCCCTTTTTATGATTATTTTGATGCTTAAAACATTCCCTTAATACTCTGCCTATCTGTTCTAACAAATTGTTTGTCAAAATTTTCTTTTGGATGGATCGATGCAACCAGAACTCCTTTGTTGACGAGAGGTCGATGCACGGCTACGAGGACCCACGTTTCTAGAGCCAGTGGGTCCGAGGACTTGTGGATAACATAGACCCCGGGTACCCACACGGAGGGCCTAAAAGACCACCCAATAGGGGATGGACGAAGTTGGGCGGATAAGGACTTGTACCACTCGGACTCTTGATGGCTTGCCCGGCAAGGAAAGACATAAAGAAAGAAGTCTATCCCTAATAGGGAAGATATAATTGTAATTCCGGATAACTACATATCTGGCTAGAGGATAGAATCCTACCTCGTAACCGACCAGGACTCTACCTTGTAACCCTGCCCCCCCGCCCCCCCGCTATATAAGGCAAGCAGGGAGCCCCTGGTTCGACATCTTGATCATCATGATCTTCATCATCATCTTCACATGCATCCATGGAGAGACATCTCCCTCCACATTGATCATCAGATCGCCATTATAATCCCAGAGCACATGACTAGGGTATTACCTCCACCGTGAGGGTCTGAACCTGTATAAAAAATACCCCCTGTCTTGTGCTACCATCGAGTTTGGATCTTGTGCATCGCCCCATAATCATTGCCGACGATAACCCCCGGTTAAGCACCCGTGACAGGACTCCAGCAGCTGTGCCGGTCTCTGTCTTTCAGCGAGAGGCCGTGATTCTTTTGGAGGGATGCTTGATCCCTTCCTCGTCCTGCCTACCTCGCTCGGGTAGTCATCTACTATGAGGAGCACGAGGTTGAGGCACATAGCTACGACACCGAGACGTCGAGAGATCACCTGCAGGCGGCGATCAACGACGCTGCTATGGAGGCCACTACCATACTCTAGGGGGAGTACAATGTCTATCTCAGGGGGGCCTATGCACTTCCGACGGCGATGCATATGAGGACACTCCCTAGGTTTGGCAGCGCCTCTGTGCCAATCCAGCACCAGTTGATCCGCCTGGCGCGCCTTCACGACGGTACTACTCAGGTGGTCGGTGGTGCGTTGGAGGAGATCAGCCTCCTACGTTCATCGCTCTGGGCGGCGGACAATGAGCTGAGGGTGGTGGGGAGATGGCTCTACCACTATGATATGAACCTCGCCATGGAAAGACGTCAGCGGGACGCGGCGAGAGAGGCGCTACATAGACGCCAGGAGGAGGAGGCACGACAGGTGCTGGCACAGCATGACCCACGGGACTCTTCGCTCTCACCTCCGGGGCCGGATTATCTACCGCTGGAGTATGAGAACTGCCGCACTACGATGCTGAAGAGGACACTACCGCCCCGAGCCTTGGTGGGGATTCCGCTCCATGGGCCGTCTTCCTCAGAGGCTCCACTGGAGAAGTCGCCGATGGACGCCCACACCGACTCCGACTCCGACTCCGACTCCGACACTGACACTGGAGGTGGCGCTGCTCCTACACCGCCGGCTCCGGGAACACCTACGAGGCCATCCTTCGCCATCGGCTTCGACTTGCTTCAGAGGCGTGCGCCCCAGCTGAGTTGTACATGAGTAGAATTGTGTGTCTTCATGTTGTGCCCAAAAAGATCGTGTCTGATCGGGGTACACAGTTCACTTCAAAATTTTGGGACAAGCTCCATGAGTCGCTCGGGACTCGATTGAATTTCAGCACAGCTTTTCACCCTCAGACTGATGGGCAGACTGAATGAGTGAACCAAATCCTAGAAGATATGTTGAGAGCCTGTGCTTTGGCTGCGCCTACCAGTTGGGACAAACAGTTGCCTTATGCTAAGTTTGCATATAACAACAGTTATCAGTCCAGTATCCAAATGGCTCCGTTTGAAGCTTTGTATGGAAGGAAGTGCAGGACTCCCTTGTATTGGCAAGAAACTGGTGAGGCAAAGATATTTTGGTTCAATATTTTGCAAGAGGCCGAAGAGCAAGTCAAAATGATCCAACAGAGGTTGAAAACAGCTCAGTCCCGGCAGAAGAGTTATGCTGATAACCGTCGACGGGATTTGCTTCGCTCGTGGAGCACTTCACCGAGCATTTGGGCTTGATAGGCCATCACTTGCCCTAGCGTCGGGTCTCCCGGTGATGGTGCTGGAATATCATCAAGGCCGCGACCATGTCCTCGACCTTGACCTCGGCCTCTACCAGCATCGACAGCAGCACCGCGAGCCCGACCAGCTCCTCTACCTCTTGCCATCTATAGTTGATACTCATATATATAAATATGCATGAACTTTTCACAAAATAAGTTGAAATGTAACAAGAAGCAGAATCAACCAAGTCATCAAAGGCAAGGTATAATAATTATCACAGGGAATAAAACATGTCTCGATAGCCCTTGCCACATCGGGGCAAGAAAGCGGAAGCAAAAGCTATCATGCCCGTGACTCCAAAGTATCTGCGCTGGTCCGAGGTGCCGATCACCTTTGACCGATCGGACCATCCGGATCGGATCACCTTTCCTTGGAGGTATCCTCTGGTGCTGGATCCGGTCGTGCAAGGAAGTAAACTAAAAAGGGTACTGGTCGATGGCTGGAGCGGGATTAATGTCCTTTTCGTCAAAACCTTGGACCAGATGCCACGGGGTAATCCCCGGGACGTCCGCGATACCACTCGGACAGATCTCCCTGCCCGTCACGTTCCGGACCAAGGATAATTATCGGACTGAGAGTCTGAGTTTTGAAGTGGATGATTTCGAGACGGCGTACCACGCCATCTTGGGAAGGCCGGCGATTGCCAAATTCATGGTGGTTCCCAACTACACTTATCTCGTCTTAAAGATGCCAGGTCCCAATGATGTAATCACCCTCCCTGGTGATGTTAAACAGTCCCTGCTCTGCGATAATGAAAGCTGTGAGGTGGCGCAGGCACTTCGCCGATGGTTTTCCGGTGCATCGTCATTAACTTTGCCCTTCATCATGGCATAGTTTCCTGTGGCATCGAGGCCGATGGTATCTCCGGTCTCGCGATTGCTAGTTTCTTGTGGCATTGAGATCGATGGTATTTCCGGTCTCATGATTGCTATAAGCAGATGGGAGCAGTGTAACACGCCAGTGCGGCCAGTGTGAAGCTGTGAAACCCTTTGGTCTGATCAGAAGGTACCACAGTAGTGGTCATGATTGGATCGATAAAACTCCTTCGAAGTTGTGACGCAGTGATATGTCTTGATTTCGAAGATGAATGGTTTATCCTTTGCACAAATGCAACATGTGCCGCGAAGGATATTCTTTGGCGTGATTTTTCGCCATGTGATTAAAGGTGAACATGCTAAAACCATGCATTGTATTTGTTTTTTTTAAAAAAAGGGGCAGCTATATTTTTGGTTTTCCAATCTCAACAGCGCCAAAATGTTGATAATCTTTTCTTATGCGAAATGCAACTAACCGGCAGTCTCATTAGACGCTGGTATATCCTGTTTAACAATGAGATAGTTAGTCCGATTGACTAGATGATTGTGGGTGCTTGCCAATTAGCCCCTAATTGCTGATTACATATTAATGTCAAACAAGTCGTAGTCAATTTCAAGATGACATTGACTATCTGCTTCCACTCAAGTGCAATTGTTGCAAAGGTAATATTATTTGTGGCATGGTTTTTGCCGCGGTTCATAAAATTACATGAGTTTTGAAAAATGAGGGCAGCGGTGCTACGCGCCATTGAAAATTTTTCACCAATTTGAATTCGAGTGCGTTCCTCCTTAAACTCAAATTGGTGGGGGCATTTGTTTGACGTGAAAATTTCACCTTTTTTTAATGTTGATAATTTATTTATCGCATTATTGAATAATTGATCGGAAGATAATTATGTTTGCGACGGCTCATTTTTTTTAAGCACTTGATTAAAAGATAATTACGGTGCTTATCTTCATTAACCAACATGCAACAGCCTATCCTATGTCTCTCTATGCGTGACTAACAAACACATGCACCGGATCCTCATTTTCCGGCCTTTCCCCTGCCTATAAAACATATCTCGGGTCACACAAAAAAAGGAGGCAAGGACGAACTCTTTTCTACAGATCGTTTTCTCTGCAAGTTCTTCACGGCAAGGGGGGGTGGGGTTGGTCTATTCTCCACGACACCATCGCCATTTCCTCTGTGCAGGCCGCCGTTTCCCTTCTTACATATTAGCAGGTCGACGTCATGCGTCGCCCCATCTACTTCCACTGAGCCACCGGTCGCTGCCTCATCTACTGCCGCCGTGCGCCGCCCCCATGCTGCCGCCCCATGGCCGGCTCCCCACATACAGGCTGTCACGCATGCTAATTTTTTCACCCTCCAAAGCCAACTTCCGGGGGTTGTAATGTAACAAAACCCAACTTCCGAGGGCTTTGTGGCACCCGGAAACAACTTTAAGGGGCCGCAGCGGACAAAATAAAGTTTAAGGGGCTAAGTGAGATTTTTGTTCAACTTTAAGGGGCAACAGTGTAATTTACTCTTTAATCTTTAAGGGAGCTTAACACTAAGTTAGCACCTTATTCACCCATGTTTCAAATCTTGCCACTTAGGCTTTGATTATCATGCAGTATCAGTCGAAACCCTTGGGATTTAAATAAGCCCAACATGATTTCATTAGGGAGCTGGGTGGTTATAACTAAGCCCCTTCATATATCCTTGAAAAGGTTGTTGCTACATTTTCATGATGTGCCAAACGCCCAACGGGAGCCATACTTTATGAATGCCCCAGAGTTACCAAATGACTCAATGCGTCTTTACGCAATACAATATTTGTTGTGATCTGCTGTAGGTTGTTGCTACATTTCCATGATGTGCCAAACGGGAGCCATACTTTATGAATGCCCCAGAATTACCAAATAAATCAACGCGTCTTTACGCGATGCAATATTTGTTGTGATCTATTGCAGGTCGCTGATGAATATATGTCAATATATCTTGCAGATTTATTTTGCAGAATTATCCGACCCAACGAAGCTGTGTTATCACCCAGTTGGTCAAGCCTAGCATATCTATGCATGTTTTGATTTCAGGTTATACACATGTCCCAGTTGTGCCGTTCGAGACTGATGAGGCCGGACGACATAGGCGGGTGAAGTCCATCATATAATGACTTCGCTATCTTCGGCGCATGGTCACATACGACCATGGTTGCTGCCGGTGCCATTTACTTTGTTTATTATCTATTTTCTCTGCATGCATAGTGACTGCAGGCGAAGATTGATGGCGACGATAACACAGCTTAATTGGAGGTGTTCTGTGAGATTTATCTTGCAGATGTAATTAACCGGGAGGCCTTCCGAGGCCCCGGGAACAGCGAACTTGCAATCGCCCATGTTAGATGTTCCTATCTACAGGCTATGGAGCGCAAATGTATCGGGAGACTGTATTTTATTCCATTAATAAAATATCTGATTTCCCATACCTTTTATTTATTTTGTGTATTTTTATACATTGGCACGCTCGCGTATTATTTAATTCTCACCCGTGGCTGTCGAGATGTTTCGCGTTGCGCATAAGCCATAAAATGGGAAAAAACGCCCGAAACAACGCCATACGGGACGAGATCACCAAATTGTTGGCCGCTCGGTTAATCAAGGAGGTGTATCATCCCGAGTGGCTTGTGAATCCGGTCCTGGTGCAGAAAAAGAACAAGACATGGCGGATGTGTGTCGACTACACCGACCTTAACAAAGCGTGTCCCAAGGATCCTTTTGGGCTCCGCCGCATCGACCAAGTGGTGGATTCCACCGTCGAGTGCGAGCTCTTGCGTTTTCTGGACGCCTACTCGGGCTATCATCAGATCAGTCTGAAGGAGGAGGATTGCATCAAGACATCGTTTATTACGCCTTTTGGTGCTTTCTGCTATATCACAATGCCATTCGGGCTGAAAAACGCTGGCGCAATGTATCAGCGCGCTATACAGCGGTGTTTTCACACTCAGCTCGGACGCAACGTGGAGGCATATGCCGACGACGTCGTCATAAAAACAAAATCCAGATGGGATCTCATAACAGATCTGACCGAGACATTCGAGAGCCTAAGGGCATATCGGATGAAACTAAATCTCGAGAAGTGCGTTTTTGGGGTTCCGTCTGGTAAATTACTCGGATTCATCATATTCATCTCCCATCGGGGGATTGAGGCCAATCCAGAGAAAGTCAACGCCATCAACAAGATGAAGCCCCAACCAATCAGAAGGATGTGCAGAAGCTCGCTGGATGCATTGTGGCACTCAGCCGATTCGTTTCCCGGCTCGGGGAGCGAGGCATGCCATTCTTTAGGCTCTTACGCCGACAAGACGATTTTCAGTGGACAGAGGAAGCACAGGAAGCCTTTAAAGATCTAAAGAGGTTCCTCACCACGCCTCCGGTGTTGGTCCCTCCCATGCCCCAGGAGCCCCTCATACTCTACATCGGCGCCACGACTCATGTTATCAGCAGCGCTCTGGTGGTTGAGCGAGATGAGGAGGGCTCCCTCCAGAAGGTACAACATCCGGTCTACTTCGTAAGCGAGGTATTGGGCGAATATAAAACAAGGTACCCACAAGTCCAAAAGCTTCTGTATGCTGTGTTACTCACATCGCGGAAGCTCAAGCATTATTTTCAAGAGCATGAAATTTCGGTGGTCACTTCTTTCCTGCTTGGAGACATACTTCATAATCGAAAAGCCACTGGGAGGATGACAAAGTGGGTAGTCGAGCTTGGAGCCTTTGAAATAAAGTTCGGGCCCCGATTAGCCATAAAATCTCAAGCATTGACCGATTTCGTCGTGGAATGGACAGAAGCTCAGACCCCAGCAGCAAAGGAGAATCTTGAGTACTGGACGATGTACTTTGACGGTTCCCTCATGCTCAGCGGCACGAGGGCTGGGATTTTGCACATATCGCCGACTGGAAAGAAGCTACGCTACGTCCTCCAGATATTGTTTTCCGTCAGCAACAACGCCGCCGAGTACGAGGCACTCATCCATGGGCTACGCGTCGCCATCTCGCTTGGCGTCAGGCGGTTAATGGTACGCGGGGATTCCCAACTCGTGGTTAACCAAGTTCAAAAGGAGTGGTCTTGTATTGGCTACAGCATGGCGGCCTACTGTCAGGAGGTACGGAAGTTAGAAGACAAGTTCGACGGATTGGAGCTGACACACGTGCTCCGCCGGGACAATGAAGCAGCAGACGAGTTAGCGCGGATGGGATCCACTCGGGCGCAAGTCCCGACTGGTGTTTTTGTCCAAGAGTTGCGCGCGCCGTCTATCAAGCTACCATCTGCACCGGAAGAAGATCAAGAGAAGCGGCTAGAACCCGATGCAGAGGTACTATCAATTAATCCTGGGTGGACTCAGCCTTACTTAGATTATCTTCTTCGTGATGAGCTGCCTGAGGATCGAAGCCTCGCCGAGTGCATTACACGCCAAAGCAAAAGCTACAAGGTAGTCGGGGACGAGCTTTTCAGAAAAAGCAATTCCGGGTTACTAAGGCGTTGCATATCCGAGCAAGAAGGCAGATATCTACTCAATGACATCCACTCGGGAGAATGCGGGCACCATGCGGCGGCCAGCACCCTGGTAGGAAAAGCCTATCGGCAGGGTTTCTTCTAGCCGACTGCCGTCACCGACGCGGAAGATATAGTTCGCAGATGTGACAGGTGTCAATTCTTTGCTCGGCAGATACACATGCCGGCTCAGGATCTATAAACAATTCCAATCTCTTGGCCTTTCGCCGTCTGGAATCTCGACATGGTGGGCCCCCTCAAGCGGGCGCAGGGCGGATTCACTCATCTCTTCGTCGCTATCGACAAGTTTACAAAGTGGATTGAAGCCAAGCCGGTTGCAGTAATCACGGCGGCCAAAGAGCGCGAGTTCTTCTGGGACATCGTTGTGCGTTTTGGCGTACCCAATCGCATCATCACCGACAATGGCGTTCAATTCAAAAACAGCGAATTTCAGGATTGGGGCGAGGAGCTGGGTATCAATATCTGCTGTGCCTCGGTGGCCCACACAAGGAGTAACGGCCAGGTTGAGCGCGCCAGCGGATTGGTTCTACAAGGGCTCAAAGCCAGAATCTTCGATCGCCTAAAGCCGTACGCAACGCGCTGGGTTAAGGAGTTGCCTTCGGTGCTCTGGGGGCTTAGAACAACCCCAAGCCGAGCAACCGGGTAGACACCCTTTTTCCTAGTCTATGGCTCAGAGGCGGTCCTCCCGACTGAATTGAAGTTCCGGTCCTCACGGGTCGCTGGTTTCGACGATAATCAGTCGAATGAAGCAAGACACGAAGACCTCAATCGGCTCGAGGAAGCCAGGGAAGCAGCATTGATTCAGTCGGTAAAGTACCAACAGGGCCTGCGTCGCTATCATCAGCGTAACGTACGGGGCCGTGCGTTCTCTAAGGAAGATTTGGTCCTCCGAAGGAATTAGAAGCACGAGCATAAACTCTCCCCACTATGGAAAGGCCCCTATATGATTGCTGAAGTGACCTACCCGGGGCTTACCGGCTACAATGCGAAGATGGATCTGAAGTGCCTAATACCTGGAACATCGAGCATCTACGTCGTTTTTACTCTTAAAGTCTTGTATTTAAGCAGCATGTAATTAGTTCCTTTTTCTTTTGACTTGCAACTCAGCTGTAAACGACTGAGCAGTAAGTCGGGGCCTACACTTAATAGTGTGCGGAGTCAACCACACCCTATCTTATCAATAAAAGTTATTTTCTCTTTACATGTGTTGATCAAATTTGAGTGTTATGAAAATTCTTGAGTAATAGCACTAGTACTTGCCAAGGACAACGTTTAGCTATCTCGTAGTTGCATGGGGAGAAAGCCAAGTGCTAATTCCTGGCACTCGGGGGGCTGGACTAATCGGCAGATGCGTTTCATGAAAAAGGATAAAGCTAAGTACTTGGATAAATAAGATCACCAGTATCGAGGATCAATTGAAGGTTTTGACAAAAGATACATCTACAAGTCTAAGTGTTCAACTATATGGACAGCAGTCGGACAAACTTCTTCCAGCAGGACGCATGCCTTCTCCTCGGTGCACGCAAATCCTTCCTTCATGGCCTCGCAGTCTAGACGGGGGAAATTTAATTTCGCAATTGCAAGGCCTTGGCTGGTGCATGTTATTGCTGCCTCCCGCGTGAAGACCTTGATCCGCTCTGGAATAGTGTCGAGACGGGCCACGAGGAGGTCAGAATCAGTTGGCAGCTCTTCTTCTGGGTAAAGGCATTGGAGAGTTGGGATTATTCCTACTAGAGCTCGGCGGCGAAGCTCGTGGGAGGTTTTCACTTCGTCATTAAAGACTTGGAACTGCGCCCTCGCCTTCTGCCGATACTCTGCATAACCAATCGGGTGTGACATATTAGTCGGTCTTCAGTGGGGGCTGAGCCAGGGAGAGTCAGTGGTGGAAAGTTACCTTCCAGCTCTTTAGCTGATTTCTCGGCTTGAGTGTTGGCTCGGAAGACTTCATCCCTCATGGCCTTCTACCTCGCCTCCAGCTCTACATTCAAAAGTGGGACTCAGAGATTATCATTTATGGAATATTCTCTTTGTAAAGGTTTAGCACTGTTTGAGATCTATACCCCGGATGGCGTTGGACTCTTTCACGTGGCGGAATCGGAGTTCATGACTTCTCGTTGGACCTCTTCGATCCAGCCGCGGTATTGCGACTTAACGGCATACAGCGCGTTGTCAAATTCGTCGTGAGACTTTAGCTCGCCCACTGTTTTCTCCATGCACTGGGTCTTTTGCTTCGACCTCTCTTTCATGCGCTGCATGGAAAAGGGAGGGAGACTAGCAGGATTCCCCTATGCAAAGCGAGGATTCAAGGCATAAAAGGGCTTTACCTTGTATATCTTGGCTTGAATCACTGCTATATTGTCTAGCACTTCCCACTCTTCGGCCTCCTGCCCGTCATCAACCTCGTAGCCCTCCATCTCCTTTCTCCATTTCAGTCGGAAGGGTGGAGTGTGAGCTTTGGTAGAGGGGCGAGGAATCTCCTCGATTTCTGGTTCCGAGCTCCCTGGAGCTGGGGCTGGGATCTTCCCCTTTGCCGGCGAGGATTGGTGAGTGGCAGTTGATGGATTGGAGTCTTGGTGAGGCCCGTCATGCCGAGTTGAATCCCCTGCGGGTTGGGACTCGGCTTGGTCATCGGATTTTGGAGGCGTCGAGGCTGGCACTTTGCTGCCATGCGACCTTGGCGGTTCGTCATCATCATCAACAGGTTTTCTGAAAGCATATGAAGAATATTCAAGACACAAATTTCCTACAGTATGTGAAGAGAGAATGTTGCAAGGGATACCTTTGCGACGACATAAACTTAAATCCAAATCGGACTCCTGAACCACTCGGGCCTGTGCTGGAAGGTTTCTCCGCCCCCGACGCGGCCCCTGGGCCAGCGGATTGGGGAGATGGGGGGCTTTGTGGCTGCTTCGCCGGTGCCGAAGGCGATCTTGCTGTTGGGCGGTGACGGCGCAAGAGTGGAACGTTGTCTTCATCATCATCCTCGTCAGAGTCCCCTGAAGCGACCCCCTTGCCTTTCTTAACTGCAGGAGCACTAGCCGAGTCCTCTGCAGGACGTTTGCGCGGTGCCTCCTTGTGGTGTGGAGCTTCTGGGACTGGATGGGTGGAGAAGAAGGTTGTACGACCCTGCATGAGTATTAGATTAATTCTAGTATCATCTCAAAAAACCGCGGTTGAGTTGAGAAGGATCTTTTTCTCACCGCTGGTGGTAAGTACGTCAGGTGGTACGCAGCCGGGCAATCTATGTGAACTATTTTTGAGCCCGGAGCGAAAAGCTCAGTCACTCGGCTAACAATTTCCTTCTGCGAAAGCGCTTCTTCAGTTTCCCGAGTGGTGTCTTGGGGCCCCGAGTACTCGAAGGCGAGATGTACCCTTTCCTTTATGGGCTGGATACGGCGCTGGGTGTAGTTCCAGACCACCCCAATGCCGGTCAACCCAGCAGACTTCTGTCTATGGAGGATAACAAGGAGTTCCTGTATTTGGCTTCCTTCGCCATCGGCGAGTGGAGAAGTCCAGGAAGGACAGACTGTGGGGCACTCTCCGGAGAAGGAAGGGAGGACTGAAGGAGAATTGGCACAATAAAACCATTCCAAGTGCCAACCCTTGTTGGAGGTTCTCAAGGGAAGATCAAAATAAAATTTCCGGGCCCCTTCCCGCAATTAAAATCCCGCGCCACCCGCGGCTTTGGGAAAGTTCTTGTTGGAAAAAGGCTTGAGGAGGTAAAGATATCTGAAAAGGTCAAAATGAGGAGCGATCCCAAATAGGCCTCACAGATGTGGATAAAGATGGCGATTTGAAAGATAGAATTGGGGTTCAGGTGCGCGGCCTCAATTCAATAAAAATGCAGCAATCCCCGGAAGAAAGGAGAGCAAGGAAGGCCGAAGCCGCGGAGGAAGAAAGATTCGAAGACCAATACCTTGTCGGAGCGAGGGGTGGGGCAGGATTCGCCGACGGCGGCACGCCAAGACAGAAATTCCTCCGAGGGGAGCACACCGATGGAGACTAACTTCTGTAGCCTCCGTTCGGTCGTGATGGACTTCATCCACTCCTTCCCGCTCTTGGTGGCCTTTAGGGCGGCAGGAGATGATGGAGCCATTGTGGATCGGAGATGGTGGCGGCGGAGGTTGCGACGAAGAAGAACCCTAGCGGCGGAGTTCGCTGGGAGAGACTAGCAGGCTGGCGCGAAAAGTGAGCAAGGTGAACCAATATCGTTCTCCTGTTCCTAACTTATCGCAACGGGCAGTATTTCGCATTCTGGGCCGGGCCTTAGTCTAGCGCTGGATGCGGCCTTTTCGGGAAGGGCTTGTGTAACCACTTTGAAGGGACCTAAGGCCGAGAGGGGGGGTGAATCGGACTATTATAAATTTTACTTTTGTTGCACTTAGTCACTTAGGCAAGTTAAGTCACACAACTAACGCGTGAATTCCTACATAAGTCTAGTTAGCGGAAGCAATCGATACACAAGTGTAGGAGGCACGATGGCACTCGCAGGCAGTGGATATCACGGTGCGGTAAGTAAATGAGACAGAGGGGCGCAAACCGATCTTTTTACCGAAGTTCGGTGCTCAACACATGAACACCTACGTCTCCGTTGAGGAAACTTCTCACACAGAGAAGTCGGGACTCACTCGTCCCTAGCCCTCAATCCACTAGTGGTAGCTCTTCACCAACACATGGTAGGCGAGCTCCAAACCTTCACAAGGAAGCGAGTGCTCTCACACGCGAGAGCTCTCACACCCCACCGGCACCGACACACGGCACCGACCACCGACACACGGTGGATTTCACCTCAACACATGAGGTACCTCCAACACATGGAGGATTTGGCCCGACACACGGACTCCTTGGCACCCCCGACACACGGAGATGGCCGCCGACACACGGCGGACTTAGCACACCCCGACGAACGGAGAGAAGCACCGTGGGAAGCACGGCGACCTTCACGGAGAAGGGTTTGCTTGCGGTACGCTTGATGAAGCTCGGCGAGGACGACGTCTCCCGGTGGCAAGAATCCCAAGAGCACAAAACCGGAGACTCCCAACTCACTCAACCCTCATCCCACCATGGGGGATGGCAAGACAACCATGGGAGAGGGCACAAACCTTGGGGATGACGAGGAGGAGACTAGGGGATGCTCTCTTCTTCTTCCTCACTCCTTCTCCCTCACTCAATCTCTCAAGCACATGGAACCCTAGAGCAAGGATCCATGGGAGAGAGCTCTCACACTTGGGGAATGGTGGCTAGGGTTGCAAATGAGCCTCTCAATCCTCTCCCACGACCAGGAATCCCCTTTTATACTCCCCCACTTCGAAACCCTAGAAAATAGATCTCAGATCCAAACTTATGCCCTAGGCCGGACAACCCCCGGACAACTCCCGGACAGTCCGGACGAAGGCAAGCGCTCCCTGTAGAAAATGCAATTCGAGACAGAGGGGACACAACTAGGGCCGGACAGTCCGGACACCCAGGCCGGACAGTCCGGACGAAGGCATGCGCTCGCTGGAAAATGAAATTCGCAAGCTGGGGAGGAAAGCACTTGGGCCGGACGGTCCAGCCGAAAGGCATCGTTTCAGCAGCTTGAAAAATAACACTTGGGCCGGGCAGTCCGGCCTACAGGGCCAGACAGTCCGGCCAAAGGCATCATTTTGACTGCGTCCCAGGTTTCCAGGCTGCTGAACGCTTCCCGAATT